>CM038463.1:24622855-25222855 GCA_021464415.1 Lonicera japonica
TCTTTCAGTTTGTACTCATATATATTTAGGCTCCGTTTGATTACAAGGTGGAAAAAGAAAATAAATTGAGTTAGTTTTAGTGAAAAGATAGAAAATAAGTTGAGTGATAGAGGTGATATTCTCTTGATTTTTAAGTTTTTCCATAAAGAAATTTTCTTTGCTTGGTGGCGAGTAAAACTTTTCCACAAAAAATATTAAAGGATGGAGGATATATACTCATAGAATGAGTAATATCTCTCACCTTATTTTCTATCTTTTCACACAAATTAACTAAATTTATTTTCCTTTTCCATCTTTGCAATCAAATAGAGCCTTAGTATTCAAATATAAATCTCACTAGATATGTTGTAAGGTCTGGAGGTTGACAAAAGAGTGATAAGGTGTTGCGTATGCCAATTTCAGGAATCGAGTTCTCATTCTCTTTTGGCTCGCTTTTTGCTTTTTCGGTTTTCCTTTTTTTTTTAAATAAATAAATAAACCCTCTTCACGCCGAGTGAGACTCGAACCTGGATTTCCTAACTCGCTTATCTTGAACATGAATATAATTGTCGCTGTGTATCAAAAAAAATAAAATTATTTCACTTACTACATAGATTAATTGTTTTTTCAGGGAATGTAGATTAATTTATTTTAACGTAATATTATTGTAAACGAACTTAATCTTATTACTAGCTCGTAAAATCCACCTCCTCTCCAATACATTTTACCTCAAATTTCTCTTAATGTATGAAAAGAATTTTGGTATACAATTATGACTGGTAAAAAGAAAAAGTAACTCTTAATTTAAAATTACTCACAATTATTGTACATAAAGTTAAGGTAGCAAACATATGGCTTTAAATTATCATTACATATATATATATATATTTCTTTTTTTAGTGTAATGATCCGAAATATCTTACATCAGTAGTGTAATGGAAAGGTTCTCGGCATATATGTAGGTTCAATGAGTCTAATTAACAACTTGGGCTAATCATTTTGAGTGAGAACCCGGAGGGTTAGATATGGTATTAAAGTATACCCAAGACTACTATCACGTGAGTGCAAATATTGTAATCCGTATTTGTGCAGCTGATAGTGAAACTGAATCAATGGATGTGACTAGCAAGCCAAGATTGTTTGTGTGTAAACCTGCCTGACGAGAACGTCAGGGATTCACTAAGGAAAAGTTAACAACTTAAGTTACTTATTTTGGATGAGAACCCGGTGATTACATATTAATCTATAAAACGAAAACTAAGGCAAAATGCAAATTTAATACTTTTGTATTGCGTATATACAAATTGTGCATGTATAGTACGTGTATTCATGATAGACTTGTTTCTTCTATTATAAGTCGACTTTTATCAAATACTACTTATTATTATGATTTTTAACTATGGATTCTTTCTTAAATTACAACTACAAGACTATCGTGACTGAAATTTATCTTATCAAAACATGACTCAATCACCATCTAATTATATCATCATTAAAGATTTAGAAAATTATCAATACTTAAAAGGCTTCAAATACATGGAGTGTTAGTACAGTAGAAATAGGGATAGATTTTCATATTCCATGCTCAGGTTCTAGTCTCCATCTCCGGTGATCGACCACCACGTATATATAAGTGCTGCTTGTATAAAAATAGAAGTTAAAAAAATCAATTTAAACTTTTGGCTAGAGCCTTTGTACATTAAGGGTTCGTTTGGTTAGAGTTTTTGAGGATTCCTGGAATCCTAAATTCCATTCCATGAGGATTATTTTGTTTGGTTGGAGTTTTAGCTAGGAATTTAGGATTCCTAGGAATCCTAAATTCCCCCATTTTGCCAAAATCAATTCCCTTATAAATTGGGAGGAATCTTGGATTCCCAATTTGAGGAATCCTTTTTTTTTGTCCAAAAATTGTTTTTTTTTTTCAGAAAATGAAAAAAAAAATTATTTTTTTCCAGAAAATGAAAAAAAATTCAAGAAAATTTTCAAAAATATTTTTTTCCAAGAAAGTGAAAAAAAAATTTCCAGAAAATGAACAAATTTATTTTTTCCCAGAAAATGAAAAAAAAATAATTTCCCAGAAAATTAAAAATATTATTTTTCCCCCAGAAAGTGAAAAAAATTATTTTTTTTCAAGAAAATGAGAAAAAAACAAATTTCCCAGAAAATAAAAAATATTATTTTTTCCCAGAAAAAGAAAAAAAAATATTTTTTTCCCAGAAAATTAAAAAATTTATTTTTTCCCCAGAAAGTGAAAAAAAATATTTTTTTCCAGAAAATGAAAAAAAATATTTTTTTCCCTAAAAATGAAAAAAAATATTTTTCCCCAGAAAATGAAAAAAAAAATGTTTTTCCTGGTAAATGAAAAAAAAATCCAGAAAATTAAAAAAAATAATTTGCCGAGTTCATTCCTAAAACTCCAACCAAACGAGCATTAATGGAATCCAATAAAGAATGTCAGGAATAAAGGTTTCCTGATATCTAAAATGCCAATTCCATTCCTAAAACTCGAACCAAACGAACCCTAAGGGTTCAATCCATGCATGTGTCCGAGAAAAAAGGTTCATCAATATTGAGTGGACTGGGAAACCCTTGGCATGGAGCCCAAAGTTTGTTGGAATTTAGAAAATGGGCCAGCTGGCCTCCCATTTATTTAGCGTTATTGGTTTTAGGATATAAAAACTTGGATTTGCGGTTGTAGTCCCTACCTTTTAAGTTAATGTGACCAAAGTTCCTAGTTTTTCTTTTTCTTTTTCGTAGGGTTTTAGACTTATTTTTATTTGCTATATATTATTTTCCCTTTACTTAAAAAGGTGGACTAAAAATTACATATTTTTAATCTTTAGCACACATGTCAAAGCACTACTCTTTAAAAAAGATGAGAAGAAATGTAAAACTTCATTTTATATTTCTTTTATTAGGTTTTATATTCAATATAACCTCACTATAAGCATGTTTTATAATTCGTTTGCGAGGATAGTTTGGTAAATTTAAGTTTTATCAAGTGTTACACAAAAAATTGAGACATTTTCGAAATCTTTAATTTATTTTTCTTTATATTTTATCTTGATTTGCTATTCCACTGAACAGGAAAATTGACGCCCTTTTATTTTTTTAATCTTGTTCGGAATAAATGTTTTATGTTTTTAAAGTATGTAATTGTAAAATGTCTACACGTGTCTCAATATGTTATTACTAAAATGTTTGAAATAAAAGCATATAATTCTAATGTGTATACGTGTCAACATTTTACACATAACTAAAAAAGAGGGACAAAAAATGTAAAATCTTCATATGCCGTACACGTGTCAATGCATTTTTTTAAAAAGGTGGACTAAAAGTTACGAAATTTTAAATCCGCGTACACGTAAAGCACCATTTGTTGAAAAAGGGGAGCATAGATGTAAAACTTTATTTTATATTTCTTTTTGACCTTTTATATTCAATATGAAATCACTATAAGCGTGTGTTATTATTCGTATGTAAGGATAGTTTAGTAAAACAAGAGGTAATTGAGCTTAAGAATCTATTCTAATAATAATATAATTTTAAAATATAATTATAAATTAACAGTGTAAATTAAAGATATTATATAAAAAAAATATACTAATACTCTTCCTTATTGAACTAATAATTCAATAATCCTAATATAACATCTCATGTCTCCAAAAGACACTTAAAATCCAAATAACCTTTTATCTCAAATCTTCAAAAAGCTCTTAGTACCAATTGTCCATAACATACTAATTACATGGTGTTAAAATAGTTTTAATACCAATTGTCTAACACTGAAATGGTGCTAAATAAGTTTTAGCACTTTCAGTTTAGTTATTTCACATGTGGTGCTAAAATCTTTTTAGTGTTGTGCCCATCGGCACATAAGTCGAGCACAAGGCACCAACTGAGCCCACCGGTCGGCGCAAATAATAACAATATTATCCTCAACTTAAATACCTTTGAGTCATAGGCGTGGGGTTTTAACTTTAACAGGCCTTGTTACTAAGTGGTGACACTTCCCTACTTATATACTCATGTTGAGTTTTACAATTTTTTCATGTGAGATTGATAGTTTGAGCCATCCATTATCAATAATCTTCACTTTGGATCAAACTATTCCACCTTATTTCCATCTTAAACTAACACCGGTCCATCTGGGCTCCACTTGGACCTATATTGTAGTCCACTTTAAATCCACCTTTGAACTGTTCATGTAGATACCATTCAATAATGTTCGCAAAATCGTCCACATTTTCTCAATGCACATCTCGTGGTATACCATATTTCAACTTACTAAAGGAATTTGCACAACCACCTTAACAGTACCCCAAGTGTACGCAGGCTATAGCGACTCTACCACTGGCTTCTCCAAGTCTAACTCCACTATAAGCTCCACCAAGTCCAGCTACCAAGATGTTTTTTGTAGCGACTCATCATTTTAAGTTCTACTGAATACTTCCTGACTCCACCAAGTCTAGCTACCGGTACTACTCCACAAATTCGTAGATTCACCATCGACCTCTGATACTAATTATTATGCCCACCGGCACATGGGTTGGGACCAGGACATCAACTAGGCCCTCCAATCCGTGCACATAGTAGCAATATCATGCTGAGTTCTACAATTTTCATATGTGGGATCAATGGTTCAAGCTAACTATTCTCAACATTTAGCACCTTCAGTTTAGTTATTTGTATTTACTTGTGGTGCTAAAACAGTTTTAGCACCAATTGTTAAACACTATAATGGTGCTAAAACAATTTTAGCACCAACTGTCTAACACTATAATTGTGTTAAAATAATTTTAGCACTATTTGTCCGGCAATAAAATGGTGCTAAATATGTTTTAGCACTTTCAGTTTAGTTATTTGTGATCACCTGTGTTGCTAAAACAGTTTTAGCATCAACTGTCCAACACTAGAATAGTGCTAAAACAGTTTTAACACTAATTATCCAACACTATAATGGTGCTAAATATGTTTTAGCACCTTTAGGTTACTTATCTGTGTTCACTTATGGTGTTAAAACTTTTTTAACACCTTCAATTTAATTATTTGTGTTTACATGTACGTGGTGTTAAAACCTTTTTAGCAGTTTCAGTTTAGTTATTTATAATCACATGTTATGCTAAAACAATTTTAGTACTAATTATCCAACACTATAATGATGCTAAAGTTGGTTTTTTTTTATCAAATCGGGGTGAGTTGAATGTTGTGATAGTTGTAAATGTTAAGCATAATATTCATTGTAATTCTTTCTCCTAACAGCTTAAACTTTTGGGAAAGATGATTCTTAACAGGAAAAAAACTTATTACCAAAAAAAAACACTATATAGAAAACATACGCAGTTCTACAATCTAATAATAAAACTATTAATAGTAGTAAGTACATATATAGGAATTGAAACTTGCGTTAAGCTATATAAAATTATAAATACATTGACATGCATGAGAGAGACAAAGATTTATGGCAAATTAATAAGATGGGGTAGATATGTTTTTTCCTTTGGGATGGTCAAAGAGAAAAGACGACAAGAGATCTTGTTCTATGCACAAAACATCAGGGGTCGCCCAGGGCCGGCTTGAGGAAAATTGGGGCCCCAAGCGAAATTTAATATCCACGAAAATTGGGACCTCGTATCATTGTCTTCTTCTTCAACAAAACAATATCAAATTCATAATATTTAATAATTTGAAACCAAAAAACTTCATAAAATAGAACAATATCAAAAACTTATTTTCTTAACCTTGGTGAGTTGGTGCCCTTGGTTGGAGGCTCGAAGAGTCGGAGCCTTCAGGTGAGCCATGAGCAGAGACGGAGTGACAGGAGAGAATGAGATATTGAAAATGGAAAAGAGATACAGAGAGAAACGAACAGAAAAAAAAGGGAGAAAGAGGGGACAAAGTCATAAAAGCTGTGGAAAAGAAAAGAAGAAAGGCGGTCGAATTGCTCTTAGGATCTATCTCCATCAAAGTTTATTTCAACTTACAAAATGCTCCTCAACTTTTATTCTTTACAATTAAACACCTAAATTTTTATTTTTTTTGGTGCCCTCTCCCACTTTGGGCCCCTAGGCATTTGCCTAGGTTGCCTCCCTCCTTAGTCGGCCCTGGGGTCGCCATGGTTGATTATTGACTCCTCTTCTGAATCAAACTCAATAACAAATAGATAGAGATTACATATCAATGGCATATTTATTCATTAACATTTATTGTTTTTTTAAAATAAACTAATATTATAAAAAAGATTTTTATTATAAAACTAAATTATAAAATTAATATTGCTTCCTTTTATTAAACATAAATCTATCCTTAAAATCATAAAACATTACAATGCAAAACTCTAGAGTCCATTATCTCATAAAACGAAGCTATTTTAAGTGCTAAAATGAAGATACACAAAATATTGAGACTTTTTCGAACAAGAAAAACCCATAGAGCAACTAAAAAATGGAATTTAAATTTATTGACTCTTGTTAAAAAAGGTTTATAGTTACCTTATTTTATGATTCGATAATATATTTTTACGTTAATGGCACGTTATTTAAAATAGAATCTTCACAGTGAAAAATAATTTCGCTGGCGAGACATAATCATATGTTGAGAAGAAGACAAAAAAAGTGAGATTATTTTGTAAATGGTCCTATTTTTCAATGTTAGATAGAACAAGGTTCCTTATTGATAGTTTGATCTCAAAATGAATAGTTTGATCAAGATTAAGATAAAATTAATTATTATTAATATTTATAATTGATTATATTTTTTTTCAAATATTATTTTTCCTTCCTTTCCCATTGTGCCTGACACAATACACCAACTACCATTGTCACATAGGACCTGATGAGGAATGGAATGAGAGAAAGAATCGTATTTTAGTATTTGCACTTAAGTTATATTTAGTAATTTATTTATTTGTATTTAAAATATTAATTTTAATTGACTTAGGATTACTTAAATTATGAGGATTTTGATAATAGTAGAATTAAAGTTTGATACATCTTTTAATAATAGTATAACTAGGAGTTTATTTCTATTATATATGGGTAGTCATATTGTCAAAGTAATATTTACTTTATCAAAACATAATACTAATTTCAGAAGTTGTACAATATATATATATATATATATCTAAAATTATGCATTGCTTTGACAATAAGAATAATTACTTTGATAATAATATCACTCAAGACAACACGAGAATGAATGAATGAATTTATTATTTTATTTACTAGTTTTTAGTTTAAATTTGTGCTCTTCTTCTTCTTCATTTCTTGTCAAGTTGATGCTAGAACAAATCTTGTAATAGTTGCTCCTCCACCACGACCTCACTTAATCTCTACAATGTGGATATAATTATTTTTCCATATCATATTTATTATTGTATAATTATTTTGTTATATTATATCCATGAATGTATAGACAAACTAATAGAAATTATTATTTTTAGTTATATAACTTTCTATCATCTATTTAGACACTTGAAAATAAGCGAGATGATTTTATAATAAGTGGAGCATCATATTCAGATGGAGAAAATAGTACATGGATAAGACCAAGGGCGGACCCTAGGGAACATAATAGGTTTCTGCACAGGAAATTTTTTTGAAAAATTTACTAGTACTTGTAAAAAAAGATAAAAAAATGTTAGTATATAAACCCACAAATTTGTTAAGTTTTAACCCACCCCTTAGCCTAATTCAAATATTATATACCCACTAATCTATAACTCTTTTAAATCATTTGACAAGGACAAAATTTGCATGCGTACAAAATTCTATCCAACTGATTTCACTACTCATGATGTTCATATATTGAGATTTCAACTAATGCATTACAAGCTTGATATTATTTGTGATCCCGAATTTCATAAGCTTTCTACTCTTACCAAGTTATTCCGAGAACTAGTTGTGAAAGGAAAGTTGGATTATACTATGCTTGACAGATTGACTCGTCTCGTATTGACTTAACATGTTTATACGGCAAGTACAGAAAAAGCATTTTTCAATACGAATAACATCAAAACAAATATAAAAACAAATATATGCAACTCAATGGAGGATGTAGTTTTTGCTGATTGCATGTTGCTAAATATAGAGCGAGACCTCGATTTGAAAATCGATTTAGAATGTATAATAAATTAATTCAAATCATTAAAAACCGGACGAGCTCAATTTTGTTAGAAACTTTTTGTTATATATGAATTTAAATATTTAAATTATACTATTATATTTTATTTTCACTATATGATTATATTTTAAATTTTATTATAATTTATTTTGTTTATTACTATTAACTTAATTTTTAAAAGATTTCTGAGTCCGCTTCTAAATGAGACGTATGATGAGAGTGACATGAATCAATTGGGGCCTTTTATGGGTGGGAGGGAAAGCGGGAAACCAGCTAATTTCCTTGAAGGAAGGGTTAAAGTTGCTGCCTCAATTAATTAGGCATGTATGTAATGCACACGTAACACATCCGGTTTGGAGATTGGCCAATTGGACTACCATCAACCACGCATATTATAATATTATCGCGTACTTATCAACTGCACTATCAAACATTTAAACAGCATTTTAAATTTTAGTTATATATATATTTTTATCATTTATATATTTTTTAAAATAAAAAATTAATCATTGGTGAATATGAATGATAGATTCTAGAAACCATATTTAATAAGAGGATATAAAACAAAATAATATTAGTGCAAAATTGACTTTGAGAAGTTTTGTGTCAAGAATTTTTACCATGATATCGTGTCCAGATTCTAATATAAAATTAGATTTATATTGTGTGATCTCTTTTTGTTAATAAATTGGAGGAAACTATTTTTTTTTACTTGTATTGTAACGTGTCTATTAGAATCAAGGGCAGATCCAGCTCTGGATAAAATTTTCAATTCTAATTCAGTCAAATCTAAGTAAACACCACATGAGTTCACCTCCCTAAATATTCCTAAATGAACCCTTATTAGGATTTGTGATCGATAATATGTTTGTTAGATTGTGTTTAAACAGTTGTATTTATAATTGATAAAAATAATACGTCGTCTCAAATGTGTTGTGTGCAAAACACAAGCATTTATAACAAATGTCGTTGGGGATTTCCGTGATTCAACTAGAATCAGTACAAGTCATTATTGTAGAAGTGTTATGATCAATTCGAAAATCGACTGACTGACTGAACTAATTCGATAAAAATTGAACCGAAAAAATCTTGAAACCAAAATGATAAAACTGAATAGATTTGAGTTGGGTTTAAGTTGCAACTTTGCAAAACCAAACCAAACCGAATTAATTAACATTATTTACTAAATTCCTATTGTATTTATGTATATGTTTGATTTATATATCTATTTATGATTGTATTTGTGTATGCATATTATATACATGTTCTTAAGTATATGTTTATTTGATTATATTTATGTATGCAATAAAAGTTGATGCATGGCTAAAAATGAAATCAATAATGGCTCAAGAAGATCAAGATATTGTTTTATCACTAAATATAATCATTTAATTAAACAACTCTTCTTCTTGTCTAGTTGTCTTTATGACTTAATTTTAAACCTAGAATTACTCTCACTTAAAATTGTGACATTCTAATATGTATGCATTCTTCTAATATACCATTGCGAGAATGGTCATACACTCACACCAATGTCTATATACATATATAATACTATTACTAAACCTTTTAGGATTTTTTTTAGGTAGTTTTTATGAAATATTTTTAGGCAATTTTGTGAATTATTTTGAGCTAATTTTGAGAGTGTTTTAATATTGATTTGCAACAGATTTGTAAATGTTTAATGTTGCTTTATTATATTAAATTGATTTTTTCTTTAAAAAGAATATATATAAAAATTAAATATAATCAAAATTGAATCAAAAAATTTAATTGAATTTGAGTTTCGAAAATTTAAAATTAAATTTGAACCGAATCAAAACTGAATATTTAGATTCAAGTTGTGTTTTAACTTTCCTGTATTATTGCCAGGTAGATATAAAGTGTGTATATGTATATATATGTCACGATAAATTTTGTAGATGTACGTACTAGTACGAGTATCCAATGCTAAAAGTCAAAAACTGTAGAAGATAAAGATATGACCCTGCAGCCTTTTTAATACCCACAACTACCTAACTGAGGCTTGGGACCCTTCATTTATTTTTATCACGAACCCCAATGTCTTTTTTTCAGGGTACCCTAATAAAACTAATTTTTTTTATTAAAAATATATATGATTTTTAGGTTTCAACTCAATATATATAGATTATATCGTACATGCCTTTCAAGTTTAATGTGATAGCAATAATAAAAAAATAATTAATTTATGTAAGAAGTTAAAAATTAAATTAAATAGTGTGATAAGATACTTTTTATATTATATTTATTTTATAAGTATATGTCTTTTACTGTTTTTAAGTTTTTGGGAAAAAACTTCTTCATTGATTTATTCCAAAAAAAAAAAAAATTCTCCATGTAAAAAGCTAAAAAGTAAAAGTTAATACCACAACATTCATCAACTTATTTTTAATTTATTACACAAATTAATTATTTTTCTATCATTTGTCATATTATTATCAAACCGAATATTAGTGAAAAAAAATCATATAATTTTAAGGATATTTTATTTATATTTTTGATGAATTTTGGACCGTTGGAGTGTCAATAGTCATATTATTTTTCAAACTACCTTAATGAGATATATTACTTACAAGCTAATATAGCCAGAGGCAGACCCAAGATTTTAGACTTTTGGTCCAAAGAGTTATCAAAGAAATTTTTTTTTTTAGCACTAAGTACTTAAAAAAAAAATGCACCATCGACTTTTAAAATTTGACAACATTAGAAAAATTGGTTGTAGTAGGACTTGAATAGTTGCACATAAATAATTTATACTCATATATATACCACCTTTCATTTAAATTTGTTAATCATTCTTCTTAAATTATATGCGTGAGTAACACACCGCAATTAATATAATATCGTATCCTCATGGTTAATGAAAAAATCTTTAGTGAATTTTAATCTTTTTTGGTTGTATTTTAAAAACTTGGCCGTACTCTTTGATAAAATTTATTTTCATTAATTATGGTATGGTCCCGATATGATTTGTAAATTGCTTGATCCTCATGCACACATTAATATTTAAGGCAGATAGTGTGATACATTGTTTGCCTATCTTGTTTCCCTCTTATCTTTCAGTTTTCAATATGGCTGTTACCTTGAGAGCGATAACTATTGTACTCTTCTTTGCTTTGTTTTCTCTTTCAAGTGTTGAGCTTTCCACATGCTATGTCTTGAAGGGTTCTGTCACTTGCCTTGATTGTAATCATCAACACTCCCATTTCTCAGGTTCTCTCTCTCTCATGTATATATTCTGTGTTTGAGTACAAAACTTGTTTATTTAAGGTTTGTTACATTTATTATATCTCAAGAAAAAAAACCTTTTAGGAATGTCCAAAATAATATTGAACTCCTAATTTATGGGTGATGGAGTAATATTCTCGACAATGGATTACAATCGAAATAATATTTTAAATCGTGCAAAAATTACGTGCTGACTCTTAATTATGGAGAGGTGCATGTAGTACTCGAATATATATTTTTTATTTTTTATTTGTCAAAATTTAATTATTCGACTTTCTACAGGCATAATGGTCCTAGTCAAATGTAGTCGAGTGAAAAACGCAACTATCATCACAACTAAACCCGATGGTTCCTTCGAGGCCAAGCTTCCCTCGCACACACTGAGTTCAAATTGCCGGGCCAGGATCCTAGGTGCGTCGAACCAGCTCTACGGTTCGACGAAAAACATGGTCCGGACCATCGTCAAGGCCCGTGGATCCAAACCCGAATCCTATGCCATATCAAAACCACTAGAGTTCTACAAGAAATGTCCTTTGAAGGCTGGGAATTGTGGACCCAAGAAAATTGGGTTGGGTTCATCTAAAACAATTGACATACCCTTGCCAAGGGAGTGGGGACTAGCACCATCTAGCTATTATGTTACTCCTTTCTTGCCCGTTATAGCCTTTATGGGCATACCATGACCATATTTATGCCACTTCTTTTTAAGTATATATATATATATATATGTTTGTGTATGTGTGTATTTTGTGAGTCAGGCTCTAAAACGGATTGTCTGTTTGGTGAAAAGAAAAACAATAGCCCTAATGCATTAGCGACAAAATATTTCTTGACACTAATTGTTCTGCATGCCAGCAGACCAGTCCATTTCAAAGTTAAATTATGTAGTTTGTAGTGTTATCAACTAGGCTGTGAGGGAAAGACTTGTAAGTTGTATGTTCTTATTAATAATATATATATATATATATGTGTGCGCGCGCGCACTTAGTTTGTGAATGTGTTTTCTTTCGTATGGTTGATGTATTAAGATAAATTAAAGTGTTTATTTTCCATGATTGAAATATATGTAATTATATCTAAAGCTTAACCATGGTTGTAATGAGTTAGTATATGGAGTTTAGCGCAAATATTATGAGATTTTCTTTTGTGCGCTTCAGATCTCTCTTTTGTTTTCAATTAGATTATAATTGAATAATTAACCTGCACCTTCCCCCCACTGAGCCCCACTTTGGGATATGTGTGTAATTAGGATATATCTAAATTTAAACCAAAAAAAAAAACCAAAAATAGCATGCGACTTGGTGGATAAGTGTAGGTCCAATTTATGAAACACTTTCGTTGCCGATTGAAATCCGCTCTGACATTATATAATAAAATAGATTATTCAATTAGATACCTCATTATTTATGCAATTTTATGGTCAAGCTTATATGTATTGCAACTTGTTGGTGCTGAAAATTGAAAAGAGTATTTTAATTTATACAGTTAAATAATCGAATCAAATGATTGGAGTAATAAAGATAACAAACTAACATTATCAAAGATGTACAGAGAATGTTAGTCTCGCATGAAAATACGGGTTAGTCCTCCTCTATGGAATGGATGTAGGAACTTGGTTTTGCCTTAAGAATGATATAACTGAGTGGCTATTAAAAATTCACAGTAATCTCTCTAATTGGTCTATCCTCACAATATTACAATGAGAGAGTATGCCATTGGCTATACAAATTCTAGCTTCTCTGTATCTAGAGCTCAACTGTGTGCTCGATATTTCTGTCTCTTTTCAGGCTATTCTCTTTATATTGTTCTTGGTTGTTTGGCAATAATTATCTTTGGTCGAGTTAATTCTTTGGTTGTTGAGTTGTCCTAAGAAGTAAATGTTTCTTCTCAATATATATTAGACATAGTAGATGTGTGAGGGAGGCTTTGTGGAGCAGGTCCAAAGACATCCCACTCCCATCAACCCTGACCTTGCCTCCCTAGGGATTCCGGCTCATTAAATGCAAAAGATATGCATTTAATGATGGTGAGGGAAGCTCTGTAGCGTCTAGCAGAGTTGACAGCAGTCGCCCATATCATCTATGCCTTTTTTGACATAGTGGTCGGCCAAGGAGCTCAAAGCTCGCTGGGAGAGCTCTGTTTTCCGAGCTCCACAATTTCATTCTCAAGAATAACCTTCTGGATTAGAAGAGCTGTTAGTCGAACCTCTGGTTACAGGATACCTCATAATCAGAATTCTTAATCTCCGTTAGCTAAAAGGTGGAGATGCCACTGAAGTAGGAGGCCATGTGTCTGCTCGTGGTTGGCGGAGTGAATTATGTCACTAGTTTGCACCATCACAACTTTTACATAAATGTGGAATAAAAAAAAAGGAACAAAAAGGAATGGCAAAAAGAAAATGCTACTTTTTCGTTTGGACATTAAAATGCCACTTAAGAGTGTCAATCATTTAACCTCACGAAGGCCGATAACATTGAAAATAAATAATTAAAGTTTCATTTGATAACAAAATAAAAAATAATAATAAAATAATTGATTTGTATGAGAAGCTGAAAAATAAGTTGAGTGATGAACTGATAATTTCTCTTAGGGCGTGTTTAATTGCCATAATTTTTCATGAAAAATAGGGATTTTTCACCAAAGTTGCCACTTTTGGTGTGTTTGATTGCCAAAATTTTTTAGGTGGCCAAATTTCATCTTTTTACAATCATGAGCTTTTTTTTTACCAAAAGTTTGGAAATATTTTCTTGTTGGGGGGTGCATGTTTTTGTTTTCTAGGCTACTTGTACAAATTTCAAGACAAAGTTTTACCCATTTTTTATATTAAAAATGCCATAACTTAAAATAAAAAATTCAAAATTTAATATTTAAAATCTACTAATCAAGATCAACTAAACAAGATCCATCATGACTATAGAATTATGTAAAAACAATAAGAATATTTTTTTCTACATTAAAAATTTCAAAATACAACCAATATTTTTCGGGTAGAAAATTAAAGCAATCAGACAAGTTTAAGAGGCATTAAGTTTAAAGGGCATCCTACAAAATTAAAAATAAGAAAAGGACACCATATATTATCATTATAAATTAAGGACAGTCAATATAAAGAAGACACGTGTTTTATTAAAGTTAAGACAAAACCCTTTCTTTTGTGATTAATTACAACTTGTGCCATCAAACCCCTCCCATCCTCTCACACGATCTCCACTCTCATTTCTACTCACGCGATACTCAATCTCCTTCATTAACAAAAATCTCACAATCCGTCTAAAACATCATCTCCATACTCGATCTGAATTTCCTCATTCACTGCATTACTTCATCACTCAATCTTAATCTTCTCTCTCATTCCCTTACTCCATCACTCAATCTCCATCCAACAAATGATTGAAAAAACCCTAGAAGCTTACCCTCTCAACTCTTCAACATCATCAATCATCAGGTATTATTCAAGCTACTGTGTATAGTAATGTATATGTATCAATCGATTTTGTGCAAAAACGATTTCGCACTAGATATGTATTCAATCGATTTTGTGCAAAAATGGTTTTGCAGTAGATATGCATTCATCAATAGTGCAAAATCGATTTTGCAGTGAAATGTTTCTAAAGATTGCATTCCCATTTAGTGCAAAATCGTTTTTGCACTGAAATATTTCACTGCAAAAACGATTTTGCACTAAATGCGCGTGCAATCTATATAAACATTTCAGTGCAAAATCGATTTTGCACTAAATGCGCGTGCAATCTTTAGAAACATTTCACTGCAAAAACGATTTTGCACTAAATGCGCGGGCAGTTTACCAGAAATAATTGCTGCAAAAACCATTTTGCACTGAATTCGAGTGCAATTTAGCATAGACAATCAAAGTCTTTCGCATTCAAATAAACAACTTGCAAAGAATAGCAAACATCTTGATATTGTTTATTCCACAAAAATAGAAAAAAATCACCATTCATATATCAAAATCAAAATTACATTCTTTTAAAATCAAAACTAAAGGAATCCAAAAAAATTCTCAATCATACCAAGAATTTCAAAATTCCAAATATTCGCTAAATGAAATTATACTATCCAACAATAAAATCTAAACAATCGATGCAGTGCACGTCTTCTTATTGTGAAATCCATAACGGTTACACCTTCCACACTTTCGTTTCTTCTTTGTGCTTAAGCCGGCGCTCTCAATTCAATTCTTTTTAGGACGACTGGGTTGAGTTTTTCAATCAGGAGGTAAAATTTCCGATACACTAGAGACATTAGTAGGATGGTCAGAAGTTGGCACCGGGTAAATTGCATGTGCATAAGAACTCTGAAAGTTACACGTAAAGAAAAAAGGATCGCAATACTCATAAACAACCTTCCTATCAGCCAAAATACACAAAACCACATGCGAACATGGGAAGCCATCAATCCGCCATAAATTACAACAACACTCCCATGTCGAAAGATCTACGCGATAAGACTTTTGCTCTATAACCTCGAAGACGAAATTAGATGATTTGACAACCCTCCACGTCGAACTCTCATTAACCTTCTCCTTCAAGCATTTTTCAACCTCCGGACACAAGAGAGTTTTTCAATTCCTCGACAATTCACGTCTATCCGACATTTGCTTCATTATTTTCACACGAATTTGATCCAGCATCGTCGTTATAGGAAGATTTCGTTCATTTACAACCATTATAATAAACAACGCCTATAATGCCTCTATCAAGATCCCTAAAAAAATGAGACATAAGAACTTAGAAACAATACATTGCATAACAAACATGTATGTTCATTCATTCACATATGAAATCACACATTTAAATTAACCAAAACCTACAATATAAGAATCAAATGCAGAAATAATGCACTTAAAAAAACTTAGATAAAAAACAAAGACTGCAAAATCAGTTTTGCAGTTTTTTCTGCACAAAGAAGAAAAACAAAAAACAGAGCATATACATAAATAGATCAAAATGATGCTAAAACTACCTTTCAAAACATGAACAATCACTCATTATTTGATCAAATCTTCTAAATATAAGCCAAAACAACCAAAATCAAGTAATATTTCTACTTGATTTTGCAAAAATATAAGCAAAAAATGTGATAGCTCTTTCTATAATCTAAATATATCATCAAAACCAAAAAACTGCAAAATCAGTTTTGCAGTTTTTCTGCAGTTGGGAGGAAAAGAGCAGGAAAACAGAGCATTCATCAAATCCTTCATAATCTAAATATACATGGATTGATTGAACAAATATTTCATCAAATCCTCTAAATATAAGATACAACAAACCAAAACGAAGCAAAATCACACCTAAAAACATGAAAAAAAAGAAAGAAAGAAGCTATACCTAGAAAGAGCTTCAACATCCATGGAAATAAAAAGTTTCTTCTCTTTTCCTTTGCTAATCCCGTCGATCTAAGATCCTTTTCGTCAATCTAAGATGATAGCATTCCACTCTTCCAGTCGAAAAACGTATCGCCTCTCCCGCTGCTCACTCGCTGCTCAATCGTTGCTCGATGTTTCTGCGCGGGATATTGAGTTGAAAGAGGGAAGGGTACTTTAGTCATTTTAAAATTTTTAAATAATCTAATTTATAAAAAGCTAAATACTTACAACTAACCTAAAAGCTAAAATTGTCCTTACAATGAAACAATAATGTTAAAAAATCCTTTATTTATTAACCTAATGTATGATGTCTTTTTATTATATAAAATTATGAAAGGAGGTCTCTCAACCTATTTTCCCCAAGTTTAATTGACATTTTTCATGCAACTCAATTTTAGGCAATTTAATTGCCTAAAATTTATTTTCTTGCCATGCAAATTTTATGCTTGCAATCAAACGCACCCTTACTTCTTGACTTTCTCCATAGAAACAAAATTCTTTTAAAGGTAATAAAAAAATCCACAAAAATAAAGAATGATGGATGACACTCATAAAGAATGGAAAGCAACTCATCTCATCACATCAATCAATTATTTTCCAAAGTCGCTACATTTCAATTGTTTTTCCTATCTGTTGGTCAGAAAATAACCCTAGAGGGGGGTGAATAGGGTTTTTAAAACTTAATGCAGAATTTAAAAACTTTTCTAACAATAGTTTAAGTAAAACAAATTTGCTAAACAAATTATCAAGGAATGCAATCAAATAAGCAAACAAGCAAATAAACAATCTCAAGCAAACAATAATGTAGCAAGTAAATAATGAGATTGAGTTAGAAAGATTGAACCGATTTGAAGTCCAAGACGTTTTGTCCACACGGTTTTGGTTTACCAAACCATAATCCGCGCTCGGTTAGTTCCCCGAGAATTTCCACTAAATCCAATCTTCTTCCGGGTGAAGATAAACCACTACAAGTGTTGTTGTCTCACTACACTCTTTACAAATATTGTTTGACCACAATATTCACACAAGACTCTCTCTTGCTAACCTTGTGAGATTTACCTCTCACAATATCTAGACAAGAATTTACCTTCTTGTTTTTCCTATGAGATTTACCTCTCACAATTTGAATACAAATGATTGGTGATTCACACCAATTAACAACAACTCTCAAGTGTTTAAAGAATAAAATTGAAGCTCACACTAGAGTTACTTGATTGATCAAGTTTATAGCTCAATAAGAATGATTGATCAAAAATAATTTTTTGAATCTTTGAATAATGAAGATAGATGAAGTAGAGAGTATAAGAGTGATTCAAGGTATGTAGAATGAGTCTTAGATGTCATATATATAGTCCCAAAAGTGATATAGCCGTTTGAGAGGTTTGGTGGAAGTTTTGTACCAAAAATAGTAAAAAAATAAAAATCCAATGGCTATATTCAGGTCATCAGTCGACTGAGAAAGGCTCCTTAGTCGATTGAGTGACCATCAGTCGACTGAGCAAGCCCATCAGTCGACTGATGATCTCTGCTGGTCTGTTTAGATAGATTGCTGCAGACAGCAAATTTTTCCCGATTTGTTTTGATCATATCTCATTATCCAGCCGTTGAAACTTGATGAAATTTTGGATATAAGTACTATAATGTGTTATCTAACTACTGTCCAAATTTCATAATGATCGGAGTCCGGGAAGGCCTCCAACAAACCGTTAGATCAAAACTGCGCAAAAACGGAGCGAGTCTAGAAAGGGAAAAATAAACATTTTTGCAATTAAGTTCCAAAATCAATTTTGATGCTTGAGATAGGTCAAATATATTATCCTAAGACACCTATTTTCATGAGAGCTCAAAATATGCTCAAATCAATTTAATATGAAATTATTTGAAAACCGGTTTTTGCAAGAATGGTGTTTTCAAAGAAATTTTGATTCAAACTGATTTTGATCAATCTAACAATGATGTAAGTTCATATTTGAGCTATATAATCAATCAATTAAGAAACTTTACATTAATCCTAAGCAAACACTCAATTACCGAATAGGTGAGTCTTCGAATGCTTCGATTTGTTTCTTCAAATTGATTCTTCACTTGAAGCTTTTCCCTTGAAGCTTTAGTATATGATCCTTGATCTTTTATGCTTCATGAAATGCATTGCTAGCTTGTGAGTGATGAGATTGATCTTCTTGTCTTGTCCAACGCTTGTAGAAGAATGATCTTGATTCGGATAGATCGGTTTTAGTCGAATGCTTCGTTGTCTTGATCGGATATTGATTGAATGATCCTTGTCTAACTTCCTTTGAGCAATCATGTTATTCTTGATTTTCCAAATAAGAAATCTATAATCTTATATCAAGAACATGTTAAATTACACATGATTGATTTATTGTTATTATCAAAATAAGATTAAGACCTTCAAAGTCAACACTGTCATTTTTCATTTTCTTATCAAACGGACCATAAGTTCTTAAATTTTATTTTAATTTAGGTTTTGAGTTTCTTACTTTTTGGGAAAAAGGAGAATCCAAACTTAAGACCTTATTCAGTGATAAATTCTAGTCACTATATTATTCCTAATGATTTGAGTTTATTATTTTTTATGAAAATAATAATTGAACTTGAGTCATGTTCAAAAATATAATTTATGTTGTGGGAACAATTATACTCAACCCTTCATTAGATAAACCCTTTAAATAGGATACAAATACAATAATAAATAGGGTTAACAAGAAAATTCATTATGGCCCATAATACATAATTTACACAGTAAAATTCCTAATACATATTCTATCTATACAATAGCACATTACGTGTAATTTCATTCAACACTCTCCCTTGTGCTTAGTCGGAGATAGAATGGTACATGTCTTGTTGCCTCATTAAAACCTTGTCAAGTAAAAAAAACTGTGGGAAAAATAAGCTTGATCGAAGTGAAAAGAGTACAATATTATGATAATTATGTTAGACTCCCTACGTTGAGCATGTACTTCCATTTGATCATTACTTCGATTAATAGAGTTTGCACGTATCGTTACATCATTAAAAACCTTGCCAAGTAATAAAACCTAGTGAGAAAAATGAACCTTGGTCTAAGGAAAAGAGTATAACGTAATATCATGTCGATGGTAGACTCCCTTTCAAGTCTACACCTTACCTTGATGTTTGCATTAATTAAAGAATTTGAAAAGTTTATGCATGAATCGTTGCCTCATTAAAAATCTTACCAAGTAACGAAACCATGTGGAAAAAAATAACTTTAGTCAAAGGAAAAGAGTACAACGCGTGTTAGACTTCTTTTTAAGTCTACACTCCCCCTGATCCTTACGTTGATCAATGAAGTTTGGAAAGCCTACGCATTCCTATACTTTTAACATATTTCTCAAATATAGCCTTAAGCAAATATTTGGTAAACAAATCTACCACATTCTCCTCAGATCTTACTTGATTCACTTGAATCTTGAGGAGAGCCTGTTGTTGCTGATTATAGAAAAACTTTGGAGATATATGTTTTGTATTATCACCCTTGATATAACCTAGCTTCATATGTTCGATGTAAGCTGCATTATCTTTATAAATGCAAGTAGGCTCTTCAGTGGTAGAACTCAAACCACTAGTCCTTCGAATGTGTGTAATGATAGCCTTTAATCATATACACTCACGAACTGCCTAATGTAAAACGATGATCTCATAGTGATTCGAGGAGGTAGCCACAAGAGTTTTCTTGGTTGATCTCCAGGATATTGTTGTATTCTCAATAGTAAATACATAACTAGTTTGGGAACGACCTTTATGTAGGTCAAAGAGATACCCTTCATCAGCAAAACCAACCAAAATATCATTTGGGGTTTCAATGTAGGGGTTAGCCTTTTTGACATCAACACTTACTTTAGAGACTGTCGTGCAATCTGCAATTACTTTTGCCTATCTATAAGAAAAAAAAAGTCCCAAGTCAATGGTTCTTTTTAGATATCGAAAAATATTCTTGATACCGTTCTAGTGACGCTGCGTTGGCGCTGAGCTAAATCTAGATAACAAGTTCACTGAGAATGCTATATATGGTTAAGTATATTGGGCCAAGTACAATAATGCGCATATTGCACTTAGATAAGAAATTTCAGCTCCAAACACATATTCGTCCTCTTTCTTTAGACGAAATTGATTTTTTCTTAGATCCAAACTTCGACAAATCATGGAAGTGCTAGCAGGATGCGTTTTGTACATGTTGAATTGTTTGAGCATCTTTTGGACATACGCAAATTGGTGAATTAATATTCCACAAGCTCGATGTTCTAGTTCAAGACCTAGACAGAATCGAGTTTTTCCAAGATCTTTCATCTCAAATTCGAATTTCTGGTAGCTAGTGGTTTATCTTATTTCATCAAGAGTACCTATTATGTTTATATTATCGACATATACAACTACAATTGTGAATTCAAATTTTTTTTTTCTTTATGAATATGCATGGGCATAATTCATCATTCTTATATCATTTTACAGTACTCACTTAGACGAGTATACCACATCCGTCCAGATTGTTTAATCCGTAAAGTTAGCGTTTCAACCTAATTGCATATGCACTCCGTGGTTTAAAGTCACTTGATTTGGGTAATGTAAAGCCATCAGGCACTTTCATATATATATATATATATTTCTGAATTAAGATCCCCATAAAGATATGCAGTAACCACATTCATGAGCTGCATTTTCAGTCCTTCAGAAACCAATAAGCTAATTAAGTAGCATAATGTTATAACATCTATTACGAAAGAGTATGTCTTCTCGTAGTCAATTTCAGGGCGTTGTGAGAAACCTTGTACCACAAAGGGAGCCTTGTACCTTAGAACTTCATTATTTTCATTACACTTTCTGAAAAATATTCATTTATGTCCTACAGGCTTTACACTTGGTAGGATTAACACTACCGAACTAAATACCTGTCTTTTTGCCAAATAATCTAGTTCTGCCTAGATTGCTTCTTTCCATTTAAGCCAATCTGCTCTTTATTGACATTCTGTAACAGAGCGAGGTTCGACACATCGTGCTATATGATTTCTTGAGTAATAGTGTATGCAAATATATCATCAATATATATAGAATATATTTCCATCAACTCATAAGCCCTCTCATAATCCATTGAGATATATTTACTCTCTGGAATCATTTCAAACATCGGAGCGTCCTCTTGTACTGATTCATGGACATAACTATAATCAAAGATAATCTCATAAGAATGATTTTTTTTATTGATGATTAATGGATCAATTTGTGCCTTACTCTCTCTTTTCTTCCTTGGGTGAATGTCAGTCGAACCAAGTGGCCTCCCCCTCTTCCTTTGGGGAGCCACGACTTTAATCACACCTCCACTAACTGTGGTTGTAGTATCTCTGTCTGCGACACTATGCCCCTTATTGGAAACTTTTAACCTTGCAGGCACATTTGCAGCTGGTATATGTGATATCGTCACTTTTGCCATATCAGTAAACGCATCAGGCATCGAATCTACTACGTTCTAAAGATCGATTATTCTTTTTACTTCACTTTCACATTGTGAAGTGCGAGGATCAAAATGAAACAAGGTGAGAATAAACCAAGACAATTCCTGTTGTTCTCTTGGAAAATCCTTTTTCCTATATCCCCCTAACAACAAGAAAACTGTCTCATCGAAATGACAATTCTCAAATCTAGCGGTAAAGAGATCTCCTATCAAGGGTTCCAAATAGCGCATAATTGTTAGAGATTCATATCAAACATAAATACCTAATCGTCTCTGGGGACCTATTTTATTAGGTTATGGGGGCACAATTGACACATATACTACTAAACCAAATATGCGTAAGTGTGAAATATCAGGCTCATATCTAATCACCAACCGGTACGTAGAAAATGGTTGGTTAGTAGTGGGTCTAAAGCGAATAAGCAAAGCTACGTGTAATATTGCATAACCCCAAGCAGATATAGGCAAGTTGGTGCGCATAACTAGTGCCCTGGCCACCATCTATAATCTTTTGATGGTGGCTTCTGTGAGACCATTTTGTGTATGTACATGGGGAACATGATGCTTTACATCGATCCCAATAGACATGCAATAATCATCAAATATTTTTTATGTAAACTCTCCAGCATTGTCAAGCCTTATAGACTTGATAGAATGATCAGGGTGGTGAGCCCTTAAACATATACTTTGTGTTAGGAGTTTTGTAAATGCAACATTTTTTATGGATAATAATGCAACGTGTGACCAGCGTGTCGACGGATCCACTAAAACTATAAAGTACTTCAATGGTCCGCATTCTGGATGGATATGTCCACAGATATCTTCTTGTATCCTTTATAAGAATGTTATATTTTCTTTTGTATCTTTAGCATAGGAAGGTCTCAATTATTTTTTTACTAAAAAGCAGGCTTTGCAAAATGAGTGATGTGCTTTTGATATGATCAAAGAGGCATAATGGGAGGGGCGTAGTGTTTCTAGTACTTTAGAAAGTAAGTTATGTTTTTTAGCAGTATTAGAATCGATACCTTGCATTATGACGAATTTTTGTCCCATTTTGTTTTTTACTCGAAAGAATGGATGTCTGTATGAGTTCTTTAAAAGACAGATCATCATGTCACGACCAGGATATCCTAGGCGATCGTACCAATGGCTCTATGAGTCAATGTCCCAAATTTCATTATTGGTGATAGCATACGATTTAATAATCCAAATAGTAGTGAAGTACAGTCCACTAGATCGACTTATTAGTTTCTCTAAAATGCGTTTCATTCCATATTCATTAAAGGTAATATAAAAGTATTCTATTCCATTCTCACAATGAGTTTTTATATGAAAACCATTGTCACGAATATCTTTAAAACTCAATAAGGTTCGGGTAGCCATTGGTGCATAAAGAGCGTCTGTGACTTTAAATAATGTGCCGTTAGGCAACAAAAATTTAGCAGTACCTCGTCCTTTTATTACTTGCGATGATCCGATCATTGTAGTCACAGAGGAATTATGGGCTATTAATTCAATAAATAATTGCCTATTCCTTAAAATAGTGTGGGTGGTTCAACTATCAACTAAGCATTCAAGTTCTCCTTGAGTCATTCCTACAATAATAAAATCGAGTATAAAATCTGAACCATTTAAAAAAAATCGAATATATCAAATACATACGAATAAAGTTCAAAATTTAATTAATAAAGCCAACGATATTCAATCCAATATCTTATTTAAAAATATAATTCATTCAATCAATCATAAACTTTAAGACAAAACCATAGTCTAATTAAAAATTAAGCAATATGCCAATTCAACTATTTCTGAAAAATAAAGTGAATAAAGTAGATCAGTCAAAATCGAGTGCATCCATTGACTGAGCAAAGTCCTTCTTGCCACTAAAGTCTGCGATTGTGAAGTTGACATCAGCGTCATTATCTTCTTCATTCATGAGATGATATTCTTGTTCTTTAAACTCTCGATATCTCTTGTAACTCGCTGCTAATTTAGCGCTTGCATGGCAATTCTTTTACCAGTGCCCAGCAACTCCACACCTGTAACATAGCTCATCGCCAACTCTTTTTTTTTAACTGGAAAGTTCTTAGGTGTATGTTTCATCTTATTTCCCTGACCACTAGGTCCAATAGCACCATTTCTTCTCCATACTTTGGAAGAGCCTCCACGACCTGCACTACGACTCCCACGTCACTTTCAATGTTGTGCATTATTATCACGTGGGCTGGGACCAGCACGTCTAACCCCCTTTGTATTGGGGTTCTTTCCACTATTCATCTTACCGTAGTTAGCCTCATGAATTTTATTTATCCCAACAGGCCTGGCATTGTTATTCAAAAGAACCTCATTATACCTTTCAGCCACTTGCAGTAGATTAATCAGCTTATTGAATGTTGTGATTATTTTTGTTATCATACTCGAGCCTATATTGGTTTGCTAGTATAAGTGCCAAAGTAGAGAAAGTGGAAAGAGTCTTCTGAATCATATCATCTTATGTGAGATCTTTTCCACAAAAGTTGAGACGTGCCTTTAGACACAACATGTCCTTATTGAAGTCATTAACCCTTTTATAGTTAAGCAAGCGGATTTCATTCTACTAAACGGTCAATTCTATGAACAAAGTGTCATGAATGTTCCCAAAATGTCCCTTAAAGGCATCACATAGCTCTTTAGGTGTCTTCAACTAAAGGTACTCCCAGCGTAGGCTGGAGTCAATATGTTTCCTCGAAAACATTAATACATTTGCTTTCACCTTGTCAGACGGTCCGTCATATGTGGGGTCTTTGGGATCAGCAATTGTGGCAAAGTATTCTTTAGCTACAAAGGCGGTTTCTACATCAGAAATTCATCGATGTTACTCAAGTCCTTCTAAGTCCAAAATATCAAATTCGGGTCGAGTTAGGTCGGCCATCTTAATAAACAATAGAGAAAATATTACACAGTTATAAGTACATCCATGTTAATTATTTTTCAGGAATATGAATTAGATTTCAGAACCAAGATTCATAATGGTCACATTTTCGATGCTATATGAAAATACTTTATCATAGTGATTATAATGCGCATGAACTTTTATCATCATGGCAACTTTCAATTTTATGGCATACTAAATAATTAACAATATAAATAATTAAGAAAAACATAACTATATAAGTAATATTCTAATTTTCTTAACATGTTGATTTATTATAATTATAGCAGTTGTAAATTTAATTAATCCATCTAGTATACAAACAATCAATAACATCATCAATTTTATAAAATCCTTACACATACATATACAAATAATCATGACATGGTGCGAGCAAAAATAAATATGCACCAGAATAATAAGTCACATCAAGAATGATATATATATATATATGTGAAAAATTATATGTGAATTAACAATCGGCATAATATAATATGCATTTAAACTAATAATACATATATATGTTTACACATATATATTAATTGGCAGATTCATGGCAAAAAACTTAAACCAATATTAATACAATCTGCAACTTGTTTATATATCACTACACCAAAACAGGAAATTAGTAACGGGCAATTTTTTAGATTAGTAACACACTAAGTCCGTTACTAGCTCGCAACGAGTAAAAAGCATTACAGACTTAAAAATAACCGTTACTGAATCTATTTAATAAATTCTCCTTGTATATTTAGTCCAGTAACATAAATTAAAATACACAGTAATACTAGAAAACCGTTACTGAGTGTTTAATATTATTATTTAAAATTAAATAATTATTTATCTTTATTGATAAATCCCATAAAATTAAACTTTTCCCAAAATTTTCATTCCAATTTCATTCCCTCTTCGATCTCAGACCCGCGCTCTCTCTTTTCCTTCCACAACACCACACCACGCCACCATCTCCACCACAACACCACACCACACCACACCACGCCACGCCACCATCTCCAACTAACACAACCCCGATCCACCATCTCTAGCACGCCACCGCTCTTCCACGCCAGCACACCTTCGCTCCATCTCCACCACGCCATCGTCTCTGTTACTGTGAGGTATGTCTTTTTCCCTCTTTTTTTTACTTTCCCCTAATTTCCTCCATCTCCATCTCCATCTGTTTTTATGCTTCATTTTTATGCCAAGAAACTCATTTTTTTCTTGTGATATCTTGATTTTATTTGCAAATTGAAGCAGATATGTTGATTTGTATGGAATACGTGTGAACATGTCCGCTGTTAGAGCTGATTCTCTCTTCATGTACGTCATATTGCCTAGAAAACTATGAAAAAGCAAAAATAATAAAAATAATAGGTGTGATAGCCATTTTTGTGGTTATCTGTTTTCCTAGTAAGGTGAGAATTGAAGTTGCATTTTCATTGTTGAGATTTAGTGATTATATCTCAAACTCTCCTTCGTTTATGAGCAGCGAATTTGTTTGAGATATTCCCAATGATTGAGATATCACCAAACTTGGTTTTTCACTTTTTTGTTTCTTAAAGCTTCAATTTAAATGTTAATGGAGAGCAAGTGGAAGTCTACTTAGAATATATATATGTGTGTGTGTGTGTGTGTGTTTGTGTATATAAACATCAATCAATCTCTTAATGCATGGATTGCAATATTGCATTGTTTTAAATTTGGAGTTTGGATCATTTTTATTTTTCAATTAATTAAACCCATCCAGTTTAACTAGTTTAATTTGACTGAATAGATCCCCATTTAGAATTAAAAGGTAAACAAACACCCCTAAACTCAATAACTTTGGTGTAATTTTTGTCTAACCTTAATAATAGTCACTGACCATTCACCAAAGAAACAGAGAATTAGCAATGTAGTGAAACTGAAGCGGCATCATCTATTTAGAGATAAAGAAGAAGTATTTACTGAATACTCATAGGGGTTGATGGTATTGGGTTGTATATGTGAAAAAAGTAGTTAGAAAATATGAAATTGTATGTGTTCTGGCAGATTCGTGTTGCTGCACAAAAATTGCAATAAATAATTGTAGAAAATTCTGTTTGATGCACCGTAAAGTGCATTAGAAAGTAGACACGTAGACCTTTTTGGAAATGTATGGTAGAAATTCTAGTTGTATGCATCGACTATAAAGAATTGGCTGTCGGGCATATCGTGACAGATGCATCGGCTAGGATATGTCACGGGAAAGAGGTTAGTCCTTGTGAAAAGAAGGTTTGGGTAGAGGAGGTAATTGAGCCCGACGCACTTTTGTGGGATGCTCCTCAAGATGGTCATCACACTTTGTCCGCTTACATCTCCGGGCTATTTAGTTTGGTTGGACAGTTTATTAAAGTATGTTTAGTGTGAATTTTTTGAAAAGTGTGTTTAGTTTTACTTAGTGATACTTTTATGTTATTTATATATTTCAACATTAAGTTTGTGCTTGGATATTTTGATACTTAGTATTTGCTCTTGATGCATTGGACTTTATATGTATGCTTGGATATTTTGCTATTTAGTATTTGGACATTTTAATGGTTTATATAATGTGATTTGATTTTAGAGTGTATGGTTTTGTGATTGTTTGAGATTGCGTACATTTTGATACATAGTATTTAGTTTTATAACTGATTTCAGGTATAGGGTTAGGATTTGGGATGAAAATATATATATATATATATTTTTAAATTTATGTTAATAGTAACAGTAAAAAACCGTTACTAGTATTAGTAACGGTTACCATTGTTGTTATGTTATTGGTGTTAGTAACACTTAAAAAGCGTTACAATCATAAATTTAAATAAAAATTTAATGAAAATAGTAACAGTCTTTTTACTGTAGTAATGGATAAAAAGCGTAACTAAAATAAGGTCTGTAACGGTTTTTATCCGTTACAGAAGTAATTATAGTAACAGATAATCTATAATATCAGTAACGCTTATTAACCGTTACTAGTCTAACTGCCACGCCTAAATAGTAACGGATTTTTTATGTTACTGAAATTTTTAGTAACACAAAAACCATGTTACAAAACACCTGTTTTGGTGTAGTGATATAACACATCCTTATATTTGTGTACCTCCATTCTTATATATATAATATAGCCTTATGAAAATTGATTATATATATAACACATTATTCGGCCCTTTCATTAAAAAAATCAAAGAGCTTCATTTTATTTATTTTTTAAGGGAGAAAACCCCCTACATTGTATTCGGATAAAGAGTAAATATCATCAATGGCCACTAAAGTATTGGCAAATTCTACCAGTAGTCACTGAACTAAATTTTGTTACACTTTGACCATTGAACTTTTAAAACGTGCTACCATTGGCCACTTCGTTAAATCTCACAGTTAATTTTTGACGGAATCAATATCACGTGATTTTCATGTGCAATGGAAAGGGCATTTAAGTCTTTTTCCATTTTCTTTTTCTTTTTTCCTTTTCTTTTCTTTTTTCTTCTTCTTCCCCTTTCTCATCCTCTTTCTTCTCAGACGAATTTCTTCTGGGTTTCGAAACACAACCTAATAGGCATTAGCAAAATAACACAACCATGAAAAATGGTGAAAATATGAAACTAATACTAAACACATATATACACCACAAACACGAATGCCATTAATAGGCTCCAAAAGCTGCAACTCTTCAAGCCCATTAAGAATCTGTACCCCTTTTTTAACCCCTAAATCACTCACCGGCAAAACATCCAGTCTGTGAAGAGAAAAGATCATAAACATGTGAATTGACCAAGACCCAATTCCCTTCATCATTGATAGCATAGTAAAAAGAGACCTATCATCCATTTTTACTACGGATTCATCTGATAGTATCCCATTTTTATACTTGTTTGATAAATCGTGGAGGTAACTGGCTTTTCGACCCGAGACTCCAATTTTCGGGAGTTGTTCGGAGGATAATGAGAGGACGGCATCGGGCTTGACGGCGTCCTCGCTGCCGCAGAGGGCGGTGAAGCGCTTGTAGATAAACGTGCCAGCCTTATAGGCGAGTTGCTAGTAGAGTATACTTTTGGTTAAAGAAAGGAACGGAGGCGCATGTGTGTCAAGAGCGGGCGGCGCGTGGGTGTCGATCAGGGTGGCGAGAAGATGGTCGGCGGCGCGTAGGTGGCAGATGGCGGCGTCAACCTCGTCGGAGGCAGATAAGGGCTTGATGATTCTAGGGAAAACCTTGGATGGTCCCTTCCATTGTAAGAGGAGGAGAAAGGGAAAGAAGAAAAAAGAAAAGAAAAGAA
This sequence comes from Lonicera japonica, assembly GCA_021464415.1. Taxonomy (NCBI): domain Eukaryota; kingdom Viridiplantae; phylum Streptophyta; class Magnoliopsida; order Dipsacales; family Caprifoliaceae; genus Lonicera; species Lonicera japonica. The sequence goes on from CM038463.1 coordinate 24,652,261, forward strand.
AATAAAAGAAAAGAAAAGAAAAGAAAAGGAAAAAAGAAAAAGAAAATGAAAAAAGACTTAAATGCCCCTTCCATTGCACATGAAAATCACGTGATATTGATTCCGTTAAAAATTAATGGTGAGATTTAACGGAGTGGCCAATGGTAGTATGTTTTAAAAGTTCAATGGTCAAAGTGTAACAAAATTAAGTTCAGTGACTACTGGTAGAATTTGCCAATAATTCAGTGGTCATTGATAATATTTACTCTAGGATAAAAACAAAATATATAGAACTCGCCTGGTACACACTTGACTTATAAAATATAAATACAAATAAATTCAAAGAAAGAAAAACAAATCTACAAAGTGATACTTATTTAAGGTTGTATAAGCAAACTTGATCTAATAAAAAATTTCAAAATTTACTTGTGATTAAGAATTCGTTCAAGCCGCCTGTGATTTTATTTTTTGTTTTTGGTGAAAAGCATACTATTATTTAATTGTAAATCAATCGGTGTCTACATATTAAATTAAATTGAATGAATTGGAGCTCTCTTAATTAATTTAATCAAACGAAAGACTTCCACTAATATCGATGCAAGAGCTTTGAATAGTAGCACTGTTAGTCGATACTTTCAAACTGGGTTAGTCAATAATTTAAGGATTGTTCTTTGACTTATATTTATAATATAAATATTATATAAAGAGGCAGTTTAATCTTCTGTTTTAATCATCCATATGTCTTTATCTATACACTTCTTAACACAAAATAAACAAATATTAAAAAAAAAAAAAAGTCAGCCATAAAACTCCTATTAGCTTAGCATCAAAGAGAAAAAAACATGTCTACCTTGAAACTTGGGCAGCGAGAAAGACTATGAACGGTGGCGGCTATAAGGTTTTTTATTTTTTTATTTTTTTTTTTTTTTTTTTTTAAGTTAAAATTATTTGCTCTGAGCGTATTGATAATATATTGTGAAAATAATTTTACTCAAGCTTTTATTAAATAAACTCGTTAAATAGGGTACAAATACAATAATAAATAAAGTTAACAAGAAAGTTCATTATAATTCATAATACATAATATATACAGTAAAATATATAATACATATTATATCCATATCATAGCACGCTACGTATAATTTCTTTTAATAATATATTTTTTATTGTGAAATTTAAGATATTTGTTAACAACAAAGCATGACTATACATTTTCGATGGAGGAAATCAGGAAATAATCATTCCTCTAATCATTTTCTAATTTTAAAAAATCAAGACACACCATCCGTTAACGGATCTCAAAAAATAAAAAAAATTCCTTCAATGCAGAATTTTTCTAAATTATCAAAGTGCAAAATACATGTGAGTATGATCACTATCACTTAAAAATAGTCCATAATAATTTTTAAGGACAATTTTTACGATTTTCTTTTAGAAATTTTTATACATATCTGATGGATTTTGAAATCTTACAGTTGAATTGAGTGTTAACAATGGCACCCTAAATATATCTTCTATATATAAAGGTGGGTGCCAATTTTATTTTATTTTTTGTTGAAATCTTTTATTGTTAAATGTTAAATTCAAGCTTTAAAGTAGTTTATTTTTTATTCTGAATGAATGTTTCAATATTAAATATTTGTTTAAAATAATAATTTAAATTTAGTATTAGGTATTTAATAAGACCAATACCTCTTAAAACTAAATGCTTAGGGGTTGTTTGGTAGATATTTTGAGTTAAGTTTTTAAGTTGAGTTTTTAAAATATTATGTTTGGTAGAATTTAGAAGTATGTTGAAAAGTTGATTTGGTTTTTTTTTGAGTTTTTTTAACCAACTAAAAATTTTATAAAAAAGATTTCAAAAAATAATCAAAATGGATCTTATTTTATAGATCTCGACGAGTATGTTTTAAATATATATTTTTTATTTAATTTTGATTTTTGAATTTAAAGTTATGCTGTTTTAAAAGTTTTTTTAGAAAGAGAAAGTAAAGTTAAGGTTTTTTTGGGAAGTGTAAAAGTAGAGTTGTTTTTTAGTTGAGTTTTTTAAAATTTGAAGAAAAAAAAATATCTACCAAGCAACCCCTTAATCATTAAAAAAAATAGCCGTTAACCTTTTAATAATTTAAAAAAACAAACAACTTATTATACATATGAATGCTTAAAACTCTCGCATTAAACAAAATCAAACATCTCCTTACTCTTCTATTTGCAGCCCCACGACCATCGATATCATCCTCACCATCTCCGATCAGCATACATCAATTTCTCCGCCGCTGTCGCCGTCCACTCCCCGCTTTCCACCATCTCCCATCATACATCAACATCTCCATCTTCATACCCTCTCTCTTCTTTCATACTCGTAATCCAAACAAAATATGAAGATTGAATTGCATCAAAATACAAAGCGAGAGAATGTGGAAAAAAGAAAGACGATAGTGAAAATTGGGCGTGGAAAGTGAGGAAAGAGGGGTTTATTTAGATATGTAATCTTCCTCTTTACGCCTTTTTACTCATTACACAGTGCAATTTTACTTCTCTTTTCTCGTTGGTTACAGGTGAGCACAAACTCGGCCCGTTACATGCGAGTACATAAAAATGTAGTCGACCCATGTTAAGCAACTACATATAAACTTAATTAATGTCCAATGAGTGAATGGTTATGTTAAATTTTTTTTAACCCAACACTAATTCAATCCATGTCAAGCTTCGTATGAATAAATTCGACTAATATCCAATGAGTGTAAGAAAAAGTTGAATTTTTTTTTTACCCAACACTAAATCAGTCCATGGCAAGCGGTCTTGTACAAATGAATAGACTCGGCCAATGTCTAGCGAGTGTATGAATAAGTTAGGAGTGGTGGTAGTTGAGTGTAAGTGAGTAAAATTTTGGGATAAAGGATGGAATCAAGTATTAGAATCAGAGGTGTTGTAGCCGAAAGTAACATTGTAAAACTAAACTAAACTAAATTATTGAATATGCGACTCAAAAATAATAATATTTAATTATTTATAAAGTCTAGTGAGAAATTTACTTTTTGAACTATCATGAATATTGAAGCTATATTATAATCGTAAAAATTAGTATTTTTTTTTATCCAAAATAAGATTTTTCTAACAAAAATAAGTGTTGTCTTATGATTTATTTAGTTTTAAAAAAAAATATGAAAACTGAAATAATCCGAACTAAAACCAAACTGAAATATATATTTGATTCGAGTTTGGGTTTAGAAAATTTAAAAATTAAACCGAACTTTTAAATTCGGTTTGGGTTTTCTAATTTTTATCACGACTAAAACTAAAAACACTCATAACTAGAATGAACCCAAGTAACTTGGGGTGATCAAATAGTGCCCACCATATAAAAGTAATGGAAATACTCTTGTAAATGAATCACTTATTTTAAAAATAAAAAGAACCGTCTATTTTGAGAGATAAATGGAAGAAATTTTTTCATGTAACTTGGTGAAAATGATCTCTATAATAAAGTAGATTATCTTCACCAAATTTCATTAAAAAAAACCTCAATTCAAAAGTTAGTAATATAATAGAATTTTAATGGACGGAAATAAGCGTATATGTCACATTTTCATTACACTCATTTTTAATTTGGATTTTTTGATGAATTCTGTAAAAAGAAGCTACTCATTATAAAGTGAGATGATACTTTCATCCCATAAAACACTTGGTTCTATTCTCACTTTTATTTGGTTATTAATTAAGAACCGAATAAGGTGCATATTATTCAATTCTTAAATACCTAATATGAACTTATATATTCGGTACTTAAGAGCCAAGTAAAGAATTATTAAACTTATTTTCAGTTATCAAGAACCAAATAACATACATATTATTCGATTATTAAAGATAGAATAAAAAGTAAGAGTGAAAATAAATGTTTTATGGAGTGAAAATATGATGATCAAAAAATTACGGTTACTCGTTAGAATAAAAAAGTATTATTATTATTATTAAATATTTACTTAGAAAAGTGTTACTGTGCGGACAAAGTCAATAGTCGATATATGTTAATCTAATCGACGTGCTTCCGAGGACCACACATTCTCTAAGAAATAATTTCTTCCCCTCGTGCGTTTTCCCACCTGTGGTTCAAATTAATTTCCAAAATGTTGATAATGCATTTTGACCCTTTCCACCGTAAACGCGAAAATGAGTCCGGGTCCAGGTCCCGGTCACATGGTGGTAACGATATTCCAGTATTGGAATTATGCAAACGCGATGAGTATGCATTTACGTTTTTTATGCATCGGATGTCGACTTTAAAATATAAATTAATTAATATATATTGAGTACTTTAATGATAATGCATTTTTTATTTCAAGTTAATGGTCAACTGTTCAAATTTTGAAATAATTACGGGATATTAAAAAATATGACTTGTATGAAAAGGTTTTCTGCAAAAAAAATTAGAGAATAATATTTTTTAAAAAATTAGGGTCTATATTTGATCAAATTTTAAAAGGATTGCAAAGTTAACTTTGCAGTAAATTTTTAATTTGTATTTTTTTTATGGAATCGTGCAAAATAAAGTTTGCACTGCATGTTTTTTTAGCATATTATTATAAATAAGTGTTTAATTGACAATGCTTTAGAATAATTTTAACAAATTATATATTCAAAATCTATTTATTAATAAAATGCACATAATAATTTTTTTCGAGTTATGCAAATTTAAGTTTGCACTATTTATTTTCTAAAATATTATTATGTATTTGTGTTTATTTGACGTTGTTTTAAAGTTTTATAAATGAAATATAAAAATATATTAATTAAAAAATATAAACACATCATGCAAAACAAATTTGCACTAAATTTTTTTGATTGCAAAGTTAAAGTTGCACAAAACACAATTTTGTGTAAAGTTAAGTTTGCACTCAACACAATTTAGTGCAAAGTAAAGTTTGCACTCGGTCAAAACCCTTATTTTAAAACACAATTGATAAACGAGCCCCTTATCTCAGAATGATAATGATATTTAGGCCCTTATTTCTAAAAAATATTATTCATTAAATTTTTTGCGAAAAATATTATCACACAAACTCTTTTATCTTATTTCCAGTTATTTAATTTAATAAAAAAATACTAGAGTGAAATCGGTTTCACAACCGATAACCATCACATTCATTTTAATGTAATATTAGAGATGAATCAGAAAAAATAACTTTGTATAGGATAAATTATAGCTAGAGTGCATTAAATATTTGTATTTTTATTGAGAATATAACTACGTAATTATTTTGGTATCATTCTTTACGCTGAGTTCGTAATCACTGTCCCATTGGTGTTGTGTTATATCAGATTTCTATCACGTTTTAATGAGTTTTATGCGTGTAAATTCAAGTTTGAAGCTCTAATATTGCAAATTCTAACACTGCAAACTGGTTTCTAGAAATAAGGTAAAACGTCTTTGTATAATAATATTTTTTGTAAAAAAAACCAATGAATAATAATTTTTAGAAATAAAGGTCTAGATATCATTATCATTATGAAATAAATGCTTGTTTATTAATTGTGTTTTAAAATAAAGGCTTTGATTGAATACAAACTTAACTTTACACAAAATTGTGTTTTGTGCAAACTAATTTTGCAATAAAAAAAATTTACTGCAAATTTATCTTGCATGGCGTATTTATATTTTTTAACAAGTATATTATTATGTTTTATTCATAAAACTTTAAAACAATGTTAAATAAATACAAATACATAATGTTTTAGAAAATAAGGAGTACAAATTTAACTTTGCGTAACTCCAAAAAATTATTTTGTGCATTTTATTAATAAATATATTTTGAATATGTAATATATTAAAATTATTCTAAAGCACTGTTAATTAAACACTTATTTATAATAATATGCTAAAAACATGTAATGCAAATTTGATTTTGCATATAAAATTTAAAAATCTACTACAAAGTTAACTTTGCACTCCTTTTGGAGTTTGGTCAAATATAAACCCTTAATTTACAAAAATATTATTCTTCGGTTCTTTTGCAGAATTTTTTTTCATACAAGTCCTATTTTTCAATATCCCTGAGTTTGTTTTTATTTTAATTATTTTACGTTAAAAAGATAGTACCATTCAAGACAAGGACATGATAAAAAAAAATCAATCAAATTATGAACAAAAATGCCCATCAAGCATTATTTTTAATTATTAAATTTTAAAATCCAATAATTTAACATTCATTATGCCCTTATTTAATGAAAGAAATTTACCTAGAATGTTAAGCACGTTCTTTTTTACAATAGTTGTAAATTTGTAAATTTTCAATAAAAATATGTAGAGAAATACACATTAGGAAACAACTGACTACAACATTTTTGAAAATATTCATATTTTTTAAGTTAAATTCGCAATATTTATTGCAATTTATAGTTTTATATACTTATATTTTTACTGTTAAATTTGTAAATTTCACTGCAATATATTTTGACAATTAACTTGTTGTGAACTTTTAAGTTTTGACATAATTTTTATTCTTCTTTTTGATTTTTTTTTGTTGCAAATTTGTAGTGAAGTTTATAAATTTTTATAGAATTTTTTTTCACAAATTTACAATAAAATTCGTAAATTTCATTTCAACTTTGCAATGAACACATGTAAATTTCATATAAAGTATGTTTTGTAACCAAAGTTTCACAAACACTCATAATTTTGAAGAGAAATTTGGTATTGTCCAACTAATCCAATAAAGATAAACCAGAAAGATGCATTGAATTTGTCAAATCCCAATACAATTAATTCTAATTTTAATTTTGGGCAATAGAAGGTGTGATGTATAAAAATATTTTATCTTACATCTTCCGTAAAAATATGATCGTAAAAAGAATTTTCTGTATATATACACTTGTGTTTTGGCACCTCCAAATTTAAATTTCTAAATCCACCACTATTTTAGAAATTAGTAGTTTATAAAATGACACAAAATCAAATTTTTTTTTTTTTAAATGCTGGCAAGTACCCGTGTTGGGTAGCTCAATTAAACAAAGACTCATCATTCAATCATTTAACTTTTAAGGCCGCCCCATTTGGTTAAACACAAAACTACTTTCTTTCTTTTTTTCTTTTGAACAAACGCGTTGAAATTTTAAACACACTCCCATCTTAATCTTCCATAAAAAAAAATAAAAAAAAATTCTACATTGACGCGGCAAAATTTCCTTTCTGCTCTCTCTCTCTCTCTATATATATATATATATGTATATGTAGATAGATATGTGAGTACTTATAAGACAAACACAAGACACACTTCTTAGTAGCTATTTGAGTATATATCTATAGAATATAGTTGAATTAACAAAGAAAAGGGAAATTATTCAATGGAGGAAATAGAAGTAGCAGGATTTAGATTCTACCCAACAGAAGAAGAGCTGGTTTCATTTTACTTGCAAAAGAAATTACAAGGAGAGGAGAGAATGGAGATGATAATGAATAGAGTTATTCCTGTGGTGCCTGTTTATGAACATGAGCCATGGGACCTTCCAAGTAAGTTAGTTTTAACTACTCTTTTAATTTGTCTTTATTTATTTATTTTCTCAATTTTCGGATTTTGCTTTTTAGTCAATGCATTAGTTCACATCTAGTGGGAACAAGTTTTAAAATTCAATGATTTTATGATGATACAGTTAAATTAGATTATAATATTTAATCCTAAGATGGAGAAACCTTAAAACTCTTTTTGTAGTTTTTCTTTCTCTGCCTAACTTAATTAATTGGTCAAAAATCGGCGCAAAAATTTCCTTCCCTGAATGTGAATTGGTTCGCTTGCAGAGCTTTCAGGCGAATTATGCCACGGAGATACGGAGCAGTGGTTTTTCTTCGTGCCGAGGCAAGAGAGAGAGGCTCGGGGAGGTAGACCGAACCGGACCACCATGACCGGCTACTGGAAGGCAACAGGTTCACCTAGCTATGTTTACTCTTCTAGTAACAATAGCAAAGTTATTGGAGTGAAGAAGACAATGGTTTTTTACCAAGGCAAAGCTCCTTTAGGCACGAAAACTAAGTGGAAGATGAATGAGTATAGAGCCATTCAAGAAATTTCAATCCCTTTTGCTTCTGCTTCAATCCCTCAGGTGCACATAATTATATTCTCTGTTATGCTTTAATTTTTGTAACAACCACCGTTTTAAAAAGAGTAAGGCAAGTTTGAGGCATTTTACTTGATTAGACGAGATGAAGTGTAAGCCTCGAAGCTCATCGAAGCGTACGCCTCATTTTATTATTATTTTCCAGATAAACTCATAAAAATATAAATTAAATTAAATTTTATTAATATTTCATAAATTGTATTTCACTATATACCAAAATTTTAGCTAAATGCTTTAATATATTTTTTTTGTTGGTATAAGCATGCTAAAAATATTTGAAGATAGTTTGTTAATTGTTGAATGAAAAAATTATTGAACAATACTACACACATCAATAAGGTTATTTATTTATTTTTCCTAAATATTAGATATCTGATATTTTAAAAAAAAATTAAAATATAAAACAATAGAATAGATTATATATACATGTGAAAATATTACATTTAGAAGATTGAATTACATAATTCAATTCCATGATTAAGTAATTAAAGTATAATTAATTAATTAGATATATATATACAGAGCATTTCCCATAAGAACCTTAACTTAAGGTCCTTATTTACGAACTTGTCCTTTTGGCACGCTTTTTGATGGAATTTTTTGATGAAATTTGGTGGGGATGTTCTTCATCGTGTGTAGAACATCTCCACCAAATTATATCAAAAAATTCAACCGGGAAGTAGATTAACTACATGATTGAAAAATATTGGACATATATATATATATATTTCTGGTCCAGAATTTTTCAATCCTATAGTTAACCTACTTTTCGGTTGAATTTTTTGATGAAATTTGGTGGAGATGTTCTACACACGATGAAGAACATCCCCACCAAATTTCATAAAAAAATTCCATCGGGAAATGTGCCAAAAGGGCAAATCCGTAAATAAAGACTTTAAGTTAAGATCTTTACTTAAAATTTTCCATATATATATATAATTGCAATAATAAAACAAACAAATAAACGAACTACATTCATAAAAAGTATCCGGAAGCTTTGGGGATTGAGTAAAGTCAAAGGATAAAGTATATAAAAGAAAGAAGAACAACACGACTAGGTTCTAGGGCATGGAGGGAAACATAAAGGAGCAGTAGAAAATGGAAAAAGAAGGAAGAATTGAAGGAAGAAGAAATTCTCTTGCCAAAAGCTCTGCCGTTTTCACTTATCAGTTCTATGCGTTGCGTTATAAAGAATCGATGGCATTATGGTTTGTTCTGCATCTTAGGCTCCGTTTGATTGTAAAGTGGAAAAGGAAAATAAATTGAGTTAGTTTTGATGAAAAGAAGGAAAATAAGTTGAATGATAGAAGTCATATCCTCTTGATTTTTAAGTTTTTCCATCAAGAAATTTTATTTGATTGGTGGTGAGAAAAAAAAATTCACCAAAAATATAGAAAAATTGAGGATATTTACTCATAAAATGAGCAACATCTTTCACCTTATTTTTTTTATCTTTCCACACAAACTAACTAAATTTATTTTCTTTTTCCCTTTTGCAATCAAACGGACCCTTAATTCTTTGTTTTTTATTAAATGTCGCTAAAATCTCGCAGTTTTAATAAAAAGCGATACACGCATTTAGAGATGTGCGTGTTGAATTAGTGAGGCATAAGCCTCAAAAATTCCTCAAAATATAATACCTTGAAACTTTTTTCTAAGGTCTCGCCTTGAGGCGTGTCTCGAAGCATGCTATTTGAGCACCTTCTGAAACACCAGTAAAAACAAATATTGGGTTGGTAAAAATTCAATAATTCTGATTTTAAAGTAATAAAGTAATAAAGAAGACATACTTTATGTACCTTTTGAAACATTGACAAAAACAAATAATGAGTTGTTAAAAATTCAATAATTCTGATTTTATTATAAGTAATAAAGAAACCAAGCCTTTTGCTCCAGTGATATAAGACTGTCACTGGAATAATTTTAGGTTAACTTAGAGCTCTCAATGTTGAATCCCGGCGTAAAGCTGGTTCAAACACTATGCGGAGAACAAAAAAAAATGATAAATAAAGCAATAAAGAGTATCTACTTTATTTATATTGCTTAGTATGACAAAATAACCTGACAAAACATTTCTGCTTTTTTGCTTTAGATTGGGCCTCCTTATTTACAGGGAAGTGGGAACACTTCCTTGTGACGACGTTGATTTTTTTTTCTTTTTTCTTAGTCTTTCTCATTGACCACATCATATAATTGTACTAAATATTTTCTTAAATATTGATGAAAGTCGTAATTAGAAATATTTAACAACGGTGCAATATCAACAAAAGAGATGAACAGATCATTAAACCTGTGATTATATACATATCATTGTAAATAGAAATCACAATTATATTGTAATTTTTTTCTTGAAACAACTTGGGTAACTTGAAAAGTACTAAAATTTACAACTTGAGATTTCTTAAAGAAAAAGAATATAACAAAATTAGTTTTTTTTTTCCTTTTTCCAAGATGATATATTTGAATCTCTTAACAAAAAGAAATATAAGTATTTGATTTGCAAGGAGAAATAGGAATGTAATATGGGATGGGCGGTAACCGCTAAATCTGCCCGTATTTCATTCCTTCGGTGAAAAGAGAGATAATCTATTGTAAATATAACTGTTATATTGAATATTTCGTTAAACATTTTCAATTCTTTTAAAGTTGTAATAACCAATTAATTATTTTATCGTATGCAGTTAAGGCACGAGTTAAGTGTGTGCAGAGTATATGTAGTATCAGGAAATTCTCGAGCATTCGATCGACGACCACTAGCGATGGAAAAAGAGACAATGGAAAACCAAGCCATTGATGAAAATGGGGTTATTGAATCTTCTCATAACAATACAACAATGGTGGAAAAGGAAACAAACTCACCACAAAGTTCATTCTCATGGGAAGACTTGCACTATGATGAAGAGGGACAAAGTAATGTTGTAAATAACACAAATTTTGGGACAATAAATGGTGAAAAGCCTATGTGGGACGGAGCCTAACTCAAGTGTCGATTAGTAAGAACATCCGTAATGAATTACGTGTGATTTTGTGTAGTATAAATAGGATAAATTGTTGTTGCGAGGGATTAGCACAGTGGTAAGTAACCCCCACTCTTATCTTTAAATTAGTGATTCGATTTATGAGGGTAGGAGGAAGGGTTTTTTTTTATTTGTAGGATTAATTTTTTATTTTTATTTTTTAAGAAAGGAAAAATTGTTCTGTAATAATGTCTGGTACAATAAGTAAAAAATTGTTAAGTTTAACTAAGTTTGTTATATTACGGACTAGAGAATTTTGTTTGGGATTCAGAGGAATAACATTTATTTACTTTTTTGGACAAAAAATTGCAGTTCATTTTGGTGGTGTTATTTTTCACTCCCAAAAATACTTTATTGTACTCTCACTAAAAAAAGAAGTGTAAACTCTTATTTCCACCCCCACTCAATTAATCACATCCACCCAACTAATCATTCCTCATCTCGTTCTTCTTTAGATCTTCTTCTTCTTCTTCTTTAGGTATTCTTTTTTTTTCTTCTTCTTTAGATTTTCTTCTTCGTCTTCCACATTTATATATCTTATCTTCAATCATGGCAAAACATACACGATTCGGAATTCAAATTTGAAAGTGATAACACAAAAGCTGTCATAAACAAATTTTGGGTTTATATAAATAAAAATTAACTACTTTACTCTATAAATGAAATTTACTCCAATACTTAAGGCCATTATTGAGGATGGGGATGGCAAAAGTTCTTCCAAATATGTGATATGCTTCTACTTTCTTTCAGATTTATGCAATATGAACAAAACGAAATTAGGTACACAAAGAAGGTTCCCTCGGCTACGGAGAACTAAATTTGTACCATATATTCAGTTTCTATAGATCGAATATAACATTTATGTGATATAGAGAATAATGTTTAATGACAATGCTTTACTCAACCCTAAGCACCGATTAATAGGCTTATACTCAACTTTCAAAAATCAAATAACCGGCACCTTACTCAATTTCAAGTACTAAATGAAACTACTCCTATATGTATGCACAAATGTTCGCACTCGGTCTCTAAAAACCAAATATAGGCTACAAATTCGGTTCCCCGTAATATAGGGAACCTTATTCATGTGCCCATATTCATTTTTGCCTGTTACTGTGTATATATTTATTATATATATGAAAAACAAAATAAATATGTGTTGACCTAGAAGTACTTAATCTTATTTTGATAATAACAATAACTTAATCATGTGTACGTAGTTTAACATGTTTCTTGAAATAAGTTTATAGTTCACTAACTTGGAAATTCAAAAAAAGCATAAATTTTACAAAAGAAGCATGCCACATTACAATGATCATTAAAATTATATCCGATCAAGTCAACAAAGTATTGGACAAGATAAAGAAGATTGATCACTTAATTGCTCTATTAATTTCACGCATTTCAAGAGTATCACATATGCTAACAATGCAATTCATGAAGAACAAAGATCATAAAATTATATGAAAAGTTTCAAGGCAAATGATTCAAGTGAAAATCAAATTAAAGAAACAAATCAAAGCATTCGAAAACTCGTTAATTTAATTAATGAGTGAGTGCTTAGGATTATGTAAAGTTTTTTTATTGATCAACACATATAGCTCATACATGTTCATGCATCATTCATATATTGAATTCAACAAAAAGTTTGAAATGAATTTCCTTTGAAAACAATATTTTCATAAACCGATTTTTGTAATAAATTCATAACAAATCCATATGGTTATTTTAATGATCAAAACCAATTCTAACATGATTAAAAACATTTTTAAAACAATCCCTAAGCTTTTGGAAGTTTTGTGGTATGGATTTTTAAAAGTGGGCAGAAACAGTTAGTAAACTACACACTTTTGGTGTGAGTAGACTTCACCATGTAGTCGACTACATGGTCGCCAAGTAAGTCGACTACATTGCCAAAAATTAGCTGTTGGGAAGTTGATAAATTTCTTGTTTTAACCCATAACTCTACAAAACAGCCTCAAACGACCATATCCTTTGAGGAGCTATTTATTAAAGGTCTTAAAGAGATTTTAACATCCTTAGATCATCATACAAACTCATTATTCATCTATTTACAATATTCAAGAATTCAAGCCTTTGCATGGATCATATCATTCATCTTTGAGCTAAAATTATTGATCAATCTTGATAATTATAATGTGAGCTTCATTTGTATCTTGTAAACAGTTGAGGGTTATTGTTCATTGGTGTATATCACCTAACAACTCCTATTATCCATTTATGAGAGGATTTCTCATAATTTAGCAAGAGAGTTTTCTTATATTGAGTGTAGTAAGAAGAATCATACTTGTTTGAGTGTTGTGAGAAGAATAATACTTGTTGAGTGTAGTGAGAAAGATTACACTTGTATTGATATTTGATTTTCACCCGTAAGAAAATCATTTATTGAGACTTCTCGAGCGAACTAATCGATCGCAGACGTTTGGTCTAAACAAATGAACCGCATAAACAAAATGTCTTGGTTTTTACGGTTCTATCTTTCTAAAATCAAGTTCTTTTTTTATAATTATTCTTTGATTTTGAGTTTATATTGCTTGATATATTACCTTGATGTATTATTAAATATTTATTAACTAAATATTTTTTAAAATAAACATTATTTCAAAAACCATATTCATCGCCTCTAAGGTTATTATCCAACCAACAATATAAACTTTCAATTCTTTTTTCTCTACCATTCTCAATGTAGATGATTGTAAGAATTTAGATTCCATTGTTGAGAAGAAAAAAGACGAGGATTAATGATTAATTATAATTGCATCAAGGGTTGATGAATGTAATAATTTAGATTGCATTGTTGAGAAGAAGAATAAGAAGAAGACCATTCTCTACAACTTAGTGTTCTTTTATGCTGCAATGATTAATTATAATTGCATCAAGGGTAAATAAATATAATTATTTAAATTCCATTGTTAAGAATAAGAAAAATAAGGAGCAAGAGAAGAATGAGAATTAGTAAAAGAAGAAGAAGGAGAAGAAGGAGAAAAATAAAGAGGAGAATGAGAAAAGAATGCCGAGGTGAATGAGGAGGAGAAGGAGAATGAGAAGAAGAAGAAGAAGAAGAAGAAGAAGAAGGGGGAGGGGGATGGGGAGAAGGAGAAGAAGGGGGAGGGGAGAAGGAGAAGGAGAAGGAGAAGGAGAAGGAGAAGGAGAAGAAGAAGAAGGGGGAGAGGGAGGAGGATGAGGAGGAGGAAAAGGAGAAGGAGAATGAGGAGAAGGCGAAGGGGGAGGGGGAGGGGGAGGAAGATGAGGAGGATAAAGAGGAAGAGAAGAAGGAGAAGGAGAAAGAGGAGAAGAGGGAGAAGAGGGAGAAGGAGGAGGGGAAGGAGAAGAAGAAGAAAAAAAAATATGTGTATTAAAATGTGAGTGCTAAATGAGGTAGTGAAAGTGTGGATGAGTAAAAGGGAGTTGGTGAGAGTAATAATAAGAGGAAGAGAATCTCCAACAATAATGTAAAAATTAAAATGTAAATCTTATATGTCAATCAACTTTCACACAAAACATGAAACTTGCAAAAAATATTCTTCACTAGTGACTACGCTCAAAAAGTGCGAAGTATTACGCCTAAGTGCAAGCGGTCAAGTTATAATATACTTGAGAAGTCCAAGGTCGAACCACAGGGAAGGAAAGGAACCTATTTCTTCTAGTTATCTCTCTCAGGGGAAAGAAGGGAAAGGAAAAAAAAGAAAAAAAATGATTGAAATGAGGAATAGGAAAGGAAAAATAAAACTATTAACTAAATTAAACTAAAACTAAAGGAAAATATAGTCCTATGCTGCAAAATTAAAGGGAATCCACAAGCGCAAGTTTTCTACCAAAAATGCTTCCTAAATGTACTAGGGGAACATGCAATTGAACTAAAAATAAATAAATAAAATAAAACAGCGTATTAATTGAACAAAACAGAATATTAAATGTACTTAAACCAACAAGAAACAAAGGTTAGGGGTATCCGTAGTTAGAAAATACAAAAGTAGTCCAATCGGGTAATCCAAATTTAAGTTTAAATATGATTTTTCACTAAAGTTCAGCTTTTAGACCTTCCAACCATCCAATTGTATTACTACTACGAGTATATCATAGCCCATGCGTGACAAAGACCATATAAACTAGATTCGAGCAATAGAATTCGATAGTGAAACTTTTTGACTTTGAAAAAGTGTAATTTAAGACCTAGTATTGCTAGTGCATGAAAAAAATAATCCAAGTTGATTAAACTCTCCAAAAATTAGTAGCTTAACACTCTCCTAAGGTTTGAATATGCTTGAACGTGATTCAAGTCAAATCCGTCTTAGAAAGAACGTTGAAAGTCAAAACTAGCACTTTCTCAGCACTTATGTGAATAAATGCCAAAATAGCGCCAAATCATCCAATTACACTTCATTCATGCTTGGGGACTTGCTATTCTCTTCTTGCTAGTGCTTTGGGGGTAGTTTGCGGAGTTTTCCTCATCTCGGGCCTCGGAATGGATATTGAATTGTTCTTCGGACCTTCTTCTTGCATTTTTCCGCTTTTAACCTTTTATCTTGCATACAACTTTAGTTGCTTAACCACTTTAGGCCTGAAAAATGGCTTAGCAACACAAAAATACAATGCAACGCCTTCTTTTCATGCTTAAACTGAATTTACATGCAATTTTCGATTTTAGATGGTAATTAGAAGCTAATCAAGCCTTGTTTAAGGGATTAGAAATGCAATTTTTGGGCTCAATCAATTAGTACTTTTGTAACTTCTTGTGTAAATTTTAAAATAATCAATGAAATATCAACACATGTTAGATGTTATTTTAAACAATTTAACATTTTTTTCCCTTCAATTTCTTTTAAACATAATCTTAAAGTTACAATAGATCTTGATTTATAGCTCTTGTTATGTAGATTTTAAATATATAATTTTTAAGGTGATTAAAACTTTTGGTGCCATTTGTTTATACATATCAGACGTTAAGTGCTAAAATTTTGCATAATAGGTGTTTGGATGCCATTTTGGACAGAATCCGTTAGTCAACATGATCAACCGTTAGCTCCGTTAATTTTTGACCCAATTTATCCATTTTACCCCTAGCAAAAGACAAAATATATTACTCTTGTTTGGGGGTAAAATGGTCAAAAATTAACGGAGCTAACGGTTGACCACGTTGACTAACGAATTCCGTCCAAAATGGCACCCAAGCACATATTATGCAAAACTTTGATATCCAACGTTTAATATGCAAGAACAAATGGTATTCAAAGTCTAAATCACCCTAATTTTCATTAAAATATAAATTTTGAATTAAAAGTTATTACATTTTAAAGTTTTTGTAAAAAAATGGAAAAAGAGAAAGCTGACATAATAGTGCAAAGTGTAACTATATTTTACGCATTCAATTTACACAAAACCTACTTTTAAAAGACTATTGAAAATGAAGTTTATAAATTTTATAAATTTTACACAAAATATAAATATAAAAGACTATTAAAAATGCTTTAAGAGTGCACGTGGTTAAATTTCAAGCACTTAATAGGATGGAAATAGCGCAACCCTTTCATTTTGATTTTTTAATTTCTGTGTCGTTAAATTCTACCAAGGTGGATCATGAGGGCCCACTTGAACAAAGGTAGCTATAAAGTTACCCTCAAAGTTTAGCCTGATACAAAATTAGTTGCCCAACTAGCATTGTCAGTTGTCCCTGTTATAAATCTAGATTCAATTTGCCAACAAAAAGGCAAATGGTACAAAGGAGAAGGAAATCCAAGAAAAAGAATATTAGACAAAAATACAAAAAATCTCCCCTCTTCATCTATCTCTCACCTCAATTGAAGAGTATCACTTCTTCGTAATGTTTTAAATTAAAAGTTTTATTTCTTTTTCATTTTAATAATAAATTTTATTATTAACTATTGATAAAGTTAATTTCATAAAAAGTAAGAAAAATCCTTAATTTGAGATAGACAGAGTATTACTCTATTTGATACAATTAGATATTATCATTGCAACGATAATGTGTTGTAACGGATTGAACAATAATCGTTAGATAACGAAATTAAAGTTTTAATCATTTTGACGGTCTTTTTTGTAATGTCTAACCTCCCTGCATGCAAGGGAATCCAGTCAAGCTATTTTAATATGAACTTTAGTGACATGTCTATTGTATTTTAAGTGTATTTTATCTACGTTTCTGATGAATTATGTAGTGTTAGAAGACTTATTTAGAATGTCAATAGTCATACACTTAATTAGGGGTGTGCAAAAAACCGAATTGACCCGAACTAACAAATTATTTTTCTTTTTTTAATATAGCAGTTTAGTTCGATTTTATTTTCTAAGAACCGAAGAAATCGGCCTGGTTAACGGTTTTATAACATAAATAACTGCCAAGGCCGAACCAAACCGAGACATTGATGGATAAGTTTTTACATTGACTTTCACATCCACGAAATCACCACCAAGTTACTCCGGCCTTGTTGCTAGAATAGTGGACTTTTTATGCCATTTGTAAGAAAAAGATGAACAACAACAAGCTGTGACTTGATTGCTAACCACCCTAGGTTCAAACTCTGGGGTCGACTGGGAGCTCGCCAGGTCCTTCTTCACTTTGGAATGACCTGTATATGTAACATCAAAGTTAACTGAGCTCCACCGACCATGACCAATCTATATCTATCTATATTTATTTAAAATAGGTTAGTCTAATAAAAAAAAAGTTGACCAAATTTCTAACCTAAATTTTTTTCATATATTTTTTTTTATTTTTTTTAAGTTTACATGCATAAGAACATATTAAAAGTATCCATGTAGTTAATGCAGTGTACAAAGTGCAATGCATGGGAAATTGCCTAAGGTAATTTGAATATTGTGGCTTTTCAAAAAAAATTTGCTTATGAATTTCACTATTAATTGTTACGAGAATATGTACAATCGTAAATGGAAAATCAAATTTTAATCTGACTTTTTCTTGTGAAACGGTAATTTGACTATTAATTGTTACGGTAATTTGAGTATTGTGGCCTTTCAAAAAAAAATTACTTTTAATGATATATCGTTGTTCGATTTTTCTTTTTCTTTACTATTTGTGATGCGTGTTGATCTGATTTTTACATTTTTTTGTATTCTTCATTAATTCATAAATGTTCTTTAGTGTATTTATTTGTTTAGCAAATTTTTTGGTTTTGGATTATGTCTTTAAGTATTTAAAAAAAAATGTTATTCATATTATCGTACATTTAATTTTAGTGATTTGATGACTATTTGATTTGTCAAAAATTGTTTCCATTACCAGCAATTGTAAATACTTTATGCTTGCCTTGATATTCATTGTAATTTATGTTTTACTGATTTTAATCTTAAAACACGAATTTTTTCCTAAGTAGTTTTAGTTTTCCTATCTCCATCATAACGTATCCTTAAGTATTTTTTTTTAAATTGTGTTTTTTATTTAATTTAATACATATTATTGTCAGTTTAATTTAGTGGTTTAGTTTGGTTTTAATTTATTGTTTTCTTTTTATTGTATCTAATTTTTTGACTTTCTACTTTATCATTGCGATGTTAATTTGTTCGATTATTAATTCTTATTATTTTCGTTATAACTATATTTTTCATGTTTGTTACACGTGCAATGCACGGGGGATATAGTAATGTAATATAATATTGGTAGTATTTACATAGAAAGATTAAATAAATATTTACGTTTGTCTTCGTTTTAGCACAATATATCTAATTTTTTATTTTGTTAAGGATAATATGGATAAAAGGAACAAGGGTTTATATGAAAATTTATATTATTTAATACTTGTAAAAACATTTTTCTTTCTATAATTTAGTTCTTAAAGTCCGTAGAAATAATTATATAAATACTTTCAAAATTAATTATATAAATACTTTCAATCTTATTGTCTAATTCTCGGATATCAAGATATGTCATTAATGAGTGTATTGATCGAAATAAATAGGACAATAGTATAACGTTTCAATTTACAAAAAAGAAGTCGAAGAGTGAATTGTAACGGACGAATTTAGATCTCATCTATAATAACATTACATATATTACGTTAATTATTTGAAAAAAAATCAGTACAAGATTAAAAAGTTTTACAAGTATTTATAACTTTTTTTAAGATTCATAATTTATTAATTCTACCATTAGATAAGCTATTTTTATAATTTTATCAAGCATACAAAGTTTTAAATCAATCTAATATTTATAACCATATAATTACTATACTTACTTTTATTTAATTTTTGTATAATTAATTCACTATATGATGATATTATTATGATGAAAAACTTGTACATCTCTAATTACTTTTATTTTTTGCGCGTGTCTTTGAAATATTATAATTAACTAATTTAATAATCAGATTAATGAATTATGAAATTGAAAAAAAATTATAAATAAATGTAAAACTTTTTAATTTTACATCAAGTGTAATTTTAATCATTTCCATAAGTTTGGTTAGATTTTGGCCAAAACTTAAAAATTTGAAACATCCAATAAATAGTTGTAGCTAGTTTAGACAAAATCCAGCTATCTATATTAGATTTTTCATATATCTGTAAGTTATATATATATAAGAAAATGATTTAAAGATGACCATTTATTTGGTCCTTAAATGCGGACCAATCATTTTAAGGGGGTAAATGGATAAATATTTTTTATGAAACTTGGTGAAGATGATATCCATGATTAATAGATCGTCTCTACCAAATTTTATCAAAAAATTAAACCGGGAAGTGGGTTAGCTAAACATCTTAAATTTTAACGGCCAGAAAAATGCATATATATCAATTTTTTAATTAACCCTCTTCCCGATTGAATTTTTCAATAAAATTTGGTGGAGGTGATCTACTAATCATGGAGATCATTTTCACCAAGTTTTATCAAAAAATTCATCCGCTTACCCCCTCAAATTGATTGGATCCGCATTTAAGGACAAAAAAATTGGTCCCCTTAAGATCCTTCCCCTATATATATATGTCTACAATTTAGTTCTTATTCGGTATGTAACTTCGGAAGATCTGAAAATCATAATATAAATAGATCTTATATTTAGGGCTTCTGCAATTGAAATCCTTTTCTCTGTTTAATCAAATTTCATCTCAGTTCAATCGCGTTTCAATATCGGTCAAAACCAAAACCGATTGAAACCGACTGGAACCGAGGGTAACCGAAACCGACGGTTTTGTATATCATCAGTTCTTTTTGGTTCCGAAAATCTGAAAACTGACAGGGTCGGCTGTGTTGGTCTTATATCTTTGCGATTCAGTTAACTGAACCGTGCACACCCCTACCCTTAGTTCATGCTATGTTATTACATTATGCAAAATCTCCATCAATAATGCAGTTAACTTGGTGATGCTTTATTTACATCCACAATGAATCTAATGAATATTCTTGCTAAATGCTAGTAATATAAAGGGCCATCTTGTACTTGCAAAGCATCGAACTGTGAGTGTTGGCCCATTTTACGATTTTCAATACAGCTATAACAAATGGCAGAATTAATCGTAAATCAATAGCATTAAACTACTACCAAAGTGGCCACTTCAAGGAATAATTTGTGCTAATCAGAAACTTATTCTGTCCACTTCATATTCCATCAAAACAAACCCACCCACCAACAATCGTGTGTATTAATTATACTTCCCATATATTAGCAAATAAAACCAGAACGATGCTTCTTTTTTTTCCGTTTCAATTCTTCTATATTCCGTGTTTATAAAGAAACACAATCAATTTATCTAACAAACTTCCAAAATCAAATGGATTCAAGTGCAAGATTACCCATCAATTTAACCAAAGGAACAGGACACTTGGTAACAATATCAAACCTGGAAGGATTTGAAGCATGCCCAAATAGAGAAAAGCTCAGCGTTGCAAGCTCCATAACAGACAATCTTGAAGAAAGAAATCCTTGCCAATAATGAGGATCCAAGTCAAAGAAAGCATCAAAGAATCCCCGTGTCCCATCCAAATCGAGCTTCAACAAGGTTTCCATTCCAAATGAGTAGCATTCCCTTGTCCGCCTCTTCTCCAAAGGCCACAAACCATTCCAAACTCTATGAGAAAGTGGCTTCCCTCTTATCATTCGGGACGAGCCAAGGCACTCGGCAATGGCATCACCTAGAATCGGGGCTAGAGCCAGGGTCCGAGCCACCATGTACCCGGTCGAAGGGTGGACTAGCCCCGCGGTCCCACCAACCCCCATCACCCTCTGGGGAATTCTAGGCAAAGGCCCTCCCATTGGAATCAAACACTTCTCTTCCTCAATCACCCTCTTCACTCTTATACCCAAGTGCCTCAGCCTTGCCACCATCCTCTTCTTGATCTCCATATACGACAACACCGGCCTACTAACCAAAGAAGTCTCTTCCAAGAATATCAAATTGGAATCAAACGGCATCGCGTACAAAAAAGTTGGGGTTCTTGAATTACTAGCCCTCAAATACGGCTCATTACCCAAATGAGAATCTGTCCAATCCATCAAAAGCATCTTGTCCAAATCAAAGGGGTGTTCTTCCACTTCAGCAAGAACCCCATGGGCAATTTGATACCCATGGTTTCTTGGCTTATCATACTCCACAAAAGTACTAGCAAACCCACTTGCATCAACGACCAAACTTGCCTTTAACTCATTCCCATCATCACACACAATCATACTATCAAACTCATTGTGCACGACATTCCAAACCTTTGCCTTATGGAACTTAACCCCATTATTAACACAACTTTCCAACAACTTCAACTTCAAAACCTTCCTATTAATCCTCCCATAAGCCCTATCCAAATACTTTGTCTTTGAGTCATTTATACAAACAGTTGCCATGTCCCATTTTTTATCAAAACAATCATCAAGCCCAATCACCTCCAATTCATCAACCCAAGCACCATAATTATTAGGCCACATAGATAGAGGATCCGGGTCAACGCAACAGACCCGGATCCCATACCCGGAAATTCGCTCAGCAAGGCGAAGTCCGGCGGGTCCAGTCCCAATTATGATCACATTGGAGCGAAATCTTGAGGTTGGATCGAGCCAATTGAGGTCAAATTTGATGGGTTCGGGGTGAAATTCAGGTTTAAGATCAAGAAAGTTGCCATGTTTGCTAAAGATTTTGTGGTGAGTGAATCTTGGAGAGGCTTTTTTTGTGGGTTTTGGGAGGAGAATTTGGGAGGTGACTGGTGAAGAAGAGGGGTGGGAAACTGAGAGAAGAGGGCATGGTGGTGGCCTTGTGAGAGTTGCCATAACAATAAAATGGAGTGTTTGTTAGAGAGATGGAGATACATATATATAATATATATGAAGAATTGGGGGAGACAGAGAGGATCAAAGTGAGGTGCCATTGGAAATGATGCTGTCACTGAATTTTGGTTTTGAGTGCGAAATTTATTTAAATAAAGAATTTCCAAACATGGGTGGACATGGACCAGAAAGAAAAAAGGTTGGTATTATATTTCTCTTTAAAAATTGGGTACGTTTTGTAATTTTCAAAAACAATAAGGTAGTTATTGTGTTTTCTTAAAAAAAGGCTGAAGGGCATTTTTACATTTTTACGAGGGAAAATAAGTCATTAGTTACTCGGCTCCCTTTATTATTCTTTTATCCAATTTTATTTGATGAAATATAGTTTGAAATTTAAAGAGTTGAATTTATTTTTTTACAAATTTTAATAAAGATGATCTATATAATAAGTGATTATTTTCACAAAATTTTAACCAAAAGTGTGTAGGATGATCTTTTAAAATTTAATGGTCGAAAATGAATATATATATTAATATTTTATTACACTTACTTTTAGTTTGAATTTTTTGATGAAATTTTGTGGAGATAATCTACTCACTATAAAAATTATCTCCACCAAGTTTTGTGAAAAAAATCATATGTTTAAGTATTGAACTAAATATCATTGAACAAAATTAAATGGAAAGAATAATGGAAGGGAGTCAAGTCTCACTTTTATAAATATATTCAAGGTTAGAATATTTTATTATTCTATATGTCATTACTTCTTTTACAATTTAATTTATTTACAAAGAAAATTTTCAATATTTCTTTATTAAAAGGATACACTATTTTATTGAATGGTCAATTATACACCTATCACATATTTTATTTATTTATTACTGTTGGTGGTTGCTAAGTTTCACCAATTTCCTCTGTCACTACCACTTAGACTTGGCAATGGGTTGTCAATTTGGTTTTGTGTCGGGTGAAATTGGGTTTGGATGATAAATAACTAAAATTGAAGATTACCCGTTAAGCTAACGGGTAAAATTTCAAAGCAAGAACATGATTCAATAGATTAACGGGTGACCGACATGACCCGTTTCATCCATTAAGCAATCGGGGTAAATTCGGGTGACTCGAACCCGCTAAGACCAGTTAATAATTTAACACCAACATTCACACAATTAGAGATAGTCTAAAGTAATACTAGGCACTAGAAAGTGGTTCTAATTAGTTAATCTCCGCAATTTCATCACTTGTTCAACTAAAACTTTAAAAGCCAATATAACTTAGATATAATATATATTATATTAACGAGTCAATTGGGTTATAGTGTTAACTCGACACGCACAACCCAAAACATTAACATGTCTTAACAGTTGATTAACGAGTTAACCAGGTCAGTGTCAACACATTCGTTAATTGGTCATATCTCATTAGGTTCACTCGATAACAACCCAAACCTGATAAGGATCTATTTATTAATTGATAATTTTGTGTTAGGTTGTTTCGTGTTATTGTGTCGTGTCCAACTTTGCCATGTCTACTACCACCCACTGAAGCACCGACTAAGTCCCTGGAGCTCTGGCAAGAATTTCTATACAATTAAAAAATAAATTTGCACTCAAATTTACATTTTTAATTGCATGTAGATTTAATGCAAAATTAGTTTTGTGTCAAAATTTATATCTTAAGTTGGTTATGGATCCAATGAAAAAACATATTTGCCTTAAAATTGTAACATTAGTTATTTTATGGATTTGTGCTACATTAGATTTGGACTAAAATTTATTTCATTAGTTACTTGAGAATTTAATACAAAAATAGATTTATAATAACTATGCTAGAGATTCAGTGAGATCTAGGCACTCCGGTAGTAGTCGACCGATCTTTAGTGAAGTCGACGGATCAAATCAATGATCCCATTTTTTTAAAAAAAAGTTGTCTCAAATTAATATTTTCTTTTTGACATAATCAATATAGTAATCACAATTTAACATTAATAAATTATATGGTTGACCATTAGTTAAAGTGAAATCAATGTTTCAAGTAACATCAATAAATCTTTATATGCAATATAAGAAGGATATAACTAGCGTGCAACCTTCTGAAAGTGGAAAGGAGCTGTGTTCCAAGGATTTTGAACTATTGTAAAGTGGACGTGCAACCAACAAATATTAATTATAATAAAAAAATATTTATTACAATAAATCATATTCAATAGTAAAATTTTTAAAAGTAAACAATTATGTTATAAAATAATAGAAATGAATGTTTTTCACCATTCAATACATCATTATACAAAATAAATCTTTGATTACGATATGGGAGCGAAAAAAATTGCTACTAAATTATTTTTTGGGGCCAAATATCACTACAAAACTCTAATTTTTTTTTAATACAAATAATATATATTTTCGCTCTCCAAAATTCAATTTCTAACCCGTTACGGGAAAGTGCTCAAAAGTACCCTTTTTTCAAAAAAAAGATTTTAAATGGGGGTGAAGTAGAGGACCCTCTAGGTGAAAATAAGGTAGGTTTGGGCCGTTGGGGTCCCTCCAAAAAACACCTAATAACTTCCCAATGTGCCCAACAATACATTTTTTGCCTAAAAAAAACCACTATGAACTAGATGATATTTGATACTTTTTTTCATGCGGATAAATTCACTTTCCTCACTTTTGTATATTTACAATAGAAACAACTCGCTTGCCTAATGTTAAATGATATTTCATCTTGTCAGTTGGAAGCCGTTTGCTTACTTCGATCACAAAGGTGTTTTTAAATACACTCACATAATCCGTCTTCTCAAGCTCACCAAAAGTCAAAATTACGTTAATCTTAACCTAAAAAATAGCGTAAACCCCTATTCTTCTCACCCCACTTTTTATACTTTGAAAAAATTGCCACTAATTTGTCTTCTCACCCACTTAGAATTTTAAAAATTAATTAAAAAACTTCATTTTTTTTTCCAACAAACAATCATCTACTATTTTCATTTAATTACATATATCTCATAAATGTAAGTTTATAATAAATATTCTTTAATTTTTATTTTTATTTGCTTTAGCACGATAACATTTTCAATAATATTTTTCTTAATTTATTCAATCTTTTTATTTGTGCATGCATGTAGAGCTCAATAAAACTCATGTTAAGTTATACAATGTCAAAGCTAAAAAATGTTTGTCTTAACATGTGCCTAATATGTTATAATATATATATATATGTGTGTGTGTGTGTGTGTTGCATTTTGTGCTTTTATTGTTTCAATATTTAAATTCTAAAATTACTCTTAAAAAAATATTGAAAAATGAAACAGTTTAGTGAGAAAATTTCTATCCTTTTAATATTTTGCAAGGATATCGTTTTCTTGAGTTTAAAAAAAATAAATATCTTAGAAATCGAAAGTAACAAAATATTTTAATAAATGATTTATTTTTATAAAAACTATTTTATTTTTCCAATTCATTTTTTCCATTATCACGAAAGATAACATTTTTTAAAAAGAAAGAAGAAAATGTTTTTAAGTCATTAAAAAATCATTTAAGAACACCCTGGGTGAAAAGACGGATTTTGTAAATGCATTTAAGAACACTTGGAAAAATTCATCACTATTCACATTTTTTCCTGCGAGTTTTTTTTTCCTCTGTCATCTTTCTTCTAGTATTTTTGATAAAAATAAAATTGATCTTCTAATATCTTTGATGCAGTGAATTAAGACATACTTATATAGTATATGACTTAATTATTACTTTTGTTAATTAATTAGTTTACTTCAATGACTCCTCCGAGCCTTTGCAATCTAACCTAACTTATTACTTTATATCGCTCGCATGTACGTTTTAGAGAGAGAGAGAGAGAGAGATAGTTTACGTAAGTATGTATAAAAAAAAGTTAATAAAGAAAAAATAGCTTAAGGGCTTTTCTTTGAGTATAATTAATGTTTAAATTTTCATATATATTATAAAATAATTAATTTAAATTTTGTTTTATTTATAAATGTGTTGAAACTAATAAATTTTTTATAATGCTTAAAAAATAAAGGATGATATAAATTTGATTGGAAACGGAGTAAATATTTCAAATTTCTTTTGTATATCAAACATACTACTATATATATATATGGATCAACTTCTGATCTTTTAATATTTTTGATGTAGTGAATTAAAACTTATATTTACTTATTTGATAAAAATAAAATTTGTAGACAAATTTAAAATATGAATAATAACTATTTAAGAGTAATAAATAATAAAAGATTATATGAAATATCATATAATTGTTAAAACTGTATTTATCATAATTAATATTTTATATCTTCCGAGGTACTATTTAGACGAAATTTTTAATGAAATTTATGAAGAACAATGTAATTTTTTTTAGTATGTCTTATAATAATGAAAAAAATAATATTATTTAATATTTTTACTTTTAGCGACAAAACTTTATCGTCTTTACATTGTTTTAGTAAACTCACCCCACCACTAGGGTGAAGTGCAAGATTTTTTAAAAATTTGATGGGATGAGAAGAAAGTATTTTCACACTGGAGTGAGAAGACTGATTTTGTGGGTGTATTTAAGAAAACCCAAAGAGAATCCATATAGCACTAACAACTTCTATATATTTAGAATTGTAACTAACTCACTTGCCTAATGTTAAATGATATTTTAGTATTTTTTTACCTTTATCCATACAAGCAAGCATATTGTTAGATCCGAAGGGTTGACCCAGTATTTGTTTACCATTGGATTTCTATAAGTGGATGATCTATTTAACGAAAAATTATGTGTTCAATTTTTTTCACGTATAAATTCACAATGGGCCAACGATAAATTTAAATCCGCGAACGGAGATTAGTCTCACATCTAATATGGTGTGGGGATACTTTGTGAGAAATTAAAATTAAAAATAAAATAGTAAGATCCGAAAAAGGTGATAGTGTGTGTCATGATTCAAAGTGAAAACGACCCGGTGTTATTTACTAAATATATGAAATTTGAGTACTTAATAGGGGCAATTAAAAAAAAGGGCTTATTAGAGAAAGATTTTCACACTAAGGCCAAGGAATAATTTTTTTTTAAATAAAGGGCCTATTTTTTATTTTATTGATAATATGACATGTGTCTTTTTTTTTCATTATAAAATGACATCCCAACCCTTAAAATAAACTAAAAAAATATCAATATGCATTAAAATATGGACTGCAATATGAACTTTGCAGTCTATATTTCACTGCAATATGAACTTTGCAGTCCATATTTCACTGCAATGTGAACTTTGCAGTCGATATTTTTAGTGCAAAGTTCATATTGCAGTCCATATTTTACTGCAATGTGAACTTTGCGGTCCATATTTTTAGTGCAAAGTTCATATTGCAGTACATATTTCACTGCAATATGAACTTTGCAGTTCATATTTTATTGCAATATGAACTTTGCAGTCCATATTTTTTGTGAAAATTTCATTAAAAGGGGTAATTTAGGTAATACATAACATGTTTTTATTAATTAAATGATATTTAAATTTATTCAAATACATTCATTTAAAATATAAAACAAAATAGGCATCTTACACTAATTACCAATTAAAAATAGGCCCTTCATTCAAAAAAATATTATTCATTGGATTTTTGGTAAAAATCAATGTATAATAAGCCCTTCTACCTAATTTCTAGTACTTAATATTATAATAATTACTTTTACATTCAACTATCCCGCCAAATATATAATATATGAATACTTTTATGTTACAATTATTGAGTCAAATAGTTTAACGTACATAACAAGCGATATTTTAATACAATAAGTACGCAAAAATGCTTCCATAAATTTTTTCCGATAATCTCAATCTTTGCTAGTATGTGTTCTTCCTCTTTCTCTTTTGCAAGTTCGTAACTATGTACGTATCCCGATTCTTCAATCAAGTGATAAAAAATTGTTGCAGTGTATTAATTTATGTGTCAACTAATAGTTAAGCTCAAAGAATTGTGACCAAATCTTTTGTTTCTACTGGGTGAAGGCATTATCATCCTCTTAATCCACCTGATATGTGATGTTAGGGTGCATTCAGATTGGGGATTAGAGGCGAGATTTGGGTTTAAAATCTCAAATTCAATTACTTTGTTCGGGTGAAAATAAGGATTTGAGATTTAGCTTAAATCATAAATTTTCAAATCCTAGGAAGATAGGAGTTGCTTCCGAATTCAAAACTAGCGAATTTGAAAATAAATTAATTTTAGATTATTTCATTATTATAATAGTACAATAATAATATTATTAGTATAAAATAATAATAATAATAATATAATAATAATAATAATAATATAGATAATAGTAATAATAATAATAATTATTATTAAAATTAGTATCGATGTACATTAAAAATAACATGAGTCCAATATATACAAATAAAACATAAATAAACACAAATAATTGATCTAACAAGATGTTCTCTAGTTATATGTGATACTTAAAAACGGTTGGAGACAAAGAATTAAATTTTGAAATTTTTTTTTAGTGTACTAATTATTTTTAAAAAAATATATAATAATGTGTGGTGCTATTGACAATTCAACCATTTTCTTTTACTATTATTTATAGTATGTATGATATACCAAAAGTAAATATAATGTCTTAACGAAATATAATCTTTGGCAGATAAATATTTGGATTTAGAAATTAAATTATAAATTTTGGTCAACCAGTCAAATATGTGATTTTTAAATCATAGGGTTATAAATTCCAAAGCCATTTTCATACTGCGATCCAAACTCACCCTTAGGTCTCATTTGGTTCGGGAATTTGAGAACTCAAGAAAAGAAAGTCATTATTTTCTTTTATTCGGTAAGTAAAAATTCTAAAAACACTTTCTTGACAGTGGAAAAAGTAGGAGATAAAATCATTCTTCTCAAAACTTATGGGATTGATTTTGCCTTATAATTTTCAAGTATTTATTACAAAAAATTTGGACAATAATATCCTTACTTGAATACTTTTCATACTTTACTAAACACAAGAATGAAAACTTGACAAAAATTTTAATTTCTTACCTTCGTAAGAAGGAGAAGATAATTGATTTCCTTCTATGAACTATACAAGCCTTTAAAGTTCTGTTTGATTGATGTAAAAAGAAAAGAAAATATAAGGAAAGTTAGTTTTCCTGCAACTTTTATAGGTTTGCGGGAAAATATACAGAAATTTTTCTTTAAACTTTCTCCAAAGAAATTTTTTCCTCCAACACACAAGATTTTTGCAGGAAAGTTGAAAAAAAATAATAAAAAAGTTAACAAAGTTACTTAAATATATATGTGTATATAATTACTAATATCATATTATCATCATCTATTTATATTGTCCTGATAACAATTTCTTTGATCTACAATAAAATTATAAATTGTTTTTTAAAATAATGTTTATTATTTTATTTTCTATTTTCGTTCTAAACAGACTTATAACAAAATAAGTTTGTTTTTCCTTGGCTTCATTTTTGTGATGAATCACTTTCTCATTAAACAAATGCAGCTTAAAAATCTCTCTTATGTGTGATATCTATGAAATTTGAATTAGAAAAATATTTTTTCATTTATAATTTTTACCATATATTTAATCGAGTGTATTATATAAATTATATTTTTATTAAATTTTATAAACATACAATTCTTACCGTACATACCAATAAAAATATGAAATAAGAAGTAATGTATCTCTCAACTAGAGAACCCAATTCCTCGACTACCTTTAACTACTTGCAGTTAGCCAACACGATCTCGAATTCTCGATCTCTCTCTCTCTCTCTCTCCCTCTATTTTAGTTTTTTTGAGAATCAAACTCTTACCAATTTTAACTGTATAGATATATATACATACATCATCTCCTTCGCCAAACCCAAATACATACTTGTTCTTCTGTAAATTATTTACTTCCTTCAAACCCTAGTCTTTTCAAATCCACACGCATATATATATATATATATATATGCACATATTCTATTGATTGATCGAGATTAATTGAATTTCATCTCAAACACGCTTTTATTTAGGGTTTTGAATTATACACGGAATAGATAGATGAAGCCAATTAGGTTACCTGAACCGCCCGGCAGCCCGCCGATGGGAGTGCCGGACATATTCGAAGGCGGTGTATACGGAGTAATCCGGCGAGCCGTTGTCATCGGAAATGGTTTTCCGGCTTCCGAGAATCAGAGTGTTGGTTTGGTTCGAGCCCTTGGCCTCTCCGAGAAGCAAATCTTATATGTAATAATGCTTCCTATTTCTATTTCTACTATTCCTGCCAGTTTTTATTTATTTATTTCATTTCATTTCATTTATGTTTGGTTGATCAGAAATCTGCATAAAGGTAAAATAGAGGCAAATGAAATATGTAAAGTCAGTTTCTACTTCTGCAAGTTTTTCAAATTTTTTTTACCTGCTTGGTTGCTCAGAAAAATCGAGAAAGGTAACATAGAGGCAAATAAAACTTAAAGTGTTACTTTTTGTAGTAGTTGTTGATAACTTGCTCTAAATGTAGGGGTGGAGCAAAAAACTTTATGCATCTTCAAAAACGAGGAATGAGGAATGTGAAATTTTATTGATAAACTGAAGTACATGATCAGAAATTGGAGGAATACCGAATAGCAAAGAAACTGACATACAAAAAACGATTTTTTTTTTGAAGATATACAAATGCAAGTAAAATTCTTTCCAATTAGTTGGAAATAGATAAATAGGAATAACAGTAAAATGCTTTCAGAAAGAATCCCAAAACAAAATTTGGGTTTCATTATCCGCTGTAAACTTGCTAGCCCTAGGACAATGACGAATATCCCTAGGACAAAGAGAAGAACCTCTATCTTCAATGTGAGAATGCCACACAAAGTGATAATCAGAAGGGAGTTTCCCCATTTATTTATCTAACCTAAGATTGTTCAATTTCCAACAAATTTCACGGAGCTATTACTTTCTGCAACCTTTCGTACATCTCTCCACTAGCTCCTGCCAAACGCTATTTTCTTTCATCCCCTTCTTGTATTCTTGTCTGTCAAAAAACTTTTCTAATTTCTTCTAAAATTCTAGGGACTATCCGAAGTAATCTAAAGATGGCCATGAAGTTACTACCATCGATTTTCTGTTCAATCATAAAGTTTTGGCCCAATTTATGTTACTAATAGCTTAGTGCATTTGATGCAAGGGTAGTTAGATGTGCTGATCAAATCAGAAGACCAAGTATCTTCTTCCTTGGCAGACCGCTAGCACACAATTTGGTTCCTTCATTGAAAATAAAATGACTAAATGCAAGGTTTCGAGAGTAAACAACAACTCACAAGTGTACTTGTCATTGAAGCCAAATATTACTAAGCCATTATAATTTTGACTTTAAAGTTACATGTTATGTACTCCCTCCTTCCGTAATTAATAGTCCATGTTTGACTTTCACATATTTTAAGAATGCACTAATTTCATCATAATCAATGTCTTAGAGCAAAGCTTGTTTCCTATCCTTGATTATTTTCTACAAAGAAAAGTGGGCTCTTAATTTGGGACATCTTGAAGGGAACCGTGGACTCTTAGTTTCATTTATTTGAGTTGTGGTAGCTTCCACGCCTGCAAGATATAGCAAAGCCAAAGCAATACTAACAGAGAGGACACTTTAGGAGAAGTGACCCAATGCACGCTTGCTTCTGAAAAACGGATGTAATTTAGATCCGGAGATTAAGATTCATAGAGGACAACTCGCCCTCAAAAGATGTTGGAGGGTGTGTAACTGTGTATCTTTGGTTAGACTTTTGAGTTTTAGTCTTGACCTTGGATAGATCAAACAGTAGAACTGTGTGGGAAGCGACATATTAGCTGGTTATTGGCAAAAGCTTTGTTGAGTTTACTTGAGACGCTTTCTGCTTTGTTGACACAGGAAGAAAATACTTCAAACAAAAATTTAAAAAGAATAAAAAGGGGAACTATTTAAAGACTTGCTCAGAAACATTAGTAAAGAGGTGGCTGCTGAAAATTCTGATTAGGTCATTGTGAAATGGGGCTACATGCCTCAATGTTTTGTAATGATATATAGTACTTTATGTTTTTAGTTGTAATACAGTTTTTGTAATCTTTTACATCTAAACGATTTTAGTCATATTTGTTTCGATGAGCTTTGGTAACAGAGCATACATTGTTAACATGTGCAGCGAGTTATGAGACCAAGAGGAGGAATTAATGAATGGCTACACTGGCTTCCAGTTTCTCTCCACAAAAAGTTATATTACATCATCAGGCAGATTATATGCTTATTCACAAGTCCTGTTAACGAGGAGAGGGAAGAAAATCGTATCTATACGCAACGAAAATGGTGTTAGTGCTGGCTTATCATCTGTACTAGAAGCTGATGTGAAGAATATAGTAACCATGGCTCGAGAAACTTTTGAGAAGTATGTGGTGTCTTTCACTATGTTTTGAGTTAGTATACAGATACGTTTTCAGTACTTCAATCCCAATTATTCTGTATTTTTTTCTTTCTTATTTTTATATAATAAATGAATACATATTGAGGTTATAACTTTTCATGATGACTCCTAATTGGGGATGATAAATAATATGATGTTCTTTTGCTTGTGCCTAAGAATTAGACCAATCCCTTCTTACCCCAGAAAAAGAAAAAGAGAATTTGACCAATCCCACTAAGTTAGGCGCTATTTTTCATAGGAATGGTAATGGAATGGCATCAACAATGGGGAGCACATGAAAATCCTTGTAAGACCGCATCTCAAAATGAGGACTATAAAACTATCATTATGAAAGAAACTGTTGTGAAATGGAGAGATTTGTCTTTCTTCTTGGGGGTGTGGGGATAGAAGAAAAAGCCCGAATTTTTTTAGAGAGAATGCAAGTAAATGCAATGTAACACTGCAGAAGTATTTCTACTGATGCTAACTGTCATCTAATTGGTTGTACATTGCTGAGAATCAGAAGAAATGATAGAGGAACTGAAACGGTGAAAAATTGTTGAAAGTTGTGGAGCTTCTACCCCATCCTTTGCTCCCCTTTATTGATAAATCTATAACATAATGCATGAATTTTCCATCCTGGAATTAATTTGTCTTCATTACAAGATGTTAAGGCATTATTGATTTCAAGTTGTCTACAGATGGTATATAGTGTTAACATATTTCTACATTGTATCTTTTGTAGATCACGGATGTGTTTCATCCTGTCTTCTTAAAAACTCCGCTTGGTCCCCCCACCTAGGTGCTAGGCAGTGGTGTGCTGCCTTGCCTAACATACGAGGTCCGCCTAGGTGGGAGATTTGGCAGTTGGGTAGGATGGGTTTTGAAGGGGGGGGGATGTTATTCGCTCCTTTTTTGTTTTGAAAATTACATTTGTTTTGTTTGAATTATGAGAGATGTTTGATTAATGAACTCTAATGTCTTCTTAAGAATTGAAAGTTAATATTTTTATAGTGCTATATTTTTAATAAATAAATAATCAAATGCCTAGCACTTAGAAGCCTGCTTTCTGCCTAGCACTTTTTATGACATTAGTTTCATCATCTTTTACGATCTTATTTAGTTGCATTAAACAATGTTTTTGTTACCTTTTTTTTTTCAGGGATGGGCCTTTACTGGTGGTTGCATGCGGCAGAGATACTATATCAGTTGCAAGCTCTATAAAAAGATTAGCATCTGAAAATGTCTTTGTAGTTCAGGTAGTGAGTGGTGCCTTTAACCTTTGATCTATTTTATGCAAACAGTTCACATCGGATAAGACTATCATTTTTGTTCTATTTTTACATATATCGTTTCTAAAGCAACAGGACTGAAATAGAAATAGAGGGCAAATTATAATTTCATATTATTAGTAGCCCCCCCCCCCTCTCTCTCTCTCTCTCCCTTTCTCTTTTCCTTCCTTCCTAGTGGAAACTTTGGGCTGTTTTCTGTTGTTCAGCTGCCTAACTTAACTGATGTTTCGTTTATGTTGATTTCTATAATAAATTAATAACTATATATTGGAGTATCAGAATATCTGATTGCCCCTGTTTTTTGCTTGCTTTTGTTCCAGATTCAACATCCGAGGTCTCATTTGGATAGGTTTGACATGGTGATCACCCCAAAACATGATTATTATCCTTTGACTAGTGGTGCGCAGGAGCAAGTTCCTCGGTTTCTCCGGAGGTGGATAACTCCACATGAGCCTCCAGGTAGAAACGTGGTAAGTATTATAACCATGAATTACTTGTCATATGTTCCTTCCGTTCGATTTAAGGCATCATTTGATCAAAAAGCTAAAAAATGACTGGAAGCTCTACTGATTTTACGAAAAGTTGGAAAAGGAGTGGAGAATTTTGGGGAAATGTTCTATTACCTTTTCAATTTTCCCATGGAATCAAATTCTTTGGCGATGGGTAAGAAAAAATTTCCATGAAAAAAGAGAAAAATGTGGAGAATATCGCATTAATCCTCGTCGTCCCTTTTTTCCAACTTCTCATAAAAATTAATTAGCGTTTCAGTCATTTTCCAACTTTGTTATTGAACGCACCATAAGAGTCCATTTTTTTATAGATCTTATTGCTATGTTAGTTCTGTCTACTGCTGAATTACTACTGACATTGCTTAGGTCCTCACTGTTGGAGCTCTTCATCAAGTTGATTCTACTGCCCTTCGGAGTGCAGCTATTGCCTGGCATGATGAATTTGCACCCTTGCCGAAGCCTTTGCTTGTGGTTAACATTGGAGGGCCTACAAGTAATATTCCTTTGTGCCCAAATAATCTTTTTACTTCATTGGAGATTTTGTTTTGTAGATATTGCTGATATGTATTTGCTATGTTTTCCCCTTTATTTCTTGGTGGCTGCGTTTTTTATTCGTGTTGATCTCCTTCAAACACAATTCTGTGAAGATTGGTAGATTGGTTTTCATGGAATTGAAGTAGCTGCACTATGTACTGCTGTTTTCATTATTATTTCTAGTTTATTACTGTATCTAGTACCACATTTTCCGTTAATTATGCTTCAACTATGTCTTTTCTTCTGTCCCCTAGTCATTTAGAACCTTTGGCTGATTTAGAAATGTCCTTAAACCTTTTGTTTACATTGAGATGCAATCAACTAGATTCTGTTCTATACATATCATAGATCCACTATACTCTATCACTTTATATGAGCACAGCACTGTTCTGGGAGCAAAAACAAAGACTAGATGCCATACAACCCACTAGGTGAGTTATTATTCTCAAGGCACAACTAGCAATATGTGCAACAGGCACTCTTATCGAAATTAGTCAATATAATATAAATGAGGCCTATTGTGTATGAAATTGGGAGAGAGATGTGCAATGAACTCTCTCATACTTCTTGTAATGACCATCGCATTTGTTCTTAAACTACTTGCTTGGGTATACCCTAAGTGGAACGGTGTGGCAAAGAGGAAGAATTGCCACCTAGAAGTTGCTCAATTCCTCCTCTGCGTGAATCTGCCCACTATCCTCTAGCGGGATGTAGCTTATGGCTGTGTATCTCATTACTCCGGTACCTTTTTCTTCATTTCAGCTTCAAGTTTCCCATTCAATTGGTTCTTTTGCTCCCATGATCTTTGGTTTTGTTTGCTTTGTTCGTCGTTTTAGACCAGTCTCCGGGAACTTGATCACAAGGCCTTGCCTTGTATTTTTCTGGCTACTTCCCAACTCAACAATGGTACAACTGTTATCAGCCTTGCTCTTGTAGAGTTGTTGGTTTGGATGAGAGAGAGAGAGAGGGGAGACATAGTTTCTTTCTCGTATCCTTGTTTGCCTTTCCAAGCAAATGATTAACATATTATGTTCATCAAATGGATGGGTTATGCTTGTTATGTATGCGGACGACAATAGTGACAGGGAGGGATAAAATAGCAAACTTCAGGCTCATTATGCTGAGTATTTGGTCGAATGACTTGGCCCCTTGAGATATTTTCTTCTGATAGAACTGGAAGATCAGACATAGGCATTGGTATCAGTCAAAGGAATTAATGTGATTTACCTCTGCAAAGAAGCATGCATGTTGGGATGTAACCCTCAGGCTCTTTTGAAGCCAATCATTGACCAAGTTGTGGTCTAGGTGGCAGTTGATAAGGAATATTAGAGGCTTGTAGGGATCTCTTTCCTCTCTCTCCCTCTCCCCCCCACCCAACAACAAGCCTTCAAACATTGCAGATTTTGGTATCATGAGTCAATAAATGCATGATTGTCGTTACTCTCATTTAGAGGGCTGCATGTTGCATCTTGAGATATATCATGTCAGCAAATGGGGAAATGTACTCCCTCTGTCTCAAAAAGATAGTCCCACTTCTGACTTTCATAATTTTTAAGTATTACTTTCAGTGTAATCAATGGTCTAAACTAAAACCTATTTTCTATTGTGTGATTTGGTACATTAATTATGTCCCGGAAAAGTAATGGGACTATGTATTTAAGACTCCTGAGAAGGAAAGTGGGACCTTACCTTTTTTAGGTGGAGGGGATATTTATTTATCAAACATGGTCATTTGAAGGTAGAGGCCCTCACCAATGCTGGTTTGGTTGGCTTTGTTGATGATGGACAAACTAGTTTAGGTTCCCACACTGTCACATGCAGAAATCTTATTACAGTGTGCTAGCTTGTGTGGCTTCAAACACTTTAGAGGACTTTTGGGATATAAAGACAAAAGGTCCTATGAGATTGTACTGTACAAGTCTGCAATTAGCATTTGCTCATCATTCCATCCAAGACGATAGGATCAAGCATTTGGAGATTGATCAACACTTAATTTATGCAAAGCTGATTGTGTGTTTGATTTACATGCTGTTTTCTAGTCCGGGGATCTGTTGCGTAAAGTTCCACAACAGGATTGAGTTGAATTACGTTTCACACCTCCATTGTATTCAAGTGGGATGGAAGATATGTATGAACCAACTTGAGGGGAAGTGTCTGCTGATAGTTACTGTTCTCTTAGTTGTATTTTGCTTTTCCTTTTAAAAGGTAGTCTTAGAATGTTAATATTTGCACGTCTATTATATAAATTGCAGCATTGGCTAAATTTTTTCCACCGGCACACTTATTATCATCACCGGTCTGGGCTTTCTCTCTCTCTCGTGCCTTGATTTTTATACTCTTCAACTTGTTGTCAACACTTTACATTCCAGAGACTCGCTCTTGTAAAATGGATGTAGATTCACGTTATCATTTATTTAAAACTTGTAAACAACTCCATCTTTCTCAAAAAAATTTCGATGCTTTGCCAATGGTACTGGATTGCATACCAATTATATTTTCCCTGATTTTGATGTAGGCTTCTGTAGATATGGTGCGGATCTAGCGAAGCAGTTAACAGACTCTCTCAGCAATGTCCTGGCGAGCTGTGGGAGCCTTAGAATATCTTTCTCAAGAAGAACTCCTGAGAAGGTATCATGCATCCACCAATTTCTCTCTCAATATATATATATAGTATGAATTGTAGGGAGGATTAGTGACTGTTCTTTTGTTATTAATAGGTTTCCAAGATCGTAATGAAAGAACTTGGAAGTCATCCAAAAGTTTATGTATGGGATGGTGAAGGTAATCTCCAGCTGATTTTGTAGTTAGAATCGATGAATAATATTATCTTGAAAAGTCATTTGATGGGACCTTTTATATTATCATCTTAGATCCAAATCCACACATGGGGCACCTAGCTTGGGCCGATGCTTTTGTCGTCACAGCAGATTCAGTCAGTTTGTTGAGTGAGGCTTGCAGCACTGGGTATGTTCTAGGAGAATCAACGCAGCTTTTATTTTAACACACTGCCTTTTGGTTTTGAAAGTGGATCTATGTATATATATAGGGGTAGTCTCTCACATGGACAGGGCTTCTAGCTACAGAATTTCGTCGTCAATGTATTTGGAAACATATAAATAAATACATATATATACATAGGTATCGGCCACTTTAAAGAGGGTGGTACTCTCTTTAAGAAAGACAAGGACCTTCCATTTCGATGTAAATGGGTGAATTTTTTTAATATAGAAGTGAGTGTGATGAAAAAAAAAATGATATATATATGCATTTCTGACAGTTGAAATATTTGATGGTCATCTTACTCACTTCTAGATTGAATTTTTTGATAGAATTTGATGGAGATGATCGATTCATCATAGAGATCATATCAACTAAAATTTCATGAAAAATTTTATTCTTTTACCCATTGAAATGGACGGTCCTTCCTTTTCTTATTGAGAGGAACGCACACTATAGAGAGGGAGTCTGTTTAGGTATATATGCATGTGTGTTTGATTATGTTTTTAACTTCTTGCAGTAAGCCTGTTTATGTTGTTGGAGCCGAGCATTGTACGTGGAAGTTTGTGGAGTTCCACAAAATTCTGAGAGAACGAGGTCTGGTTCGACCATTTACAGGTCTTGAAGATGTAAGTTAACAAATTATCAACTACTCTGTTATATGAAGGGAAAATAAAACTGATACCAAATAATTCTGTACATTCTATTCCTATTTTTTTTTAGTTTGTCTAACGAAATATATTTTCACCTCTTCGGCGTTGAACTTTGTTCATTATTTCTGGTTAATATTCGCATAAAAATAGCACGTACTTGTATTTTTTATTTTATGTGAACAAACACCTTACAAGAATAGGTGAAAATACTACTCTTCCACAATTTACAGTTTTTTAAATATATATTTTTGTTGTTTTTTTTTCTTTTGCAGATGTCAGAGAGCTGGAGTTACCCTCCTCTAAACGACACTGCAGAAGCAGCCAATCGAGTGCACGAAGCACTTGTGGACCGGGGATGGAGATTGCGGCCATAGAAATTACATTGGTTTTCTCACCTATCAGTATAGATATATTGTTATGTGTGTGTACCTTTTTGTTTCAAACTTTCGGTTTTGTTGAAGTTACGTGCTAGGAAAATTACCAATTGGTTGAATATACAGGTGAAGAAGCGTTGATGCTTTTGATTTTTTACCCCTTGTGGGGATTTTGAGATACGTAGAATAATGAATCATATGGCTTGTAAAATAGAATGAGAAATTAATGTACACAACGAACCAGCAAGTGGCCCTCGGATATTATGGGTGGTTTTGAGATACAAATTGTGTTTTGAAACTGCATTTTGTGAAATCAATTTTGATGCATTTATTGATGAGTTCGATTGTAAAACATCTGAAGTATATATAGCCCCCTGCTTGGATTTAAATGTCGAGATATGTTGTATATTTGAGTTCAAATCTCATTACTTACGTATATTATTCTATATTTGGCCTACCAAAGAACCTAATAGAAGAGCTAGTAGATTTATCTGCCACTAGAGGGAAAAAAAAATTCGTACTTTGATGCAGTGAACAAAAACATTAGAACTCTTTCATTGTATTTGTATCCGAGTAGTTAATAGTGGTTTATGAATATAAATGGCAAACCCAAAATAGATTACAATCTTCACTGCGGATGTAGGATTTTTGTAAGGGCTGGAATGATGTAAAAGGGATACGTGCTGATTTTAAATGAAAACGGTTTGAACTTAGGAATCTACGAAAATTTTACCATCGCAAGTTTATAATGAGTATTTCATTATAAAATTGCTTATTAGCCGTTGTTTTGCCATTCGTGAGAAATTTTTTGAATTTGTGTACACTATTAAAATAGTTATTCATTGTTGTTTTGACAATAATAATGATAAGTATGTATAAATATTATTTTACGATTTGTTAATAAGCAACGAACCAAATTTTATCATAAATTTTTTTATTATTAAAAGAGTTCAACATGAAAAAGTTGGCATGATCCATATTTCCTTAAAGTTAATCACAAAATTTAACTTAAAATAACAGAAAAAAATGTAAGAGTTAAGATGAAGGGTTATAGGAGTTAAACTCTGAGAATGCAACTGAATACTTGAACTACAAACCAATAACATAAATAATAGCCTTCACATAGATTATATACGTGTCTGGTTGGTTTATCCCTATATCAATACTCTAGTTAATACCGAGAAAAAAAACTTGGGGTATATTACAGCCCATCTCGCCCCCCCTAAATCTGCCCGTGCCCACCAAACTTATAAAATTTCACTTTTCCCCACTTCAAGAAAACCTACCTTAAAAATGTCTCCCTACTAGGTGGAGCGATCTCCATGCAGTTCATTTTTTTCCATCTAGTTGTAATTCCTAAACTAGGGATGGCAAAAATACCTGGAGGTTTGGGTCCTCGCGGGTCCCAGAACTGATGGGGGTGGGTTTAAGTCAAGGATTTTAAAATTTAGTTGGATTCGGGTATGGATGTCTCCACACCGTACCAACCATAATACTTAATTTTGTAATTTTTTTTTCTTTGTGCTTATACTTATGTTTGTATATATCCATATAAAATATATATGTATATAAAGTCAGTTCATTGTTGATTGTGTAAATATATAATTTCATCTATATATGTATATATATATATATATTATATAACATTATATTATTTCCAATGTCACTTTTCTTCTTGTTTTATTTTTATTTTTAAAAAAAATTATTGGGGAATCCATGCGAGGACCTGTTATCCAACGAGAACGAGAATAGCTTTTGGTAGAGGGGGCAGGAATGAAAATTGTAAATCCAATCCGAACCCGACTCATTGCCATCTCTATCCTAAACAAAGCCGAAGCAATAGCATAAGTAATTACAAGGATGATAAGCATGAAGATGTGGGTCGGGGCAGGTTCGGGTTCACATGTACTAACAAGCACAATGGTTTAAGTTTTTTCACTTTAAAACCCATCTCGGGTCGAATATGTCCTATATTTAAGCAAATTGAATTTAGATTTGGCCGAACTTGCCCAAACTCAATTGTTGCCAATCCTACTGGACTATTAGGGTCAATGGGATTAATAATACCAGTATTAATAGTACTGGACTATTAATCATGGTATTAATTTAATACTAATACCTTGTTTGATTCATGCAGTATTAATACTGGGATATCTCATGTTGACGTTAATACCATGTTTGATTTTGTAACTCGTATATGAGATTATATTTTGGACTAACAAAATAAAAAAATAAATTAAAATTTTAAAAAAATAATTTTTTTTTAAAAAATTAAGTTAAAATAATAATAATATAGTAGTAGTGGCATTTTGAAAATATTATAGTAGTAGTAGCATTTTTTAAAATATTATAGTAGTAATGTCATTTTTGAAAATATATGATTCATTTTTCTTAATCCGGGATAAACAATACCACCTCCCCCTGGTATTAAATTATACCACAAAGAGTGGTATTAAGTTAGTACCGGTATTAGTAATTCCAGCACATTTGTGCGAATCAAATAAGATATTATAAAAAAAAGTGGTATTAACAATCTCATCCCACTTTTTAATACCCGAATCAAACGAGGTCTAAATGCATTACCAGAAATTGAAGTTATTCTTTTCTTTTTAGTAAAAGCACTTTATTAAATTATAATAACAAAAATTCCTCCAAACCCGTGATGGGACTCATATATAAAATTTCTCCAATCTCTAAATTAAACCGAAAGTCAACTAAAATGATCCACTTGCTCCAAAGGTTGAAGTTAGTTGTTCACCACATTAAGTGAAGAAATCACCCGTGGGGCTCAAGGGCATTCTGGTCATTTCACAAAGTATAGCGTCGACACAAGCCGTCACTGAACTATTAAAAAAGTGTCGTGGTTTGTTCGTTCATCTCTCTCTATCTCTGTTCATATTATTATTATTATTATTATTTATACACAGAGAAGAACGAATTCTAGGGTTTTCATCCCCAATTCCCCAACCTCAAAGAGATAAACATAAAGAAAATGTCACAGAACGGCATGAAATTAATGCCGAATCTGGACCAACAAAGCACTAAACTCCTCAACTTAACCGTACTTCAACGAATCGATCCATTTGTTGAAGAAATTCTCATCACTGCTGCTCACGTTACTTTCTACGAATTCAACATCGACCTCAGCCAATGGGTAATTCCTCACTCTCTCTCTCTATATGTATATACCGTTGATTGCGTGCTTGTGTCTATTGAATTACCGAAATACATTTCATATGTGCTCAAAAATTAAATAAAATAAAATTGACTAGGGATTCGACCATAATTCTCTCATGTTTTTGAAATAAAGTATATGTATATTGTTAGATACAATACTGAACATTTATAATATTAACAAAGACACCTCTTACTTTTGTCTCGAATACCACAATTATTCTTTAACACCTGCCAAGTGGGTTTATTTTTTGTTAGAAGTTGTTTTTGTGTTAGTTTTCTTTTTGGTGTTTGCTGGGGACATCTTGTTCCCCTTTTTTCAACTTTTTCAGTTGCACCAAATTTTCTATGCCTTATAAAAAATAGTCTTTTAACACCACAAACTTTATTGATTTATGCACACCACAGGATACCCGAAATTTTACTAATGTACTAATGCACACCACGGGCTACCCTAAACATTGCCAATTGTTTTGCATTTTGCTGGTGATATGTTGCTTATTAGGTTTATTAGTGTCCGCGAGCTGTGACCGAGACCTAGACACATTCTCAATAACATGTCACCAAAAATAAGAAGATATTGGAAATCAATAGCCCACTCGGTCACGACTCGTTGAATGTTACTCACATACTCGACGACTAGTTTTTGAAGTGTTTACTTTTCGGTACTATGTGAGTGACACGGTTATGGGCTACCCATGTGTATTTTTGTATTCCTAACACCATTTGTTGGCGGCTCTTATAAAATATTGTGCTTTTTTTTAGTGTAGGTTTTGGAATAAAAGTTTAAGGTGTCTTTATGAAGCCCCAATCAAGCGTAAGGTTTTTGTGGGGTCTATTAAATTACTGAAATACCCTTCATAATCATATGCTAATAAATAAATAAAACTTAAAAGGATTCAAACAATGACCATAAGTCTCACATATTTGTAAAAGTGTTTCAAAAGTCCACATAATATCAAGCATAATACTGCAGTTCTGTACTATTAATTAAACGCATAGAAGGCATTGTTGTGTCTACTAAATTACCAAAATACACTTCGTATGCCAAAAAAAATAGTAAAATTTGACTAGGGATCTGAACCCTGACCGTAAGTCTCACATATTATTAGAGTGTTTAAAAGCCTACATAATTTCTAGTACACTATTGCACATGTATGTATGGACCGAGTTTGTAATTTTTTACCTGATTGCTTTGTTTTTCTTTATGGGTTGGTTTACTTGCAGAGTCGCAAGGATGTGGAGGGATCTCTATTTGTCGTTAAGAGGTTAGAATTGGGGTTTTGGAATTTACAGGAAAAAAAATTGGGTTTCGGATTAAGTTTGTTGAAGTTTCTCTTGTCTTAATTTTTAGCAAGAAAATGATCATTTTGTGGTCCTTTCAGGAATACTCAACCTCGTTTCCAGTTCATTGTAATGAACAGGAGAAATACAGGTTAGTAGCGTAATTTTGGCATTTTTAAAGTTTTATCCTAGTTTTGTAGTGTTTATTTGTGTGTGTGTGGTTTTGTTGCATTGGCTGAATTATTTAGAAATTTTAGATTTTTTGTTTATAATGTTTCAATAGTTGTTATGGTTGTTCTAAAACAAATTAGAACTGTGGAAGCAAAGAGGAGAGACTTAAGTGGCAACTGATTACCCAATATTTTTTCCTTTTATAAGGAGATAAGAATTTCTTAGCACATTGGTTATTAAGGCTACATAACTTGCATTTCGGTTAAAAAATGGAAAATGTTGACAACCAACTCTGCCATGCTGTTTACAAGTAATTTCATGTTGGGTGCTGATTAGGTAAAGCTGCTAGATTAAAGGTTTTGTGAAATAAAATAATGGATATAGTTTTTTTATCATGTTGGGTTTTGAATATGCATAGCTGGTAGGTTGAAGGTTTTGTATAATAAGTGATATGGGTTTTAGAAGTTAAAGGTTTGATTGGACTTGATCTAGAAAGTA
Organism: Lonicera japonica; assembly: GCA_021464415.1. NCBI lineage: Eukaryota > Viridiplantae > Streptophyta > Magnoliopsida > Dipsacales > Caprifoliaceae > Lonicera > Lonicera japonica. The sequence continues at coordinate 24,696,518 of CM038463.1, forward strand.
TTTTGCTTGCAGAATTTTCAAGGGTGCAAGAGAACTTCGAATAATAAATATTTCTTTGTGTTTGATTTCTATTAGCATTATAAAAACCTTAAGCCATAACTTCCCTTTAGGTTGCCATGGCTTCGCAAAATGCAGTTTTGAGTTTTTGGTGTTTCAACAACAAATTGGAAGGGAAATTTGTTTGGTATGTAGGTTTGACTATGGATTAACATGGTAGATATAGAAGTTGAAAGATAGAATCGTTTTAGGGTTGTGTACAACAATTCAAGAACGTCTTTCTGCAATTCTTGGGGATTCAAGTTGCTGGAGTGAGTTTTTGTGTTGAAGCTGATGTTTGGGAGTCTTAAAATATAATTTGTAGGTTTGAAAGTTGTCCATTGAGATTTGATTGCAATGTAGAAGTTCCAAATAGAACAGAAGGGAGAGAACTAGTGAAGTATGAAGCATCTAGGAATTTCTGTGAGAATTTCTTAGGATTGCTCTCGTCATAGTAGGGTCACTTTTAGAATTGCATAGCCATTAAAAACCACCAACTCCTGTTGCATTTATACTTAACGAGTTAGGCAACCGATCAAATTTTTTAACTTTTCAAAGTGGAATGCAAATTTAATTGGTATTTCTCTCCTTCATAAACATTTGTAGGGCACTTTCAAAGCTTGTGGCTACTTAGTTGTTACTATTTTTTTTAATTCTCATATTGTGTCTTACTACTATTTTTTTAATTCTCATATTGTGTCCTTACCTCTATTTGTACTATTAGGTTTGATTCAGGTATTAAAAAGTAGGATGTGATTATTAATACCACTTTTTTTATAATACCTTGTCTGGTTCGCACAAATGTGCTGGGATTACTAATACCGGGACTAGCTTAATAGCACTCTTTGTGGTATAATTTAATACCAGCAGGGGGGGGGGGGTTGGTATTGTTTATCCGAGATTAAGAAAAATGAACCATTTATTTTCAAAAATGTCACTACTACTATAATATTTTCAAAAATGCCACCACCACCACCCCCCCCCCCACCCCCACCCTAACCCTAACCGCCCACCACTAACTACTACTACTAACATGGTATTCCAAAATAATAATAATAATAATAATTTTTTTGATATTCCAAAATATAATCCCGTATACGAGTTACAGAATCAAACATGGTATTAACATCAGCATCGGATATCCCAGTATCAATACTGCATGAATCAAACAAGGTATTGGTATTAAATTAATACCATAATTAATAGTCCAGTACTATTAATATTGGTATTATTAATCCCACTGACCCTAATACTTGAATCAAACGAGACCTTAGAGCTTAAACGTGCTAAGAAATTTTGGTTGATTCTGATAGTATGTATATATGTGTGCATGACTTATGTTTTGTGGATGCTAGGATGACTGTATTCGGTAGACAAGCAAATGTTTTTTTAACTTATTCTAAGTTTACTACTGACCCAAAAGCTTCTGCTGAATTGGGTTTGATACAAATGCAACTGTTATTTTGATGAGCTATGCTATTTAGCTTTTGTTTTCTCTAGAGTCCGATATATTTTGGTTTATAAAATGATGTGGGACAGATTAATGACCACAGATCAGATGTGCTTTTAAGTCCATGCCTAGTAAAAATTCAATAGATTTTAGTATTGGTGTTTTAACCTAAGCCTGTGAATTGCTCCTCTCCTTTCCCTTTCTTTATTGCCTCATTCGATCCAATCTTGTTCTTGCTATCCTTATTATTAGGTTTTCACTGCCACAGGGCTAATGGATGTAAATCCTTGCATTCGCCATAGTACAATCTCCTGACTCTTATATACTCCCTACATCCCAAATTAAGAGTCCACTATTCCTTTTTGGGATGTTCCAAATTGGCAAATTAAGAGTCCACTTCCCTTTCAGAGCATAATTAGCGTACCAAGACTCACACAGGAAACAAGTTCCATTCTAAACCATTGAATGTGATGAAATTAGTGCATTATTAAAAAATGTGAAAGTCAATCATGGACTTTTAATTAGGGATGGAGGGGAGTACTTGAGAGTGCTTGAAGAATGAATGTTTTTAGTAAAATGTTTACTGGAACAAATATCTCCGTGAAAGGAAAAGTTTTCCAGATTGTCCCCCTATGTAACATAATCCTCTCGTGCAATATGATCTAGATGAAGGGTTATTCGTTTCCCTGACATCACTTCACCTAGCACACCCGCTTTAGTCATGGGGTTTATCTAGGATGGATCTTCAATACAATTACCCTGACTTGTAGTATCACTAGAACCTGGCAAGCTTTGAGAATTTCCTCTATGCTTTGAAAAAGTGTTCTATGTTCTTTGTGAAAGTGGTATGTTGGACTCCTCACCTTTTCTTTTTCTTTGACTTGTATTTGGAAAATCCACTGTAGGGTGTCAAAAGGGTAAATCCTTCTGCATGAGAAGTATAATACAAGCACAGCTGTGATAAGGAGAGATTTTTCATGAACAAAAACTAAAAATGAAGCTGTAGCCTTAGATGACCCTCTGACCAAGTTTAAGTTGTGTGAAAAGAGAATCCCTTAAGGCAACTAAGTAAGAGAACCCGCGGCTCAGTTGATCTGTCTGCCACTTTGCAATGAAGACGCAAATGATCTACACTTTTAAAATGTGTTAATTTCAAAGTGAAGGACATGCATGCTATGCCTGAGAATTTTATATAAGAAGGGCTTTTGATAAGATCCCATCCTTTTTACAGTCATTTTCCATTATAAGTTATTCGGAGTATTCTTCCTCAGTAAATTACATGCGCAGTTTTCTTTCACAACTACTATCTTTGGGATAAACTTTCTGTTATAATCAGGAGACAACATAGAAACAAATCATATACTTGAGCTGTGGCTTTCGCAAAAGCAAATATGGAAGCCTCGGTAAAAGCTTCTATGGATCCACTGCAAGCTATATTTTTATGAAACAAGGGTGAAACTCTGGAGATTGGTGTAGTTGTTATTCATAGACAACTTTTTTTAACAAAAGCTCCACCGACGGCGTACCTGTGAATGCCTAAAGAGCTCAAGTTAATTAATATGGACCAAAGTATAATTAGAAGATTGGGGCTTACGTTGAAATCACAACCCAAAGGTATTTATTCATTTGCTACCCAGCTTAAGGGAGTTTCTCTCTGCAAACTATTTGACGAACAAACAATAACTATTCTTTGCTGAGCCCCAACTATAATGTGATAAGAGTCTGGTGGACAAAATATCAAGAGGCTTGTTTACTCGCCGAGCTCTTCTTGTCTTGCTAATTTATACTCATTAAGTACATCAACATGCACACCCACAATTAACTTTGTTGATACAAGAAACTAAAATCGTGTAGTACGCATTCATAGCTTGGCTAATACTCGAGAGTTTTTGTAAAAAAAAATGTACAAATCAGTATGCAATGATTAGAGGGGGACCACCTATACACACCACAAATCAATATGCAATGATTTACATGTACAAAGATGAACATTTATTCTACATTGTTCTTGTGGGTTGGTTGTTGGTAACCTTTTTTATGTACAAAGATGAAGACCGTGTTTCCTCTCAAGTGTCAAGACCTTTTGGTTCAGAGTCCAGTGACGTATCAAATTAAGTTGAATAGAGTTGGCGATCGTATTTTTGAGTTAAGTGTGTGTGCGCGTGCTTATGTGCTTTGGTTGTTGTCTTTTTTTGTGCTTCCAACAATACAAGATTTAGTTTCTTGTTTTTCCAACTTTTGGGTAACAACTCATCTTTTTTACAACATAAATAAGCTTGTTAATTTTGAATGATGAATAATGCCCTTCTATCCAAGTATACATCATTTTATATTTACTAGACATGTGAATGTGTTGTATGAACAGATAATTTGGTGGAGAATCTGTTGGGAGATTTTGAATATGAAATCCAGGTTCCGTATCTGTTGTATCGAAACGCTTCCCAAGAGGTGAATGGTATATGGTTCTACAATGCACGGGAATGTGAAGAGGTTGCAAATCTCTTTAGCAGGTATTCTATTTCCCTGTATTTGCAGCTATGACAAATTTGTGTATAAACTTGTTTTGATGAGCCAGTAATTTCAACTGGTTGACTACTTAGCAAGTTTAACAGTCCTCTATTGGTCAATTATTTCATTAACTAGGATATATGTGTGTGTTCATGCATTATAAAACAACAAGAGAAAGCTACATACATGCACTTGATTGATATTTTAAGCACCAAATCTTAATCCTAATGGACGATGTTGGCTGATTGACTTTAATTGGTTGGTAGTTGGTCTTGTCTAGTTAAACTGATATTGTTGGATTTTGGTCAATTATTTCGTTAACTAGCATATTATATATATATGTAGGGGTTAGGAAGCATACAAGAAGGTGACTTATTTGTATTGTACTATTCAAAACTCTAAGAACTAAAAATGCAAAGGCCCGCCTAAGATTTTACCATACAGGCATTGCTCTTCAGGATTAATCTGCTATGCTCCAACATACATCAAGTAAAACCAAATGGCAGCACCCAAAGAAAAGTTAAAAATTACATCATCACTCCCAACAACCAAGCATCTCTCACGCACATGATTACTTCTCCTCCATCATTGACTTTTTTATTATTCTTATTGGAAATCAAGATTTTATTATTTATGGCACTAGATTGATTTATGGAGTTTATGTTAGTTATGCTATTGTTTTGTTGTTTTTAGGCCGAAACATACATACCATAGACAATTTTATTAATTGAGTCATTCCTTAATTATTTCTTGAGGCAATGGGTTAAAAGAGATTCCTCCATAATTATATTCAAGGGAATGAGACCTTACATTTTCATTCTAAAATAAGAACTCATTTTTCTTTACCTAAAATACCCTTCATTGATCCATTTCTTTTATTTTTTTTTTTCTTAAAAATAAATTAGTTACCATCGACTACCACCACTATCTACCTCCGGAACTCTGACAACCATTACAGGAGTGTCATGACCTCACCGGAGCTTTGGTGTAGGTATTGCAAATATGTTTTTGCACTAAATTTGCAAGTAACTAATGATACGTATTTTAGTGCAAATTTGTTTTTGCACTAACATAGAGGCGAATGGTTTCACTATAGATATGATTCACGACAGACCACTATGGCGTCGTTTGATCCATGTAGCCGACCCCACCTAGTGGGATAAAGGCTTGTTGTTGTTGTTGTTGTTGTTGTTGTTGATGCAACTCATGATATATTTTTCGTGCAAAATTGTTTTTGCACTAAATGCAAACAACTACAACAACAACAACAACAAGCCTTTATCCCACTAGGTGGGGTCGGCTACATGGATCAAACGACGCCATAGTGGTCTGTCGTGAATCATATCTCTAGTGAAACCATTCGCCTCTAAATCCTTCTTAATAGTTTCACCTATAGTTTTTCTAGGTCTTCCTCTGCCTCTAACAACTAGGCTTCCCTCCATATGAACTCTTAACCATGGCATCTGCAGGTCTCCTCATACATGCCCAAACCATCTAAGTCGAGATTCAACCATCTTTTCTGTAATAGGTGCCACCCCAACTCCCTCTCTGATGGTAACATTCCTGATCTTATCTTTCAGTCTTGCCACTCATCCATCTCAACATTCTCATCTCAGCTACACTTAGTTTATTCTCGTGTTGGCTTTTGACCGCCCAACACTCAGTCCCATACAACATTGCTGGTTAACCGCGGTACGATAGAATTTTCCTTTTACTTGAGTGGTCTTTTTATCACATAACACACCCGGCTTTCCTCCATTTCAACCATGCTTGAATCCGGTGATTTACATCTTCTATCTATCTTCTTGTTAATGGATCCAAGATACTTAAACCGAGTGACTTGTGGTATGACATTATCCCCAACTTTTACCTCTAAGTTAGTAGTGCTCCGCCTTTTATTGAACTTGCACTCCATGTATTCTGTCTTACTTCTGCTTAAACGAAAGCCATGCGCTTCTAAATTTTGTCTGTTTTCACCTTCCCATTTAGCTCTTCTCTTTAGGACAATATCATCTGCAAACAGCATACATCGCGGTGCTGGCTCTTGAATGTGTTCCGTGAGTACATCCAAGACCCAGATAAGGGCTCAAAGCTGACCCTTGGTGTACTATAGTTATAGGAAAATCTTCTGTACTATCACACTAGTCATAGCTCCTTCATACATGTCCTTTAACACCAATTAACCCCTTTCTTCTCTATTCCACAAAATCTCTTTACCCTATCGTACGCCTTCTCCAAGTCAATGAAAACCATGTGTATGATCCCTCCGATATTGCTCCATCAAACGCCGCAACAAGTAAATTGATGGTCGACCTTCCGGGCATAAAACCAAATTGATTATCTAAAAATCTCCGCTCAATCACCCTTTCCCATAACTTCATAGTATGACTCAGAGGTAATTGGCGCAATTTTGTATATCCCCTTTATTCTTATAAATCGGGATTAGGGTGCTTCTCCTCCATTCTTCATTCTTTGACCTCAATATCTTGTTGAAAAAAGCCAACCAATGCCTTTATCACCTAGACCCTTCCAAACCTTTTCTTTACCTAAAATACCCTTCATTGATTCTGCGATAAAAGGTGAAATTTTGGTCATTCTCGCATGTTTTTTTTTTTTCTTAAAAATAAATTAGTTACCATCGACTACCACCACTATCTACCTCCGGAACTCTGACAACCATTACAGGAGTGTCATGACCTCACCGGAGCTCTGGTGTAGGTATTGCAAATATGTTTTTGCACTAAATTTGCAAGTAACTAATGATACATATTTTAGTGCAAATTTGTTTTTGCACTAAATCCGCAAGCAATAAATGATACATATGTTAGTGCAAATTTTATTTTGCATTAAATCCTCCAACAACTCATGATATATTTTTCGTGCAAAATTGTTTTTGCACTAAATCCGCAAACAACTAATGTTATAAATTTTAGTGCAAATATGTTTTTTGCAGCAAATCTCTAGACAAATTATGATATGAATTTTGGTACAAATTCATTTTTGTATCAAATACGCAAGCAATTAAAGATGTAAGTTTTTGTGCAAAATTATTTTTTGCACTATATAAAAATTATATCTGGAGCAGCGGAGTGGCTGCTGAAGCTCTAGTGGGCAAGGGTGGCGGAAGTAGTTGGTGAGGCTTAACAACTACCAATGGCAATAAAGAAATAAAAAATCGTTGTAGGGTATAATTGACCATTCAAAAAAGGGCATTTGAAAATTATTCTTGTGGTTAAAACAAATTGTAGAGGAAGTCCTCTATCTAGTTTAGAATAATAAGGTGTCCTTAACTTGAATATAATTACGTAGGAGGTACTTAGAACCCATTTTCTCTTCTTTCTTTCATTTTCTTTCCTTTCCTTTCCTTTCCTATATTGATATGTTGCATTTATTTTGTGTCCTATTTAGACCCACTTTGGGAATCTTTTAAATAGCAAAACTTATTCTTATAATTTTGCATTATAAAATTCCACTATTCTTTTTCCCTTTCAACTTGTGTTTTTTTAACTGTTTAAATTTACTTGTGTTTATGAAGTAAAAAGTAAAGACCGGCTGTTATTGTTTTATGTGCATGTCAGAGTCTAGCTGCAATGCTAAAAAAAATATGATATTCATGGAAAGTTCAAACTAATAACTGGTTGTTTGCTAACTAAATTTATAGTATGACTTATTGCATTTTTAAAAATATGATAGTCATGGAAAGTTCAAACTAATAACTGGTTGTTTGCTAACTAAATTTATATATGACTTATTGCATTTTTTTTATCTTTTGCCAGGATCCTTAGTGCCTACTCCAAGGTGCCTACAAAGTCGATAGTATCTTCAACAAAAAGGTAGTTATTTTAAAAATTAATTTTGTTTATTTAACAATGATGTGATAAGTAGTTCATGCTTTGGTAGTTGGTGAATTTAGCGACATTGGCCTAGAATTTCTTAGAATTCTAATGGACCTTTTATCACCTTTCATAAAGTTGACATCGCTGACCATTTTCTGCATATATAGTAACCTTGGCAATGGAGAGGCCAACCAGCCAAGTGGAGGTGAAGGTGGACATTTGCCCACCTTAATTTTTGAAATGTATTTATTTTTTATGCTATTTTTAAATAAAATAAAATCTAAAAAGTAGAAAATTAGACTTTTACCCACCTTATTTTACAAAAAAAATTGTTCTTTGCCCCCCTTATTGTAGATCATCATAAACTTTATACCAAGGGTAGGGGTAAATACTCTCTATTTTATTGCCATAGCACTTCAAATTTGACATTTTGTGGTATTCTTTTTGGCACCTTTGACTAAAGCATCATTTTCTTGAAATAGCATAGTATCAATGGAGTGTCACATACATCATAGAAATTTTTTTGGCCTCCTTACCATTTAATCCTGGCTCCGCCAGTGAATCTTGATATTAATTGGAAAACTTAATCAAAGAAAACAGTGAACTCTTGTGTTTGTTGAGAATACAATGAATCAACTCCTTCAATGTCCTACTTACTATTACAATCTTTTGTAATAAATATGTTCTACTTATTGTTTTGGCTTGCAGTGAGTTCGAAGAACTTGAAGCGGTACCAACAATGGCTGTAATGGATGGCCCTTTGGAACCATCATCTTCAACTACTTCGAATGTTGCAGATGCACCTGATGATTCTTCCTTTGTGAACTTCTTCAGTGTATGCACGCACACTTGCTCCATACTATCATTTTTTTTATCTCAAAATCCATCTCGATTATGGTTTATGATACGAGCCATTCTGTTATTCGCAATATTAATTTGTGCAAGATTCTTCATAGTTTTGTTAGTATCATATTTAGGTTTCATTTCAGTCTTGGGGCTTGGTTAGTAGATTATCTTGGTATTGACTATTGAATAAGTCATTTGAAAGTTGTTTGATGAACTAAGCTCTAAGCCTGAAAAGTCCAGTGAACCAAAGAAGAAAAGGCGGAAATAAAAAAATTAAAAATATGGGTCTCTGGACCTTATAAATGGTCCTTTTGCGTGTGTTTGATTTATTTCTGCTTATAGTAGAGGTGGCATTTAGACTTCCTGAATACCAATTCCGAAAGGTATTATCTGAGTATTACTTTATAATATAAGCCTTTTTTTGGTAAGACTTGAGTAATTCACACCTCAACTTGTGTGCTTTAGCTTTGCTGGGCTTGGATGTTGTTCAAAATTTTGAACAAATTCCTTTGCGAAGGATGTTAAACATTATTTTCCTTCATATTTTTGCCATGTGCCAAGAACCAAGCTATTTCATGCTTAATATATACTCACGTAACACCAACTTTTTTTTCTTTCTCTGTGCTTCTCTCTCTCCATGTATTGGAAATCAGTCTGTTTTTTATCTCTTTATTAATGTTTTGTAAATCAGTCTCTGGAATGCAATGGCAACATTTTTCCCATAAGAATGCATTTTGCAATGGAAAACTTTAAGCGATCCCAGCTCTGGAGGCTGGCTGATGTCCACAGAGAGTAGATTGTTTGTGCTACTGTTGTTACAAGTTCTATACAATGACTAATATATACGGAACATTCACTTGCAGACGGCAATGACAATAGGAAATGATTCAAATGCTGCAATTACAGGACAAACTTACCAACCTTCCTCAGTAGTCCCTCCTCGCGCACCTAATGTTGTGGCCCCCACCGTACCAACCATGCAAACGCCTCCTACTCTTGCAACATCTACTCCTTTAATGTCTATCTTCGATGCGCAAGAATCCATTAACAATCGGACCACAAATTTGGTAAAACCGTCGACTTTTTTCGTTCCCCCGCCTACCTCTTCTCAGCTTATGGTGGTGCCGCCAGTCCTTTCCTCAATGCCCACAGCTCCTCCACTTCATCCACCTTCGAACCTACAACGCCCTTACGGTGCTCCATTGCTTCAACCATTTCCACCACCTACTCCCCCACCGTCTCTTACTCCAAGCCCCACTCCTCCACCTTCAAACTATGGGCCTGTTATTAGCCGAGAAAATGTCCGTGATGCTCTTCTTGTGCTTGTTCAGGTACTTCTCTGATCACATTAGATAAATTAATAGACAAAGTTCGTGTCCCCTGTTCGTAATGCGAAATTATATTAATAGATTTACTTGTTTTCATAATCATTGGCTTTGCCCCTGCAAGAGGGGGTACTTCCAATGGTTACGTAAAGATAGCAATGGCTGTTGCATCCATGGACTTAAATAAATATGAGCAAGCTTGGCCATAAAAATGTAAATCCCTAGGATTTGAAGTGAACATTTTGATCTAGGGACAGAATTTTCTTGCATTTTGATGGGTTTACAAATCTCTTATCTATACTATATATTAAGTGAGAGGACTTTTGGTATGTACGTGCAATTTACGAGTTTATCCTACATGCTTTAAAATAAAAAATAATTATTACCACTCAACCAGATGCCATTGCATGTCCTAACGTAAAGAAATATTAAGTATAATATGCACACGCATCTTGTGTGCCAAATGTTCTAGTCTTCATTATATATCCATACAAGAGGTTTGGAGTTGAGGGTCCCAAATCTAGATCACACCCTCAAATCCAACCTTAGTTCCTTGAACTAAACGTACCCTAATTCAAGATAATACCTTAATCGCAATGAAAGAGTTTTTAATCCTTTTTATATTAGAACGGAGCTGGATAAGAAGAAAATAATTAATGGTGTTCTTGTTGATTAAAAAATTGAATTAACGGGTGTTTCACCCTCTGCTCACTTCATTCTCATCCATTACTCTTATGTTTTAAGCTTTTGTTGTTTTGTCCGTTTTATTAGGAGCATCTGATTATAAAAGTGTTTTTTTTTTTTTTTGGCTTGATTTAGGACAATCAATTCATCGACATGGTTTATAGGGCGCTGTTAAATGCACATCACTCCTGACCAGTTCAAAGGGCGTCGTGATTCCTGTTGCTGTCTACTGGTTTTACTCCCATGTGAGAGAGAGGAGAGAGTTTGTATAGCATTTTTACTATGGTCACCACTGTTTGCATAGATGTTTTGGAGTTTTTGTTTTTAATTTATATATAAAATGGGTCTGGTTTTGTGGTTGTGGTGTATGATAAATTAAATGTCATTGTTGGTTCTTTGTTTATATACTCGTAACCAAGTCTATACAAGAGGCTCAAAGTAGAATAATAGAGATGGGTTAGTTGCCTATTTATGATATACCTTACCATAAATAGGTGTCCTATTTTTTTTTTTCCGATATTAGCACTCCACAAAAAGTTATCTACCATTTCAAAATTCATCTTTAGTAACAAAGAAGGGTCCCAAAGATTCATATAAAGTTTCACTAAAGATAATTTTACAGTACTAAAGTATTTTTGTGGAGTGGTAATATTATTACCTTTTTGTTTTACATTTTATAATGCGAACACCAATTTCATTCTTATCTGGGTGAAGCTTAATTGGAGTCATCCTATGGGTTGGAATATTTATGCAGGTAAAGAGTTTTTTATGCAAAATAAATGTTTGTTTTGTTCAGTAACAGCAAGTATTTACAGTCCGTTCAATTACACTGCCAACCTGTTATATTATATAGCCTTTTCATATTACTTGCAAATCAACTCAACTGTAACATTTATATTTCCAAAGAAAAAAAGTACTGTACCGTAATCAATCACAACCTCATACAAATTGATCATTATCATTGATTTGTGAAGATCGAACCATCTGGTAGTACATACGATATATTTCTATTTGTACAATCTACAATACCTTGGTTTTTATTTTTTTTTCTGGGGACAAGGAAAGGAACAAGGGGCAGGGGCAGGGGCAGGGGCAGGGGCGGAGCCACGTGGGGTCCATGGCCCCTCCTGGATCTAAGTGTGGGAAGAAAAAGTTGAGGGGCCATTGTGTAATTAGCTATCAAGTTTAGGGACAGGGGATGTAATATTTGTCAAGCATGCAGTGTTTTGCACGGGGGGTGTTGTGCTATTAGCATAATAAGTTTAGGGTTTAAGTTTGTAATATATTAAATTTTTACTTTCTTCCCTTTTTCATTTAGGTAGCCATTTTCACTACCTTTTTTTTTTCCCCTAAAAGACAGTTTCCATTTTTTTTTTAGATTATATATCAAAAGATATTTTAAATATATAATTAATTTTAGTATATCATTTCTAACTTTTTCAAAATATCGAAACAGAATGGAGAAGTATTTTAGTAAAAAATTAGTCTGTAAACATAATTATTGAGTTTGATTTGGCTTAAATTTTTTTTGGCCCCCCCTGAAAGTTAATCCTGGCTCCGCCACTGACAAGGGGTGTTTAGAAACCGGACCAACTGGATCCAACCAGAATAAAGGGTTATTTTTTTGGTTTTTATTTGGTCCTCCATAATAATAATACAAAAAAAGGGGACTAGATCGGTTATATTTTATATATATATATATATATAATTTTTTTTTTAAAATTTATAGTATTTTTTTATTAAACCCTAACCTTCCTTAATCCTTATCTCACACCACTATACAGTAGCCACCTCTCACTCCTCTGCCTCTCTCTCTCTCTCTCTCTCTCTCTCCAATGATCTCCCAGACCACCGCCGCTCTGTCTCCTCCGCTACTCTCTCCGCTGTTTTCTCTCCTCTGCTGATCTCACACCTCTTCTCCGCCCTCTATCCTTCGCCGCTCTCACACCACAGCACATCCCTTGTTTTCTCCGAGGAATCTCTCCATTGGTACCCTTCTTTCTCTTTCTGTAAATGTGTAGATAGTTTTTTCCGGCCATAATTTCTGGCTAGGTAGTAAGGCTCATTGTGAAGCCCAAACCGAATGGACGAACCAAGACTGGCCCGATCAATACGGTCTGTTCCAATTTAGTCTCAAAATTGGAAGGACCAAAATGTTCGGTTCGGTTTGGTTTACCGGGCCATGAACACCCCTACCCACTACAGGGGGCAAAACAAACACCAAAAAAGCCCTCCTACTACAAATGAGAAAAACAGACAAACAAGACAAAAAAAGCTGAACCTTTTCAAAATCTCTAACTAAATACCTGGAAATGGGGCCGAGGCGTTGGGCATATTACTACCATCCAGCAAGACTCTTGCTCAAGAGCATGGGCCGCCATATTATCACCTCTCCTAACACACTTGACAGAAAGATTTGCTCTAGCAGAAAATAGGCGAATGTCGTCAATAATTGCCTTCACTTCCCAAGGGGGGTCTATAAAATTTGGGACGCAAAAATCGACGTAAGCATTATCACTTTCGATGACAACATGAGTTAACCTGCCTTCACACAGCAAATGCAAGCCTCTCGGATAGCGGAAGCCTCAGCTGCTAGGTCCGAAGGAGATCTTCTTGGCAAAGCATTCCACAACCGATCAACAGTCATCTCTGAGAACACAACCAATTGCCATAGATGAAATTTTAACTGCTGTATCACAGTTGAATTTAAGAGACCCCGGAGGAGGGGAAGACCAAACTGAAACAATAGTCTGCTGTCTTGAACCACTATCAGAAGCCTCACCATCCAAAATCGAACCAGGAGGGGAAGACCAAACTGAAACAATGGTCTGCTGTCTTGAACCACTATCAGATGCCTCACCATCCAAAATCGAACCAAAGTCCTCACATGCTTCCATCACTGCTTCATCAACTCGCAGTGGATTTAGAGAATCCCCATTAAAAATAAAGTTGTTTCTAGTTCACCCAAATAAACCAACAACAAAAGCACATTTATCTGGAACATCCCTCAGATCTGGGGAGACCTCGCTTTGCTCAAGGATGGCAGAAAACCACCTCAAGGCAACAGAAGAGTCTTAGGGAATACACATAGAAAGCCTAATCGAGTACCAAACTTTGGAAGTCCAATCACCTCTGAGAATGAGAATTTTCAACAGATACGACCCCCCACAGCAAATGGGCGAGAAAACGAGCAAAACAAATAAAATTCCCTCAATGCTAGTGCGTTATGAAAAAATCTCCACATACAAAGCTTCATTTTGGGGGGGGCATCTGAGAGCCTAACTTTCTTCCAAAATGATGACTCCGGAGAGAATGTTGAACTTGGAATTGACATGACATCCTTCTCAAGAACTTTTAGTGCAGTGCAATATCCAGATTTAACATTATAAACAGTATTCCAACTGGTTTTAAAACAAAAGCAGCAAAACCGCGTTATCCATATACATTGGATGGTTTTCCACTGATATAACTAAATTTAGCCTAATTCTTCTTCAAGTGATTCAGAAACAAGCTCCCCTAAGTTTTTGAATTCATATATTCCGTGGGAATTCAACCATTTTACACATAAACTGGTTTAAACACACCCTAATATCATAAATATTCATCACCTATTGAAGTGCGCACACAATACGACAACAAACTGACAAAGTACATCTAAGCATAATGGAGAATTGGTGCTCTACAACACTTCAAAACTTGACTAAAAGTACAATCTTCTTTGTAAAGTGAAAGTCATAGCCGCCGACAAATACTGCATTTGCTTGTGATATATCTCGCAGAAAACTTTCTAGGAAACTTGCTAATTTTCTCAGAAAATTTTCCTATGACCAAACATCTAAAGTGGTACTTTCTAGAGCAATTAATTAACCTACAGAAGGGGAGAGGAAAAACATCAAAAATCTCACTCATCTAAGGATGATTAAAATTTTAATTTTAAGCTACAAAACAGTCAAAAAGGCAGTGGTGCTAAGAAATATCTTCTCTTCTCTTCAATCATTAAGCTGCCTTCACTTTACGCGAGGGAGGACGACGGAATAGACTGATAAGATCATCAAGGCCCTGTGTACAACAAGATCATTAAACGTGTTTAATGGATGTGTTTTATATTCATACTAGATTATCTTGCACGTGTGACACATGTGCAGCTCTATATTTAATTTGAAGAAAATATTTAATGAAATGATTATTGGCCTACTGGTTAGAATTATGTTTTAACTCTCTTAGCAACGAAGGTTAAAATCTTTTTGCAAGCACAATTTTTATTAAAATGAAGATTGTAAGGGTAAACTAATTACGACCGAACCTCGTAGAGGTTGGAATCCATCTGGCCTTTTATATTATAATAGAGATATGGAAATACTATTGCCAAATCAAAAATGACTTTCGCCAAAATAGGTTTCACAAATACGCATTTGCTTTGGCAATAACATCACCCAATATAAATTTCAGAAGCGACAAATAATAAAAAATGGAAGTATATACAGTGTAAACGTGAAATGATATGAATGAAAAGGATAACTAGAAGAAAATATTAGTGAAAAGGTACCATACCCTGGTTGTTATAACAAGAAAACTGAAAAGGATTATCAAGTAGGACCCCAAAACTAGCAGCAAAAGCAAGTCAAATGTCACGCTCGCCACCTGCAACAGAATACGTATCCAAACCGTTAAAACTACTTTTACTGCCAACATACATTACATAATCAACATCTCCTTTTATATTTTACTACATACATCTGAAATTAAGATCGCGCTTTTCAGATGATGCCCCAAATAAGAGCCTCATTGGGAAACCAATGCAGCAAACCTCTCAATATTTAGACAAGACTTTGTTTTGACCGTTTAATACATTAGAGTTGAATTTCTTTAAAAGAACTGATTCTCAGATATTGACTCTTAATGCGGGGAGTAGCATTTTTTTGCTAACGAATAATCTCTTGACATATTTGCAATATGCTTAGAAGTTTATTTTCACTGCCTATATAGGTGGAAGGGGGTGTTATTAAGACTAAAAACTGAGGATTTTGGTCTGCACAGTGATAATGAATAGACTAAAAGATGTCAACCTAGGATGATTGGCAAACAAATCCCACGCAAAGAAAATCTGTTGACAAAAGAAATTATGCTATCTAGCTAAAAAAAACCTAGCAAATAGGTATATGGAGAATTCCCAAGTTTGGTGAAGCATCTTGGATTCCTCTATAAAAAAAAGAAAGAAAAAACCTAAGTGAGCAGAATCCAGGATTTGAGGAAAGCCCAAATGAACGGACCAAGCGGATCCTAAAAGTCAAAGCCAGATAGGACAATTTTAAATAGCCAATATATCTGGAAAAGAATAATCTTCCCTAACAAAATTAAGATTTTCTGAGCTCCTTTTCAAAAATTATGGGCAGGATGTGAGACCTAAACTGCCAATCAATGGAGAAAGAGATGAGTAATATGCGGACCTGATAAATGTGCAGGCTGGCACTCGTTGAATCGTAAAAAGTGAACATCCCATCAAGCACCTCATGTTGCATACTCACCTCCACTGTGTGATCTTCTAACTCCTGCCAACAAAATAGAAACCCACAGATTGGTGAAAATTAAACACTGAATTTATAAAAAGGCTTAGGAATAGGAGCATTTGACTTGATTTTTGCATGTCCCAGTTTCTTAAAGAGTGGCATATTTAGCAAGTTCAAGTTGCTGAGAAAGATAGTTTCCTGGTCCTAATAAGCAGAAAATTAGCACAATTTTTTTTTTTTTATCAGGAACGAAGCTTATATTGATACGAGAAATCAAATACAAGCAAAAGAAAGACTGCGAGTGAACACGAGATCCACAACCAGCCCAAAAATATAACAGTCTACTAAACCAAAGAAGACATCCGCCAAATTAACATGCCTGCATGTGCATCTGACATTCAAATAATTTGTATCCAGCAATAACCGTGATTTGACAATCTTTTTCTTACTAAGTTCAAGTTGCCAAAAGGATTTTTTGATTATATCCCCAATTGAGGGGAATTTTATATTTAACCACTGGTTCACATAAGTAGATATAAACTACAAATTTCAGGCAAAAAAATCTCAAATAACTTATCTGCTGGTATTATATAGACCAAATAACAAATCCGGGGAATAAATCCACTTCATGTATACAAAAATATAACATAATTATACCTTTTTCAACGCCATGATGAATGGATCATTCTTTGAAAGAAATGGTGCCACTCGAGGTGTTACTGATAAAAGGTCCAACCAAGACTTTATATAATAAGGATTCACAGATAAACTACTGTTATCTGCAAATATATTGATGTTCTTCCCCTGCTGGCCATAAATATGCCTCTGTGTACAAGAATAGGACAATCCATCAGAATATAGAAAAACCACAAGATTAGTATACTTAATTCAGAACTATTTGGTGATAAATTTTAGATGTACATAACTGATTGTTGATTTCAGGCATGCTCAGTGTCATTTAAAGCACACTCAATGAATATATTGATCATTCAATCAGTTGCTTCCTCGTCAGAGATGAAACAGAATACTGATTGTAGTCGTAGAGTAAGTTTTGGGATAAATCTAAATACATACATTTAGGGGTGTTCATCGGTTCCAATCCGGTGGTTTTTAAGCCATCCGCATTCAATCCGAAGTCGATTTCGGAATTTGCGATCCAATCTGAACCGAATCGTCCAAATAATTCAATCTTCGGTTTTTCAATCCCACCCAACTGAACGCCAATTAATGTAATCCAAACAATAAGGTTATATATAAACACCTAGGGTTTTTGGTTTTTAATTTTTAATTAGAAAAGGTCTTCTCTCTGCCCGTCTCAGATTCAAAGTACACAGCCTTGTTGTTTCTTGTGGTGATGACCTCCAATTATAATTTGACATTGGGCAATTTTTAAACTAAAAATATAAATGTCGGTTCAGATTGGAACAGTTTATAGAACCCTAAAATTGAAACCGATCCAATAATTTTTGTCTTTTAAGAAGTGATCGCAATCCATAAACTCCAATAAAATTGGATTGGATTGGTCGGTTTGGATTGGATTGAACACCCCTATATACATCATATATGGATGTGCATGTAAGTGTAAGTGTGTCCATATATCGGAATGCTGATAGCACTTACCCCTAGACTCTCCGCAACTAATTTGACACTTTGAGTAATTGCAGCTTCACTAACATATTGTCTGTAGAAAAATTAGCAAATGACCATCAGCAATAGAATAAATGTCCTACAAATAAGATAAAGAGTGGCTTAAGTTCCAAATATATGACCTGTTATCGAACAGACCGCCAGTGCTTTCTAGCAATTCAGGTGCAACAGGAAGTCCTGAAAGTGTTGCTGCTGTAACTCTTAGCCTTGAAAACTGTTCATGCTCCCAAGCTACCTACAGCACATTAATAGCTTTAACATAGATATGGAACAGCTGAACCATATATAGATAAACAAACTATAGGATATTTTACTTTGAAGACATCTAAAGCTAAACAAAATGCATTTGTTAGCAGTACAAGAAAAGTTATGTTAAACAATGGAAGCAGAGGTAATCAGTAGCATAATAGGCTGGACGGGCAGAAGAGCCTGAACAGCATAATAAACAACTAGTGTTTGAGGAACAAGATGGCAATGGTGGTGGCAACAAATTTGCTCTGTTCCTTTAGTGCACAAAAATAGGAATACTTTTTGGTAGCATAGAATTTTATGAAAGAATACAAAGAACCAAAACAAAACATGTTACAACTTTCACGAGTCATTCATTCTCATAAGAATTCTTTCAGGAGAGTCAAGGTACAGCGTTTCTCTTGTAAACATATTACTTAAATAATATGAAGAGAGTCAACTGAATGTTGAACGAACGATGTGGGAATCCCATTTTTTCCTGCCCCTCAAGATGTATAATCAGATTGAGTGGATTTCATAGTTCAGAAACTCTGGAAACAATGCCTTCTGCAGCATGTTAAGGTTTTACATTGTTACTGAGGGATATGATCCAATGGGCAATTAAAAGCTAAATGAATTTACATAATGCAACACAAATTCTTCTTTGTGATATGATCCATTGGGCAATAAAAAGCTAAATGAATTTTGATAAAGTAGCATGTACAAGTTTATTTTAACAAGAACCATACAATAAGGTAGTATCGGTACTATTCAGTTATTTCTTAACTGATTTCAACAATAAGAACCAATAAGAGATCCAAATGAACCCTAATTAAGCACAAAGAAATTAAATTCAGGTGTGTGAACAACGCCATAAATTACTGGTATGAGTGGTTTAACTCGGGGTTTGATAATAGCCATGCATAGAGATGTATCAGAATAAATAAATACATCAGTCATGTTAACGTGTGCCCTAAGGGCACATGTTACGCACCAATGAAGAGAAAGAATTAAATTATAACATGCATTAAATTAGGCACAAATTCTCATGCAAGGTGTTATTCTCTCCATTCATAGCATGGTTAATGTATGCCCTTAGGCCCATGTTAACATTTTCCATAAACAATATATCAAGACAGTGACAGAGAGACTAGAATAATCAAGCCTTTTATCCTATAAAAAATCAAAAGCAAATCAATTTAAGCACTAAAGTTCACCCAGCATTTTTTTTTAACAGTCCCTGAACATAAAATATTATAAATATGGTGTATATATATAATCGACAAATCATTTTCAAAGCTTAAATTTCAAACTTCCAGGATATCTACTTACTCGAGGATTAGAAATGTTTATTTTCTTGTGCTTAAGACCAACATTAAGCCCCACCTCTTCCGCAACCTTAGAGAAACCCTGCACAAAGACCCACCTGTTAAAACAGAAAGGACTGTAGCTAAAGCTTATAGGCTTTGATAATATCAATATATTATAGGTTGACTGAACTTTAATTGCTTACTTCAAATATTTGCTTAATGTATGCATTTTCTGGAGGCTTTGACACATGAATGTACAAGTCATTGTCCCATGAGCCAATGCTATTCAAGCAAATAGCATAATCAATATTTTCACGCAAACGCTGATCAAAACTTCTAAGCCACTGCAGCAAATTAACCACAAAGTTATGATTTAAAAAATGAAGGAGAGAGGGGGAGAGAGGAAGGTGGGGAGAGAAAGGGAGAGAGAGAAAGAAAGGGGAGAATTTAAATTAGATGGAGAAAATAATAGCCCTTCAGATTAAAAAGCACCTTGTGAGTTCCGTTGTAGTTATATGGCCCACCAGATGTCAGCCCAAAGAGTAGATTATACCTTCCTCTTGTCTTGGGATCTGAATATAAATGAGAAAATAACCTAGCTATCTCAAGAAGTGCAACGACGCCACTTCCATTGCTATCACTTCCCACTGATAATGCCTACAAGCATTTAACAATTAATTGATTATACATATATTTAGAAAGAAAAAAAACCTCAGATCTTTAAAAAGATCATAAAAATGAAAGAGTAAGTAGAAAAGTGGTGTTCCATACAGGTGCAGCCCCAAACGTGTCATATGATGCCACTATGGCAATAGTTGGGAGTTGATTTGAATCACCGTCAGCACGCAATCCTGGTAACCAACCCTGTTATAGCCCGAAGAAATGAATTATCTATTAAACAATACCAAGCAACGATAAGAACAATCAGAAGGATTATTTTTTTTCATTATAATCTATATTTTTTTATACATATAATTGAGAAGATAAGTAGGAATTTATAAGTTTACAGGTTAAACATATATAAAATGCTGCATATCGGTCTTTTAAAACCACTTTTCTCCAAAGAAAATTCCAACAGAAAGAGGTAGAAGATGGGAGCAAAAGCAGGATGGAAATAGAATGCATAAGAAATTCCCAAAAAAAACACCAAACTAAGCATTAAAAGTAACATTTCTCAAAAAACTAAACATAATATAATAAACCAACTCCCTGAGCAAGAATAAAACCAGAAATTAAGAGAAAAATTAATAATAGAAGATTGCTTAATGAAGATATCAAGACAAATGGCATGCCTCAAAATACATATAAAAACGAAATGGTGAATTCACAATATCAATATCAACTTCAAGCGAATATTGTAGAAAGTTCCCTATTTCCCACTATCATTTTCATAGTAGAGAGTCCAAAAAAGCTTCCAGGTGTACAGTAATTTAAGATTACAAATCACATATTTCTCGTACTAATGAAGGCATTACATTATGAATCCCAATACAAACATGAAGGCTGAACCATACCTGAATGTTTGTTATGGAGGGAGATGCAAGTTTCTTTGGTTCTGGTGCCATGGCAACAAATTTGTATCTGAAATATTTATGATGCAAATATAGAATTAGATAAGCACATGTCAACAGCAGCAGCAGCAGCAGTGTAGTAGTACTACTACTAGTTAAAAAAGGTCCCGATGAATTAAATAAAAAGGTACAATTATGAAGGTAGTAGAGAGCCTTGGTTATAATCATGGTTTTTATCCTCAACTAGAAAAAAGAAAAAAAAATTATGAACATTTATGTTCAAAAGAGACGGATAAGCATACTAGAATCACCCAACTAATTAAAAACAAATAAAGGAAATTTAAAAGTTTAGGGATTCCAGATCCTCAAGTTCCTAAGATAATAGAAATTGATGCTACAATGTAGGATATGTATCCTAGAATTCTAAACAATGGACTCAGGTTTTTACTTATTCATATATTTCTAGGGGAGTTGGAGGGGAAAACAACACTGGAAGAAAACCAAGAAGATAAGAACTGCCTGAACAAATCAAGATAAAAATTAGAATTAATAATCAAAAACAAATCCTGGGACAGGGATAATCATTGTAAATTAGAAACTTCTAAAGCCAAGGTGTAAGGCGCCTTGCACTCTCAAATTTAGCCTCCACCATTCCTTTTTAGGATGCCTTTGGACATAATCAATGTACCGAAGCTCACGATACCAAACAAGATTTGGCTTCAACCCTTGATTAGGTTAAAATTAGTTCTTTTAAAGAAATAACAAAGTTAGAAGTGGGATGATTAAGTTGGGGAGGAGGGAGTACAAAACACCAAACCGAAGGCCTTCCATTTTAAGAATTATAGTATGGTCCACCATTGGGGCGTCTAGAGACTAGATAGTAAATATTTTGCATTATTCTCACAATGTAATTGTAAGTTCATCAACTTACCCGCCAGTTGTTGCAGTGGCAGGCTGACCAGTAGCATCATTTCTCTTGACATCAGCTAAAACGGCATTAATGTTGTCATCCTCGTAAGCAAAATACACAGGATACTGTAACATAATATAGCATCATCAGTGATCACCAAAACAACATTTTTTAAAATAGAATGTGAAAATGCAATTCAATCTAAGGAAAAACAAATGTTTTTATCGATGAATTTCACGTCAACCATCAATTAGCACAACATGACAAATGTCCGCCATACATTAACTAAGACTCCTTACATTATGGTCAACCCAAGAGGAAAATAGGCAGTAACAAAGTATCAGTTTCCAGAGAGAATTTGGGAGTTCAGACTAAGTAGGGGATTCCCGTTAGACAATTCCCAAAAAAATTCTGCTCAAATATGCTTTCAAAATATTCTTGAATATCAACATTGAGCATAGAACAAAGGAAAAAACAAGCCAAAATGATAATTCTCTCATAAAAAGGGGTGGATGGAGAAGGGACAGAAAGGGAACTGCAACAAGAAAAATATGAAGAATGAATTTAGATTTATGAAGTACGGTTTTTTCAATATACTTTTGAACAGTGTTATAAAAAGCTCTAGTCTAAACGCGCCTTGAGTGCCTCGGTAGCTAGGTGCTAGGCAGTCGATTATTAATTTATTTATTTATTGAAATGTAATAGTATATGAAATCAAACGTTACTTCCGAAAAAAGCATAAAAGTCCACTAACCAAAATTTGGTTAGGGAATTTTCAAAGCAAAAAGGAGTGAAAAATCCGACCATCCTGCCCAGTTATTGAGAAACTAAGCCACTGTAACACAGTGGTGTAGCATTTTATTCAGAATTTAGGTTGTATTAAGTATTAACTATTAGGGTGTGTTTGACGTGCCGTATAGGATTATTTAATCCCATCCAAACGGGATAAAACAATCCCGCCTTTTTATCTTGTGCGTCAAACGCAGCCTTAGGGATTAGGTTCTTACTGCTTAAGACCCTATCCCCACCCACCCCTTCAAATAATTTTCTTTTATGGAAAAGCAAAATAAAAACCTGAACAAACTCAAAGGAGCAGAACCAGTACATGCTAGAGTTCAGGACAATAACAGGAAAAAGAATCATGTAAATGCTGAAGATGGAATATATTTGTTTTTACTCACTCGGATGTTGGCATGTACAAGTAACCTTTCCAGTTCTACCAATATGTTCTTCATAAGCTCCTTTACAGCGGTATGATCACCTTCTCCCACGCTATCTTTGTTGTCAGAACTAAACATCCGGGGAAGTAAAAATAATATACCCCCTAAAGGCTTTTTCTGTCCAATATATTCTGCCAGATTATTGTACAAAAATAACAATCCAGATCAGATGATATTGATGGAAAGGGGGGGAAAAGGAAAAAGAAACTAGAGCAATGAGCCATGAAAGTAGGAATTTGGAAAAGAACAGATGCAACCACTTCTGGATCGCTTAAACCACAGAGAGAACAAACCCCCGCCCCCAACCCCCAAAGAGAAAAGGACAAAAGCAGGCCAAAGGTGAACATTAAAGTACTCAACATATTCAGTATTACATCCAGCAGCAGAAGGTTTCAGCCCTACTGCTTTCTGCTGTGACTGTAAGAGATACAAGAGAAAAAAAGGGGTGTATGTTCAAAAACTACTTAGGTACACGATACAAATAAGTATAGTATAATAATTAAAAAGTCTATATTAATTGCTGCAATATTGTAAATTTGGTATTAAATAATCCACTGTCCACAGCTGTATCTCTTTTACTTCCATTATTTTTTTTTTTTGATAAGAAACGAAAGATTTTATTACTAGACAAAGAAAGTTACATCAAAGGAAGCAATAAAGATAGCAGTGGATGAGAAAACCACTACAGAAATGTTACAACTCAACCCAAAACAACAAGAATAAACCCATCAGGCCAAAAAACTACAACAATCCAAATCAAATAAAAGCCTATCAGTACTATCAAATAAATTAGCAGCCCTAGCCCAAAGACCAATCAGGAATCTCAAGTGATCCCACAAGCTAGATACCGATCTATAACAATCTTCAAAAACTCTCTTGTTTCTCTCTAGCCATATTGCCCATGCTGCTGCCATCACTGACACCTTCCATAGGTTCCCAGCTTTTGCACTGCTAAAGCTCCATTCCAACCCAATCAAATCTACCCATTTCTTAGGGGCAGCCCCTATCTTTTACTTCCATTATGATACTAATTAATTCAAATTTTTAAGCCACATACACATCAAAGATGTACAAAAAAATATAATAGCATCCAGGTGATGAAAATTGAGGCTTTTCTAGCTTATCCCTACACACACCTCTTTTTTTCTAGAGAAGCAACTTCAACAATTGCATAACTGGTCCTGCATTTCTATATTAATGTCTCTAAATTTAGTTCCAGTGAGAGAAAATATTCACACAATGACGCCTTTAACTACCTTCACTTAGGGAATAAATCTTCCGTATATAGTGCAGTTCTGATTATTCATATAGCTTTCTTATTATTCACACGTAGATTGTTCATTAGGAATTCCTTATACTACAAAACATAGACTTTTCTTTATCTTGATGATAAAATTTGAAAGTAATATCAAGCAAAGAGGGACAAACTACTTGCTCCAGAAAAACAATTTGCCACTTCAACTATGATAGAACTGAATTTAGCACTTTCCAATGGTTCTTTGGCATTCGGAGTCCAGGTTTTCTTGAAGTTTATCCTTTAGAAGGAACCTTAATGATTGGGAGTTGCTGATCTCTCTAGTAGCATTCATAGATGGGTATGTTTTTCTTGGTTTGTTCAAGACAAACAGGTTTCGTTTGGCAATAAATTTGGTAACTTCTCTTTGTGGTTTGCTCCATATTTTCTTCCTTATAAGATGATCTGAAATTCGGTTCCTTCCAATGATCAGATCTTGAATTTGTTGGCAGCTAGGGTTCTAGTTGACACTTGTGATCTCATGCAACGAAAAAGGCCTTCCTCATGCATATCAGATTGATGTATTTGACGTAAGGAAAAAAGCAATGAAGGCATTGATCATTTGCTACTTTATCATAAATTTACTTGATTCTTGCAGGGGAAGGTTTTCATGAACCTGATTTGACAGGCCGGTCCTTGAAAAAGTGGGACTTCCTTGTGATTGATTGGATGGGTGGGGGAAAGAACAAGATGGGGAAATCATTGGAGAGATGCATCGCTTTGGCCTTTTCGTGGTCCGTTTAGTTGGAAGAAACCTGGAATATTTGAAGATCGTTTATGTAGTTATGGGAAACCATTTCCCTTTTGCGACTTTATGTCTATGTCATGTAAACACTCTAATCACTTGGAGACATCTCCCATTAAATTCAACTAGGCCACAGTGTTGCTTTAGGACTAGATGTAATTTTAGCTTGGAGGCTTGGAGCTGGAGGGATTAGCTTTCCTTTGTCTGCTGCAAAGACATTCCGTATTAAGTCTAGGCTTGGTGATGTGTCATTATTCCTCAGAATGTACTGATCTCCTGTTTCTGATTATTTGTTTCTTTAAGTGGATATCTTATCCATCACTCTTGTATGCATTGTTAAATAACTGTTATATTTTCAGGAAAAAGTTATTGTTTCTGATATTAAAAAAAAAATGCAATTGACTTGTTGTTTACACATTCGTTTTTGGTTAACTTTGAGCTAAAATTGTGCATCCCAAACACATTTTGATCAGGTTCTACAAAACAAAGCATTCTTCTCCTTAAAGAGGCTAGAAGCATAGAGGAGAATGACAAAATTGGAATCAAAGTGCCCAAATTGAAACGATAAACTTGGTTGAAGTTGTCTGGAGGAAACTGTTTTGTCAAAACATTGTTTTGTTGGCAAAAGTTTGATGAGCTTACATAATCTCTAAGGCCATTAGGTTTGAGTCCCGTGGGGCACCCAACTATTGAGGGCAGAACCGGAGAAAGCAATAACTGGGTTATACCCACCCACATATACCCTATCAGCCGCCTGCTGCCCCAATTTGGATTGGATAGGCCCTTGGCTTGGAATTCTCAATGTAAAACATTTTTGGACAACATTAATTTTTTCTAGGCTGAGCGAAATTAAACCTTTGGACACGTGCATTCTTATGTGCAGAACTTTTTTAATATCTAGTTAGTTAAATTCTGAACTTCTAACTAGGACATTTTTGGTTGGACAAACAAAAAAGAATATGTTCAAACAGTGTCAAATTCGTTATCTCTAGAGGTCTAACAGCACAATCTCATCTTATTGGCCAAGAGTTTAAAACAAATTTAAATACATTCCAATAGCCATAACCAAACATCTATGTTTATTAATATCACACCTGTTCATCCTCTATTTTTAAACCTCTTCATTCCTGTATTTAGCATAATTCACACTTCACCAGTATTCCTTCTCATTTTTGAAAAATTGCATTACGCAGGGACATTCTTAACAGATTTTTCTGTTACATCTGTTGGATCCATTAGAACTGCAGGAACAATATTGACTAAAAAATAGTGCTCAACACTAACGGCTAACCTCAACCAATCATTCATTTCAGATTACCTCTTCAACACTACATATGTTCATTATTCAATATAGTATCTGTTCCTTCAGTGAAGTATATTACTCTCATTTATCTTCAGCATTTCAATAATACTCCAAATCTCTAACCAACTAATCAACAAAACAAAAGTACCTTACACTCGATGTAATCCAAAAATGGCACTCCCATTCTTAATCCAAATCCAAGCAAATAAAAGAACTGAATGAAGTAATCAATTGAAGAGCCAACTAAAACAAACTCAGATTTTCAATAATAGTCCAAATCTGCAACCGTTGAATCCACAAAATAGAAGTACCCCTGCAATTCACACACTTCAATATCCTTCTCATTTTGTTAAAATGAATTAAAGCCGGGACAAATTCAGATTTGGTGCTTAACAAAATTTACTGTTACATCTGTTTTACATTGATCCTCCATGAGAACTGCTGGAACGAAATTGACTGGGAAAATAGCGTTCAACACTAGCCTAAAGCAATCATTCATTTCAGATCAATTCAACAATATGTAAGTTTGTTACAAGGCTTTGTTTAATTCAAACTAGTATCCACTTCCTTCAGTCAAGTCTATTACTGTCATTTGTTCAGCTTGTTAATAATACTCTAAATCTGCAATCACTGAATCAACAAAAAGAGACACACCAATCTACAATCAATGCAATCCAAAACTGGAACTCTCCCTACAGAATGAAGTAACAGATTGAAGAGGCATTAAATCGCATCACACAAACAACACATAATTCTCAACGAGTACTCACTCATTAAATAGAAGAAAGCCGAGAACTGTACCTTGAATCAAAGAGAGATTCATTTCGATGCACATTATGTAATATAATATAATATAATATAATATAATATAATATAATGTAGTATCTGATTCCTTCAGCATCCTATTGCTGTAATTTATCTTCAACTTTTTAATAGTAGTCCAAACAATTGTAGAGACAACAAATCACATAACAAAAGCAAACAATACAAAAGTTTTCAAAAAATATTCACTCGTTCAATAGAGAAAAAAAAATAAAAAAAGGAAAAGTTTACCTCGAATCAAGGTGAGATTCATTTCGATGTTTATTATATATAGTATCTGATTCCTTCACCGAGGTTTATTACTGTAAATTATCTTCAGCTTGACTGAAGTAACCAATTGAAGAGCCAACAAATCACATAACACAAACAAACAATACACAATTTCCAACTACTACTCACTCATTCAATAGAAAACACTAAAAGACGAGAACTGCACGTACCTCGAATCAAAGTGAGATTCATTTCTCGAACCGGAATGATGACAACCGTACGGGAGAGATCGGTACCGGGAGCGAAGAGAGAAGATCCGGCGTGGTGGTTGAGGGATGCGAGGCGAGAGCCGAATGGAACTCCGGCGATATCATACTGTATCAGGCGGTAAACGTCGACGACGGTGGCGGCGTCGCAGAGCTCAACGCAGGCGAAGAGAATGAAGAAGAGAGCGATGATAGATGAGAGTGAATCCAATACATCTCGCTGAGGAGATTTTCTCTGAGTAGTTGTCGCCATTGATGATGATGATACAGGAGAGGGGGGAGTTGATGATGTTGTGATCTAGGGTTTTGATTGAATGATAATGATAATATTATAAATTAATAGAGGAAGTGGTGATGGAGTTTACAGAGCTTTGGATTTTTTTTAATATGAGAAGAATCTGCAGGCTCCTACACTGGGGTAACTAGTAGAACACTACAAGTAAATGAGCTAAAACTAATAAAGCCAAATCATGTGTTAGAAAAAGTCATTGTGGCCTTTTCCTCTCTTCCTTTGGTTATTAATGTAGACTAGTTTTCAACCCCGTGCAATGCACGGGTGCCGTAAAAGTATTATATTAACATTTCGTACAATATTTTGGGTTAATTATGTTTAATAAGGAATTACTTACGTATGTTTTCGTGCAAAAAAAATTATAAGTTTATGTTTGATTTGTTAAAAACTCAATCTAAGAAAACTCATGCAAAAAAGAAATTAGTTATTAAAATATTGAACTATTTTTTAGTGTGCAATTGGTTTAGATAAAGTATGGAAACAATATAATAGTAAATTTTGCATTTGATTTAGATAAAATATTTTGTTTAAGTACTTGGCAACATGGAATAATCGATAATTGATAGGACTAAAATATAGTTAATAATGAGATAGTAAGTGGAGAGGAGTCATAAAGTTAATGTAAATAATGGATTATGAAGAGAGTGATAGAATGTATATATAATGGTAGAAGTAAAAATAAAAATTTGAAGAGAAGAATAAATACTATAGTTATATAAACAAAATGAGTGCATTTAATAAAAGGATACATGACAACATATAAAAAAAATAAACAATAAATGAATAAGTAAAATAAGTGCATTAAATAAAATGACACATGGCAGTATATAAAAAAAAAAAGCAATAAATGAACCACTTCCTCCATTTTATATATATACTATTAGATTTCAGACTCACTCATTTGACACAAAGTAAGGGGATCATAAACGCACCTTTTTTATTATCACTGACATCCTCTATAACACCCCATTCTACTATCTTCTAACTTAATAATTATAATTATATTAATATTATCCCATTATTTAGAGATTATTTTTATTGGTATTTGTTCGATATTGAGCATCTCAAACTTTATGACTAACATAGGTTATGACCATTTTTTAAGGCATATTCGTCCAATTAATGATGAGTAAATGTGTTAATACTCTCCCATTATTGAAAGAGTATATTCATTAGTACTCGCTCGATATTGAGCATCTGGAACTTCAACAATAACTTAAGTTACGCCCCATTTTTTGAAATATACTCGTCCAATTTATGGTGAATAAATGTAGTAATACTCTCCTATCATAGGGAGAGTATCTTCATTGTTACTTGCTCGACATTAAGTATATAAAACTTAAACAGATATGTGAGTATGAATATTTTTTCCTTTTTTTAAAAATATATATATATATATACGCATTTTTTTTGTTTTTTTTCCTTTCGTTTTAAAATGTGTGTGTATATATATGTATGTTTTGAATATATATATATATGTGTGTGTGTGTGTGTATGTATATATGTATGTTTTAAAGAAGAAGGAGGAGGAGGAAGAGGAGGAAGATGAATCCAGAGCCGGTCTTGGCCATTTCTAGGTCATGGGCAAAACCCAAAAAGATACCCTCTTATAAGTAGATAAATTATTATTTTTTTATAATTTTATTCTAATATTAAGAATTTACATGACACAAAAAATATATTACAATTGCAAAAAATCCTACAAAATACCTTATAATTAAATATCAAATTCTTCCTTATTATTTTAAAATAAATATGAATGAAAGAAAAAATATTGATGCCCCTCTAATTCTATCTAGTAGCATGAGAAAATTGAGATTCAATATGAGAAGAAATATTGGAGAAGAGTTAAAAGAACTATTTTCCTACACACAATTAGAACTTTGGAAGCCTAAGTTGTTATTAATTAAAAAATATATATTTTTAATATCTATACTATATTATAAAAGGAAGCTTCAATTCAACCACTTTATTGAAGCTGTGTCAAATTTTTTAGAATCCCAATAATACCCTCAATTAAAGTAATTTATAGTTTACATGTGAGATAATTAAAAGGGGTAAAATAGTACATCTAATTCTAATCTCTCTCTCTCCAAAGTGACACACGATCTCCCACTCCCTCTCTCCCTCTTTCTCTATTTATCTACCAACTATTTCCCTCCATAACTTCTTCCTATTTATAGAAAATGAATAATGCAATATATGCAATGAAGAATCAAAATCACTAACGTGAAATGAAAAATCTATGTTATCTTGAGAGAAGAAGGAAGAATTATCAACAAAGCTCAATCTATCCTCCACTTTGAAAAGAGAGTAGAAGGGATTGGGAATGAAGGGAAGGGAATCAAAAGTTAAGATCTCTAAAAACACTAACTTTTAATGTGGACTGCAAAGTTCATATTGCAATAAAATATGAATTAGTTCATAAGTGAAATATGTTGCAATATGAACTTTCTTGCAAAGTTCACATCTGGACTGTATGAACTTTGCACTATCGAGCAAAGAAGATGGACTGGTTCATAAGTGAAATATTAGTTCATATTGCAGTCCAATGCTCTCATGTCTCAAAATCTATTCCTTCCACTCTTAAGAATTGCCCCAATTTTGTTTAAGCTAGCTACAGGTATTTCTATATCTTTATCCATATATTTCCCCAATAGAAACATAGCCATGTATATTTTCACTGCTTTTATTGATTTCGGTCATTATTTTTCTTTTGGCCAATTTTTTTAAAGTTGTTATTGTGTACTCTTATGTAAGTCTAATTTAAATTATAAATAATTTATTTATTTATTCAAAAAATAGCCACTCCCATAGTTTATCCAAAAGGAAACTTTTCTGTTACAAATTTTTTTAAAAAAATTCTTTATTCCAAAATAAATTTTTGTTCTTCTTTCTGTTACAAATTTTGAAAGAAAACTACATACCTTAGTTGGTTACTAATGTTAAAAAGACGAGTTTCGCTATGAAATAACTTTTCTCGCAACATAAATTAATTTTTTATATATAAAGTGTATACAAGTAAAATGTAGACTCTTAAGGTAAAAAACAAATGTGGTAAAATATACATATTTTAAGTTTAATTTTCTTATATTTATATTTTCACATTTGTATCCCATGTGTTTAATTTTCTTATAATAGAAATAAGGTCATTAGATTTTACAAGACAAAAGTGGTAAATTATACATATTTTAAGTTTTTTTGGTACCCAAATGTGGGCATGAGTAATTAATTACATGTGGGCATCATTGTGTATAGTTACAGTCTTTCATTTTTCCCTTTAAACATGGATAGTGTGCTTTGCCACACACCCCGACCCCACCTCCTTCGGCATCAACTTGCCTTGACAAAAAACTTTTTTGTTAGACAAAATAATGTGTAAATTTATTTTATTTAATATCTTCAATTGAAAATGTTAACCAACCTTTTTTTGGCTCCAACCACCTACATGGACAAGGGAATTGCGCCCCCCCCCCCCCCCCCCAACTTTTGCATGATTTTTTAGCCAACAGAATACCAAAAATAGATTTTATTTTATATTTTCTATATATATTAATAAATTTACTCTCCAAAAGAATGGTATCGTATGAAAACAAAAAGGAATATTTTCCTGCTTTTCTTCTGTCCACGAATCAAAACAAAGAGCATGACGAAATTAATTTTCTTTTTACTACAGAGAGTATATATATTTCACTTTTGGTTTGCTCAAAAGTGAAGAAGAGAAAAATATTTGCTTTCCCTATGTTGTTGGGGAAATTAATTTTCCTTTGACTACAGAGAGAGTCTATAGATTTTAATTCTATTTCTTTTTTCTTCTCGAGCAAACTGAGAACATAAGGAAGAAAATTATCTCTCTCTTCTTCACTTTGAGCAAACTAAGAGTACCTAAGTGAAAATATATTTTCACTTCTATTATGACTGGACAATTTTAAGGCAGTAGAGTTTTTATTCCACGCATTCTATTAAAGACTCCTGAAAATATGAGGCTGCCATTTGAGATGATAAGAACATAGTTTCCTATACGATTAAGTTTTGCTTTAACGATAAATAAATCGCAAGGACAAACAATCCCTCACGTGGGAATTTATCTCCTTGACCACGTCTTCAGCCATGGACAACTATATGTTGCTTTATCAAGGGGAGTCTCTGAGAGGTCAACTAAAGTTTTGGTTAAAAAGGGTTTCATTCATAATAAGGTTAGAGTTTATACAAAAAATGACGTGTACAAAAAAGATTTACTACAAAATGTCACCCCTTAACATTTATTATCATTTAAAGGAGTTATTAGTTTTTTAACGAATAACATTATTTTTCTTCATAATGTTATCATTTTTGAATAATTGTCCTATTATTTTCTTTAACGAATAACAAAAATATTATCCTTTAATATAATAGGTTTTAAGTTATTAATTATTTATTACATTTACTTATCATTTAACCATGTTTATAACTGATACTTTGTATTCTATACTAACTTCTTTTAAATTTTAACAGGAATCGCACACCCATCGCATGTGCACTGTTGGCTAGTATATATATATAAATATTTGTGCCCCTCTAAAATTTTGGATCCTAAGCGGTCGCCCTGCCAGCCCTGCCCCAGGGCCGGCTCTGGATGAATCAATATTCTTTTGTTTTTGAATCTATATATATTTATGTATATATATATACAGCCCCCTTCATGTACGCACAAATGCGTACGCATTTGTGTACGCATTTGTGGGTAAATTTGTTTTCGTTCATTTACGCGCTGGGACCCACTCATATTTGAGAGAGAGAAAGCAAGCCACTTTAACATTTTACTCCGTTCTCTCCTCTCTCTCTCTCTCTAACATACGCTCCTCTCTCCCTCTCACTCGTTTTTCATCACACACCATCCACCGGGCACCGCAACCACCGAAAGCACAGCCACCGGCAGCAAACCCAGCACAGCCACCGGCGCTGGCAGTACACTGGCAGCACAGAACTCTTTCTCTACAGAAGACGACCCAGCACACAGCACTCTCTCTCTACCTACGCGACCCAGCAGCGATAAGGGGGAATTTCGAACTTGTAAGCTTGCCTTCCAACCCATTTTGGTTTATGAAATTGGTTTGTGAAGTTATTTAATTTTTGATTTTTATCAGTCCAACCCATTTTGGTTTGTGAAATTGCATTGAGTTGATTTTGAATCTTGCTTGCGTTCGATTAATTTACTAGAAAATGAAAATCAGTTTCAGGAATTTGGTATTTTCGTTTGAGCAGTAACTTTGTGAAGGATTATTATAGAAAATTACGGCAATCGGTTTGTGAAATTGGTTTAATTGGTATATTTGGTTGCTTTGTAGAAAATGCAAATTGTTGTGAAATTCGTGTGAAACTGAATTGTTGATGATGTTGCTTGCTTTGTAGAAAATGAATATTGGTTTGTGAAATTGGTGTGAAATTGGTTTGAAATTGGTTTGATTGGTTTGAAGCTTTGTGGTATTCATATTTACAATCAACACAAGATCAGTAGACTTAAAGCCCTGTTGCCTGTTTTCTATCAACACAAGATCAGTAGTAAATAGTTTCATTATCTTGACCATTCAGTTTGTGAAGTGAATGTTGTGGTGGACAAGCTATCTCCATCTATACATCATAGTCCCTTTTTCATTTTGCTACTAGGCCACGCCAAGATCAGTGGACAACCCAGTGTGTCTCTTCTTTCTTTATTTCTAGACTTCCAGGTTATGTTTACAAAAGATCATAATAATATCCAGCACTAGGCCACGACAAATTTGTTAAAAACCTTTGTTTTCTTACTATTTTTATTCTGTAGGGGATTGGAGCTATTGTTATATCTTGGGCTTTTTTGTAAATTTTTCTTATTAAGGTCAAGATTTTTGGGGCACAATTGAGCTGCCTCTGCCTGACCCTATATTTTTGGAACATTAAGTTTGCATTTCTGAATTATTATTAGATTCTGTGGGAACAGAAGTGTTCCATGATAGTTTTATTAGATTCTGGGCTCTATTAAAGGGCTGCTACTAAAAATTGAATTTTTATTTCATTTTTGTTTTGAGGAATTTATTTACTTACTGACATGTCATGCAATGTATTAATTGAAGGGCAACTGTTCAAATTTGAAGGATTAAAATGGTGTCTTCATCAACTGCAGAGGCTAATTCAAATATGGAAGTGGATATTAGATTCATGTTGAAACAATGTGAGTGCGGAGAATTAGCGGAAGTGAAAATCACGAAATCAAATAAGAACAACAATCGTGGTAGAATATACTACTCTTGCAAACGGTGAAGGTGTGGAACCTTCTTGGGTTGGTGCAAAATCGCATCATCTGGACAAGCGTTAAATGTAATTGCTCCATTAGAAGAATGCAGTACGTCACGTAAGTTGGTTGTTGGTGAAGTTAATACGAAGTGGGAAATTCAAAAATGGAGAGATATCTTAATAATTATATCTTTTTTGTGTCAATTTCTTTGGCTATAAAAGCCATGATGTAGCTATTATATCTATTTTCTTATCTTTTTTTGTTGGCCATAAAAGCCATGATGTAATGTAACTTTTGTTTAAATGAATGAAATGGAATCATTTAGTACGTGTTTGTTATCATCTTTGGCAATGTTAAATGGAAGGGAATTTAATCATTTGGTATACTTTTTATTAATTCAATTAGTCTTGAACTAAGAATATCCGTCACTTCACAAGGTAGAATGTCAATCTAAATAAATGCAAACATTTTTATCATAAGATTCACACAATCCATTCAAAAACTCAAAAATCCACATAATTCATTCAAATCCTTAATCTTCAACTTGAAAACATAATAAACTCAAAAATCCACATAATTCATTCAAATCCTTAATCTTCAACTTGAAAACATAATAAACTCAAAAATCCATATAATTCATTCAAACACTCAATTTAAACTTATATCATCCCCATCTTCTGTTGACGACGCATTAGCCTCTTGTAAATTTGCGTCCTCGCACGTAGAAGACCTACATAAAAAAAATAGAAAAATCACGATTCATACTAGAATGTGAAAACAAGACAATATAAATAAATATCTGAATTATTACTTACAAATTTGTAATTGCCGGACAATTTCGTTTATCATGTGCTTGGTTCACTTTACCACACCCATGGCAACGTCGATCTTTTTTACTTTTCGCTTTGGCCATTGCTTTCTCTTTTCCTCCTTTGAGCCTTTTGCTGCACCCTTTAGCTCGCATTTGATCGGGTTCATTATAACTTTTTTAAAAAGTATAAGAAGCATGTGCACTAGTCCCTGCGCCAATTGTATTACTACCAAATGGTATACTCTTTTCGGAGGAGGCCATTACACCTACGTGGTTACTAATAAATTGATCAATTTGCTCATTAATGTTACGCACCCTATCAATAAATATCTGCTTTGTTTCTTCACATAATAGGGCCTTGTCAACTAAATCCAAAGACGATTGGATAAACTGACTACGCATCAAGACATAATCCTTGTCAACATCAATACACATGCCTTTATCATCCACCACGGTACCCGATTTTGCAGTCTTGGTCCACCTACTCAAGATGTATTTTTTTGGCAACTCCTCAATATGCAGAAATTTTATCAAATATGCAATGATGTGCTTACATGGGATTCTAGCGTTTTCAAACATTTTGCAACTACAAAAAACCATATCCAAATCCTTATCATAAACAAGTTTGCAAACTTTAGCGGATGCGACTTTCGTTCTTTGAGTATCATATATACGCTGATTGTCAGTTTCTTTAACAATCTGGATCCTGTAGTTGAAGCTATCAAGCACTTCACACTCAAACTTATAGTACATCTCATTTGTGTAAATACCAGCCATTTGATCCAAAAGGTCAAGATTTATTCTAAGTTTAGGCTTCTCAATTATATCTTTGTGATCGGCCATCAACTCTTCATGACGTTGGCGTACAAGTTCCCTGCCAAACTGTATCATAAAATCCACCAACGAGTTGCCCTTAGAAACAAATCCCTTGAAAAATGCATGGCCACTCTCCGCTCGTTGGCTACTCGACATGTTAACTGAAAAAACGTGCTTAACATATGCAGGAATCCATTTTGAACGAAGTTCATATAGATCTTGCAACCAATTGTTTTCTCCAAGCCCACTTTCTGTAATAAGACTTTCCCATTCTAATTCAAATTCTTCGGGTGACTCTGATTTCCAAATACAAGACGAGAACTCATTCTTGTAAATGCCATACTTCACTGCATCAATTTTCTCCGAAAACTTCATCAATATACGCCAATTACAATACATGTGATAAGAATTAAAGAAAGTCTTATAAACCACGTCAATGCATATATATATATATTACGAAAATTTCATTTATATATGTAAACTAAAATACCTGTGAAAAGTATTTGGTAGAACAATAGGGAATGCCTTAGTCATGGCTGGGTCTTGATCGGTGATAATCATCTTCGGGGCACCGCCAGGCATACTTTCCAAAAATTTAATAAATATCCATATAAAGTCATCAACGCTCTCATGATTCAAAAATCCATAACCAAAAATAATTGTTTGACCATGATTGTTAACCCCTATTATTGGTGCAAATATCATCCCATACCGATTAGTGTTATACGTAGTATCAAAGATTACCACATCACCAAAAAATGCGTAAGCTCGTCTTGAAATTGCATCGGACCAAAAACAACAAGTTATATTTTGATCCTCATCAGTGTTAATTTTGAAAGTAAACGAAGGATTCTTGCATTATTCCAATTTCAAATACTCATAAAATATTTCACCATCATACCCCTTTTCATTAGCCCGTATATTCCTTTTATGGTTATACAAATCTGTTTGCGTGCAACCAATATTTTCAATACCTCCAGATTGAACTCCTAATAAACTAAATTGTTGATGCTGAGGTATATTCACCATGGACAATTGCTTAGTTAGAGACTTTGTCGCGGCTGAAACATTCCGATGAGACCTTAAAAGGTGGACCTTTGATGGGATAGAAAGTGGGTGGCTATGCCCCTCATTAAAAACAGTTACTACGTATTTTTCAGAATTTGACTTTAAAACTGCAATTTTAGCAATACAATTTTCACCTAAACTTCCTCGGTGCCTTTTGTTTCCAACTTCCGTAATTCTTGAAGATTTTCCTTATTTAAAACAAACATACTCCTTTCGTTTTATTTCGCCACTTTCTCGCTCTTTCTAAGTAGTCCAAGCACGTACACTAAAACCAGCTGCTTTAGCATAGGCATTGTAGAATGTGACAACATCATCTATTGTATAAAATTATTGCCCTTTTTTTAGCCTCAACTCATTTGACACTTGAGGAGTGTATATCATACTATTTTCATCTGAGTCTACATCTAAATTAGCTTCATTACCCACATTTTCACATGTCTCCCCTACTTGAGTGTCCAAATTTTCCATATTTCACTTGGTTCACTGTAATACAGATATATAAACCAAGTGAGTACACATACATGGGTTGATACAAAACTGAAATTACACATAAATATATCATACTGCTTTGGTTTTCAAGACTACCGTTTTCTAATTTTCATTAAAAAATATTACTGCTGTGGCTGATATAAGGCTTTGCTATATTTTCTTTTATTTCTCTCTGTCACTGCTGTGGCTGATATAAGGCTTTGAAAAACTAATTTTCACAACTCGAATTCACAAACTGATATTAACCACCGTATACAAGCTTCAATATTAACTACAACCTGAATTATATAATGTTAAAAAATATTATTGCTCAAATAAAAATACCGAATTTCATAAACTGATAAAAAATATTACTGCTCAAACAAAAATACCAAATTCCTGAAATTGATTTTCATTTTCTAGTAAATTAATCGAACTCAAGCAAGATTCAAAATCAACTCAATGCAATTTCACAAACCAAAATGGGTTGGACTGATAAAAATCAAAAATTAAATAACTTCACAAACCAATTTCACAAACCAAAATGGGTTGGAAGGCAAGCTTACAAATTTGAAATTTCCCCTTATTGCTGCTGGGTCGCGTAGGTAGAGAGAGAGAGTAATGTGTGCTGGGTCGTCTTCTGTAGAGAGAGAGAGTTATGTGCTGCCAGTGTACTGCCAGCGCCGGTGGCTGTGCTGGGTTTGCTGCCGGTGGCTGTGCTTCCGGCGGTTGCGGTGCCCAGTGGATGGTGTGCGATGAAAAACGAGTGAGAGGGAGAGAGGAGCGTATGTTAAAGAGAGAGAGGAGAGAACGGAGTAAAATGTTAAAGTGGCTTGCTTTCTCTCTCTCAAATATGAGTGGGTCCTAGCGCGTAAATGAGCGGAAACAAATTTACCCACAAATGCGTACGCATTTGTGTGTACATGAAGGGGGCTGTATATATATATATGTTTTGAAGAAGAGGAGGAGGAGAAGAAGGAGAGAAGGATGAGGAGGAGAAGAAGAAAAGGGTGGTGAAGAGGTAGTAAAAGATTGTAGTATTGTTTTGTTGTGATTAATAATTAATTAAGTTAATTAACTAATAGTTAACCTTTGTTTAAAAAAGTGAAATGGGAGGGTGGTGGAAATACAGTTTAGTTTAATATTAATAAAAATTTTAGAGGGTGTTTATGATAACAAAAAGGAGTGCATTTATCACCCCCTCAAAAAATTAATACACAATCAATTAAAATGGATCTTTCACCGATTAGAGACCTGTTAAAATAACCCTAATTATAAAAAATAAATGTTAAACATAAAAAATGCTTTAAAAAAAATTGATCCACAAACACATTTGACCAATATATATTGAGTAAATTGATGTAATTGGTAGTTTGTCTCAAATCAACACATAAGTGTTAATTGTGTTTTTGAGATCTACTTTTTGTTGAGTATTTTGCATGTTTAGCATTTTTTAGCATAAGCCTTAACTCAAGTAGAATCGCCTTTCCTTGTTTAATAAATTGATGTAATCAGTAGTTTGTCTCAAATCAACATATCAATATCAAGTGTATTTGCGGATCTACTTTTGTTCACTATTTTACGTTGTTTAACATTTTTTAGTATAAATTCAAGAGTTTTAGCTCAAATGGTGTTGCCCTCAATTTTTACTTAAAAATTTAGTTTAATTCTCTTCCCCATAAAATTTATAGTATTTTCAAAGAAAGAGGTTTTTGACCTTACTTTCAAAACAATATATTTTAATATAAAGTGCTACTTCTCTTTTCATTCATCTTGCTCTTATTACGAATTTCTTTTCTAAAGTTTTTTTCTTTTTAGTAAAATTAAATTTTTTAATAGGATAATCGGTCATTTCACATCACCCAATAACATATTGAGTTGTACACGAATTTCAAAAATATCACATAAAAACTTATTAAGTCGCATTCATGTGGAAGGTAAAAATTACCTGCATTTGTTAAGAGCCTACACAAGTAAGGTCTATCGTGTCTATATTTTGTATTGAATGCATCTTAATATAATAACTACACAAATTTTATTCATATATTGAGTGAACAAATTTTATTTTTAACGCAACTAATAGGACTAGTTTAATAGCAAGCAACTCACTCTTCCATTAAACTATTTTTTCCCTTTCTAATATAGGGATGGAAAAATCCAAACAAGATCAGAAAGAGATAGGCAATTAGGCACCCGAGCTTATTAATTATTTTAACACATTAATTAGTTGGATTAAAAAAAATATATTAATATTTATTTAAAGAAGATCAACAAATTAAAAGTTTGCTAAATTTAAACACCAACTCCCAATTTGTGAAGTGATCCTTCTTTCCTTTCTTTCCTTCCAAAGAACGTCTCTCTTTACTTGCTCTCATCCTTTTCTGCATCTTTTATTGGAATATTGGAAAATGACAAAAAAGGTAAGTTACCACCCATTCCTCCAAGTTTTTTGTAATCACTCTCACATTTGTCTTCATTGCACAGGGAGGAAGTGAAACTAGAAAAATAAATAAGTTGTGAGTGGTATAAAAAAAATGTTGCAAGTGGTTAAACATTTGCAGGTTAAATTTTTAATACTTATAAGCAACCACAATGGATAAGATACTTAACTAAGATAAGTTAGACAAATACGCCTTTCGAACACATGCAACGATTAAATTAGATAAAGTAAAATAATATAAAGCGTATATATATGGTAAAGTTAATTTTATTTTAATTTCGTACCATACGCCACCAAATAGACGGCCATATTCAAACGCCAACGATAAAGATGGTCACCCCCTTACTCCATTCTCTCTCTCAACTTGGTCATGGCGAGATGAGAGATATATCTCTTATTGAGTTAATAGTAAATCATGGAAGAAGTCTTCAGAAAAAGATTTTTATTCAAGTTTTCTTTTCTTTTTTAAATAAGTTCTCTTTGCCCAAGCTAGAGCAAAAGAGTAATAGCATAAAAACCAAAAAGAAACAAAAATAGGGGGAAACAAAAGACCTTCCCATTGACCTCAAAAAACACAACGAAAGAAAAAAACAAACAAGATAAAAGAAATTGCAAAATTGACTAAATAGGTAGGCCTTAAAGTTCAGTTAAGTTTGTACCATACTCCAACTAGATAGATAGTTATATCCAAATGCCAACTAAATTGGCAGGAGAAGCGCTCTCTCTTAAAATAACACATAATATTCATTTTTTCTCTTTTATCATACTACAGTTTTAGCACTTAAGTAGAGTAAATATACCATACTTATTATTATGATACTCTTTAGTGTCTCATGCATCATATTAAAGGGTTATATGTGATTATTTAATCACATCTGTACAAGATAAAACAATTCCACCTCCTTGGTGGAATTCATTAAATCCGGCCTGATATTCAATCCTAACGAACACCAAGCTTGGCATAGGATAAATTTATCATATCCAATTTTCTTATCTTGCACGTCAAATACAGTTTAAAATATTAGGCTACAAAAATGGAATCCCCTCCAAATGAAAATCTCTTCTTTTTTGTTAAAATGAGAGAATCCTTCTTTCTAATCTAGCTAATACTTTAAATTTGTGATAGTTAGCAATCTTATAACTTGTATTATCCTTGTTCTCTTTTATTGAAAAATAAAAAGTAAAAAATGCTACAGTCAAGATTAAAAATCACAAAATGTGACACAATAGGAAGAGATTGAAATTACTTCTCTTTATAACAAATCTTTTTAGAGTCTCTCTTTGCATCAAATACACCAAAAAAAAACAAAATAGCAAATCTTAAAATACCCTGTATATAGTGGTCACCCAAATAAGTGTGGCAAATTAAATGACTAATTTATTTGACTAAATAATGTGTTAAGACATTCATTGACACACCGATAAACACAATCAAAAAAGAATTACATTAGAAACATAATTTTCTTTTTCTAGTTTAAACAGGACAAGACATTAACACCAAATATGTAGCTTCATTATCATGCTAGAATGAATACAAGCAAAAAATGACGCTTTATCATGTCAAAAAACTATCATGCACAAAATTGGTAGATACGCAAAGCTGTGGTGGTGGAAAATATATTGAATAGAAACGTTATAAAAATAACGTGGTATAGTAGATTATGCGATAATCCTTTAATAAAAAAATTCAAGGTTTAAGTCATTTAAGTGGCTCTCTCGTAACTATCTAGCCTCTTGCGTGCATGCAGTGGAATCCCAATCCTTTTGTTACAAACACAACAAATGACATTAAACTAATTATGTCACGTCATTATTACAATCGTAGTATCAAATATTTACTCGGTGGTGGTGAGCTGCATACAAGGATCCGAGATTAAATTGGCTTCATATAATAGTAGATAAGTTATGAATCATTGAATATATAGTATAAACTATTGACACTATTTCATTAAAATGAGCCCATTTTTTTTCAAATTTACATGTACAGAGTACCATTGCATGAAGACCTTAAGGTACATTTTGAAGCATTCAATAGCATCCGTTATGAATCTATCATAATATATGTTACTGGCCTGTGTAGGCTCTTCTTGTGATCTAATTTAGACTGGTACAAACATTCCGCAAACTGGTGGTAATGGATTATCAAATGGATACTCATAACCTGCAAGATCATAGAAATGTGATGAAACCCTATTTCCCTAGTAATAAATGATAACCTCAAAGGGCTTCTACTCTTTTGTTAACGAGCGAACGCCCCTTTAGAGGGAGTAAATGGTTGTTTGATGAAATTTAGTGGAGATGATCTCCATGATGGATCATCACTACCAAATTTTATCTAAAAATTTGACCAGGACACGGGAGACGACCGTTTGAAGTTTCGGTGGCATGAAATGTAAATATATATATAAATTCGTTCACCCACTTTCTGGTTAAATTTTGAAAGACCAAATTTTATCAAAAATTCGACCATTTACCCTTTTGGGGTCTGCTCATTATCTAAAGCGCAAAAGCCCTTTGCAGAGCCTGGTTGCATGTGATGTACATATACATTTAGGCTCCATTTGATAACAAAATGGAAAAAGATAATAAAAACAATTGATTTGGTAAGAAGTTGGAAAAAAAGTTGACGCATGTGATAAGATGCTCCCCATTTCATACTAATTTTATAAGTAAATGTC
Source organism: Lonicera japonica (assembly GCA_021464415.1). NCBI lineage: Eukaryota > Viridiplantae > Streptophyta > Magnoliopsida > Dipsacales > Caprifoliaceae > Lonicera > Lonicera japonica. The sequence goes on from CM038463.1 coordinate 24,738,999, forward strand.
CTCCATCCTTTGTAATTTTTTTTGAAAAAATTTTCTTCCGCAACCGTCAAAGAAAATTTCTCCATGGAAAAAGATACAAAGTAAGAAGATATCTCACCACATCTCAACTTATTTTCCAACTTCTCATAAAAATCAACTGTTTTTATTTTCTTTTTCCATGTTGTTATCAAACGGACCCTTATAAGTTACTATGCAAATAAAATTAACCAGCCAAATGCAAATAGTAGACTGAGATTTTAGTCCCTGTACTCCCAAAAACATACAAAATGATAGGAAACTGGCTTATAGACAAAAGAAAGACGTCATATTCAATTGAGAGTAGTCACAAGCTAATCATGGCAGCAAACCAAAAAGCAAATGAGCTAGGAAATATAAATTTCAGGTGCATTTTACAGGCCCCAGTTTTAGTGGAAAATGGTAGAAAACCATCCAATCCATTTCCCAATCTTTTCTGGTGTTTAGGTTTTGGTAGGCTACTTTTTCATGGAAACAAATTCCACGCATATTTTTCCTGAAAAAAAACCAGTTCTTGCTCTTTTTCTTGGGGGGGGGGTTGGCAAGAAATCGTGGCTATAATAGGCGGGCCCGAAAGAAATATGCATATTATACTCCCTTTATCTCGAATCAAGAATTAAGTTTGACTTCAATACTTTCAACCTAAGTAATGGTTGAGAACAGAACCATTTTAGTATAGCGAGATCTGGTACATTGATTATGTCTCAAAAAGGAAAATGGACTTTTAATGTTGGGACATTCCAAAAAGGAATAATGGGCTTAATTTGGAATGGAGTGGAGATATATCTCTTTCCTTCCCCTTTCTGGCTTTCCCTACTAACAAATGAAGGACATTCCCCCAGTTCCTTCTACCCCATAGGTTTCACGTTCAAGAAGCCCTTAATCAAGATTTGGAGGTCAACAAGGATAATATGAAATCTAAATGTAACTTAGGGTGTAAACGGGCCGAGCCCAATGGATCTCAACTCTTTATCTCACGAGCAAAATCTTGACCGAGCCTCATCTAATCAAGCTGTTGGAAATCATATTTTATTTTTTATTATTAAGGGTTATTAGGTATCTTTTGTACTTTCCATAAATAAGGGATATTTCAGATTTAGTCCCTTATTAGGATTTGATTACCTAGATTTCTATGTCCTTTTTTGTCATTTTATTTATTTTGCTTCCGCTTTGTAAGCCTAGTTTCTATCTATAAATATAAGTTGTGGCACCTCCGGTTGGAGTATGCCAAAACCTAATTATATTTTTCAACTCACCGATTACAAGCTGCACTCAAGTAACTTGATTTTATTATCTAGTTTTAACATAATTGGTGGTTAATCATGCCGGATTTGAGCCAAGCTTGATAAACTATATTAGCTAAATCTAGTCAATACTTCATGTATCTATTAATCTCACATGCAAATGATTAGGTTCCCAAATCAAAGCCATTTAAAACCTTTTAAATTACCTATATGATAAATTTCACTTAAATTCTAGCGTACTATTTTATAAACTTTCAAGGGGGCAAAACCCCCCATTGAATTATTTACAAGAAATCTGTCCCATGTGAGCTATCACTTTGCCCTCTGCAAGGACGTCAAAATCTCTGTTTCCAGGCTTCTTATGATTTCAAATAGAGAAAACATACTTTTACAATATGCATATCATATTTTTTTGTTTCTGACATTCACAAGTAAACAACCCTATTTAATGGCTTTAATTTCAACGAATGTATGAAGTTTATAAAATGTTATAATTACGCCTCATTCTAGTAAAATTATTAAATAAGTCTAAATATTTAAACTATTGCAATGATGATGTGGCATAACGGATTGAGCAGTTGTAATATAAGTCTAATGACTAAATTAATTAATTTTGACTAAATTAATTAATTTTGACTAAATTAATTAATTTTGACTTAATATAATGAAGTCTCTGGCTCATACGGTATCACTACCCACCTTTCACAAGCGTGTTGGTTCGAACACCTCTAAGACCAATTCAAAATCTCTTTTAGGGACAGTTGTTAAGGGAGGGCTACCGCGAGTTGTTTAGCCCAATTTTGTTTGTCCTCTACTTGAGTTTAAAATATATAAGCATATATAGAAGTCTTTAGGTGGTGAAGTTGAGATCCAATCCAATCTTCATTAGAATGGGAGTTTATGATATAGCACATTAGTTCACCTCAACTAGGTGATGTGGGATGAGCACCGTCCCATCCCTGTCCATCCTAGTTTGCTTTGGCCCCAACACGGTCTCTTACTAGGAAGGACAAGTATTTGGCAACCGTACATATATAGTCCATCAGCTCACCTCACCCAGGCAATGTAAGATGAGCACCAATAGTGTATAGCTTGCCAGCATCTACTACAGCCATAGCTCATATATATGTATATATATTCAAATTACCACGAAGCTGCCTTAAAAATGAACAGGGAAAAAAGAGGATAGGAAATGAAACGGCTAGATGTGTTACCTGCAAGATGCAAACAGCTCGTACGCATCTCACTTTGCCGGGAGTAACAAATAAACTGAAGGACTTTCTAAAAAGTTCAAAACCGAGTTTTCACTCACTTCACTCTTCACTATCTGGAAAAATTAGCTGTAGGTCCTCATTGTCCCTGTAAACTTGAACCAAAGCTGCAGCTTTATAGGCAAAAATACCTACCATTGCCGGTGTAAGCTGCGCAAGAAACAAAGCATTTAATATACAAACAGCAAAAATAAAATCAAATGAACTATTTCAAGTATTTTCCATATTCTTGAAATGCCAAAATGAACAAATAGTTGAATATTACCTGAAAATCGAAGAAATCATTGGCAAAATGCTGAGAGATTCCCCACAAGGCGTATATGGCTGCAGGGATCACAAGCCTTGAGGATGAAAGAGCGAGGCTACTACCCTTGATTACTTTCTCAAAAGAATCCTGCAAGTCCTCGCTTCTTATCCCAATTCTGATTCAGAAAAATGAAGATTAGTTCGCTAGAGGAGTTACTTGATATAATGAAGGGTACCTATAAGTTAATGGTGTGTTTGATATATATATATGAAAAAAAAAGAGTTGGAAAAATATTGAAAATACTACTAATTTTATGATAAGTTGGAAAAATAGACTAATAATGTTTAGTGTGATGTTTTATTGCTTTTTAGGTTATTTCCATGGAATCAAATTATTTGAGAATGGGTCAGAAAAACTTCCCATGAAAAAAACGGAAAAGATGGGCAGCATCTCACCAAACCATTCAATAACATTTCCACTTCTACAAATTTACTTGTTTTTCCAGTGATTTTCTAACTTTTTTATTAAATGGACCCTAAAGTGCAAGTTTTTCTAGTCATACTTCTTTGACTTTTTTTTCCTGAAAATCTGTGGAATTGATTCTCTGGAAAGGTTGTCTGCATGTCGGTATAAGAGCTGAAGGTACAAGCAGCTGCAAGAAAAATGACAACAGCATAAGTATCACAAGGCATCTGCAGTGAGGACTTCTAACATCTGGTTAATTTCAAAAAGTGGTACCATTTCGTCTTAAAACATGAACAAGTAAACCCCAACATTATGGTTCACAAGACCATAAAGTTAAGGTAGATAAGTTGAGTCAACAAAATAGTAGGCCCATAATCATAAAGAGAAAGGTCATTAGCAATATCAAATCCCGTTGTCAATGTTTACATAATACTAACCTGAAAAGAACTCCTGTAGCATAACTCATGGCAGCCTATGCAGTTAAAAGCGAAGTATATTAGTTATACTACAAGCACACACAACGAATTCTTAAGAAATATATTCTTTCGTATAAACAGTTAAAAAAGGACTTCTTTGAGTAGCCAAAAAAAGAATTGGAAAAGAGAAGAGTTTGCTTTCTCTAGTGACCAGTTGGATGAATATTTCCACTAAAAGTTGGTGAATTCTTTTATGTTTAAATTGGAACAACACCCCCATAAAATTTTCTTTTTGGGTATGGTGTCATTAGCTTGTTCCATGTGTTTTGCTAGGACAATTATAGATGCTTGGAAGATAATAAAAAGAGTTCCAGATAAAAGATGGCAAACTTTGAATTCCTATTTGTTTAACATTACCTGGACTGAGAAAACTACTAAACAATATCCACTACATGCAGTTCCAATAGTGACCGTTAAAAGATACAATTCCCTCTTAATCTGCAAGGGAAACAGTGAACGATCTTCATTTTCAACTAAATTAGAGAAATTGTGAGTGTCTGATTGAACCAAAATAAATTTCCAGGAGATAACTAACAGAGGATACTTGCATATTAGCATTATTAGATTAAACATTGTGTTGAGACTATAAATCCCACATCAGGAAATTGAAGTCTTGCAAAGCAATATCTAAAGATAAAGGAGCTACTCCACCCATTGCCAATTAGTTTTGGGTTGGACACTCCAATTATAATATATGCTATCAGAAGGGGGGCTTTTCACCCACTTGTCAGGGCCAAGTGGCCACACTGGCTTCACGTCACCCAATACAATCAGTCCACGTGTTTGGCTCAGTTACACCACACGCATGAGGGGGCGTATTAAGCAACAGGAATTGCAGCATGGAACACCAACTGTATATATGCCAATTGTTTTTGGGTTGGACACTCCGACTCCAATAGACTGTTAAATGTTTTGGTAATATTCTGACTTGATTGTTTCAGTTAATTTTCATCTAAACTTGATTTGTTCCATTTCTTGCCTTTTTCTTAACAGCCAATAATCATGTCAAAGTCCCCACTACATAATAACAATGCACACTACCACGGAAGAGTACGCTCATTCTGCTGAACATTTTGAGCATTAAATATATTATATTGTTTTCTTGACTTAGGAAACAGGATAACCAGGAAAAAGATAAAATCAGCTATGCAGTCATAATAATTCATAAAATACTTTAACAATATTAGAGGAAACGTAATTGAATCAGATGTATAAATTAAGAAAACGTTTGAGTTCTAGTCATTTCATACAGCTTCATATTGGAGAAGGTTCATCCTCTTCCTTCTTTCAGCATCATCCCGTAATTCCTGCCATTACAAGTCTATTAAGTAAAATCCCATCAGAAAAAAAAAAAAATTAGATTTAACCAAATGTATTCCTTTTTTTTATTAGATGGATTTAACCACATGTATTTCTAGTTGTGAATAAATGACAAGTGACCAATCAGTAAATAAGAAAAACGAAGATGAATACCCAAGTTGAAGGCATACCTTAGCAGTCACCTTCTTATTTACCGGTGCAGAGTCGTTACCTAATAGCCATTCATTTGTGGATGTAAGTTTCAGAAACCCACCCTCATTGTCATCAGGTAATGGCTACAAAATGTGCATTATAAATCATGTTGAGTAATTAGAAGATGGTTTAGTCACCATAATAAATATTTTTTAAGACGAATTCAAAAAAATAAATATTTTATTTCCATTACAAATAAAAAGGGGGAAAAAGGAAGATAACCCTCCCGCAGTGGTTTATAGTGGTGGCAAGAAGTATTTTCAGGGTCAATTATACATGGAGCAGAAAATATGTTTAGACAAAAAGACTTAAGAGAAAATTGAGCCAAAGTACTATCAAGATAAAGATAAAGGAAAAAATTAGGATCCAGTCCCTGAGACGGAAATTTTAGAGGATGCAGTCCACAACTTTTTCTTCGAAGGATGCTGTCCCCAGGAGATACTGTTTCACAGTATCTACGTCACAATATCTATAGTATCTCCAAATTTTGCAACCAATATTTCCCAGTTCTGGTCCTTGTTAGAGGGAACCGTGTGCTATAAAAATAAAAAAAAAGAGGTGCGGACTGCATCCTCAAATTTTTCGAACTCAGGGACCTGATCAAAGCCCTAAAAAGTAAGTTGTCACAACTAAATTGAGGCAAAGTGCTATTGTCTTGTAATATACCATACTGAGAGTGAAATACATTAGTAACTTGAATTCATTTAATTAATTTCTATTAAATTCAAACTGCGGAAACAAAAATTAGAAGGTCAAAAAGTAAAACTTTCACGATTAAGTCAGTCATACCTCCCCAGCTAATCTAGTATTGTCAGCTAATTCGTTAGGATTTTTGTCGACAAAATTGATGACCTCCCTCAGCCAAAGTCTATCTGAAACTTTCGCTATAAAATCTCCATTCAACTCTCTCTCCTTCACAAATGTATACAAAATATCATCTTCTGCAACTTCATTCACTGTCACAACATTTAATCCAGTAAACATAGGATAGCTTAACATGAGCAATTACCAATGATCATAAACGTTGAATTCAAGTTAAAACATGTCATCCTTTGTGTCAGATCAAACAGTCACTAAAATGTCTCGGAAAGAACCAAATAACAAAAGTATAAGTGAAAATGGAAATGGAAATGGAAACTCCAACAACAAAGGTAGGTTTTAATTTATTTTTTTTCTTTTTTATAGGAAAAAAGTAGGTATTAAAATTGAGAAACTAATCAATTTTAAAGTACTTCTAACTTTCTAAGTATGAAGACTGTCGTGGGTACTTGAGTAATATTTCTAGAATGAAAACAAATAATTTAATCTTTTAGTATAAACAAACTCAAACAGTCAAACTAACCAAACTAAGTAAGTTGTCAGGGATCTTGGTCTGAAAATTACTGATCTAGAAAGCCCTGGTAGGGGGCTAAAAAGTCATTACCTTGAGTTGTTCAATTCACTAAACTTTAATACGAGGTTTGTGCGGGATCTCCTTCATTTTGGGATGTAGAAGAAACAAATTCAAACAGTAAAGAATCTAGTTTTTCTGTTTCCAATACCACAATGGTAAAACGAGGAGGAAGAGTAACTTGCATCTCCTAAGTCTAATTATAAATCTCTCTCTAAGGGAATGTGCATTTTGTAGGGAATTGTAATCAGAGCATACACATATTTGCACTAATCTTTAAACCCTAATATGCTGTTCATAAAATCGACAGAAGACATACCTTAACGATTTGGTGTTAATGAAACGAACAGGGTGATCGGATCCTTCTGTTGTTGTTCAGCGTAGAAACTACGACGCCTCTACGGTATGCACACACGAACGAGGTGAGATCCTTGCTTGGTGTATAGCGCCTTCTAGGGTTCTTAATTTCGACTCTCTGGCCTTCTGAGTTTCCTTAACGGCCAAGATGAATAAAGGTTCCCTTTTATAAGGGAACCCTAGTGAGAACCCTAAGCAACAAACATGGGCCCAAGTCCAACTTGGCCCGTTTTATTCGTTTTGATCCAACTCGTTTTGGGTCACCCTGTAGGTTTTAACTCTTTGGCAGTATAATTAAAAGCCCTTTCGAATAGTAAGCGGTCTCGTAAAACATTACTATTATCCAAAGGGTTAAGTCAAAAACGACACAACCTTAAAGATATTCATATTAACTCCTTTTGTTACGATATCTAGATTGAACACAAGACTAGGCAAGTGTCATTCTTGTATAGTTCAATCTTTATTTCTTAATCTCTAAGTATAATTAATCTAAAACAAAGACATCTATTGTCAGCAAATATTAATTCATTCAAAGCCCAACGATCTCTTCAATTACGAGAGTGACAAATCCCATCTACAAAATACATGATGATGCTCGGTCCTCTTTATAATTACCTCAGCCAAATGCCTGACATCTATCTATGTTGTAACCATGGTGATCTCACTGAGGATAATACGATTCAAATGGGGAACATCACTATATGTAAATCTCCATTCAACTCTCTTTGTTCTAACAAGTATCAGTATGTTCTTGATACAAACTTGTGAACATAATCATATACAACTTTAACATTATATCAATGTGATCTAGGTTATTGACAAATGATTAGGGACATCTAAATAATATTATTATAACAACTTCATTCACTGTCTAGTATTAATATATATTATTTACAAGAGAATATAAAGTATAATAAATAAACATAACAATAAGCATAATCCAGTACAAATAAACTATGAATATAGACATATCTCTTTCACATTTATCCCCTTGAAAATAGCTTACGCTGGACATCCACCGGAATCTTACACCCCCCCCCCCAATTCCCCCACGGACACAAGTTTGACCAAAGCCACTAGCTTAGAAAAATTCCTGTTGTATCTCTCAAACTCATCTCTTTGCATTTCACCATCCTGGTGTGTTTTGTGCAAGAGCAATGGGGAAGATACTGATCATATTTTGTTGCACTATCTGGAACTCTGCCTCTCACTTGGCATTACTTTATTTTAATGGATTGGTGTTCTTTCAGGAATAAGAAAAAATTCAAATGTCTATGGAGATGTATCATAATGAGGGTTGCTTGGGAATCTGGTTGGAAAGAAACAGAACAACTTTTGAATACAAAAGCTGCTGATAAGAAGAAAAATTGGGTGACCGTGATGTTTGTGGCATCTCTTCGGGCCTCCCTCTTTTAAATATTCAGGGGCTATAGTCTCAACATTATTGGGCTTAACTGGAAGGATATTTTATTGTAATTTGCAGCGTAAGTTCAGGTTTTGAATGGGTCTGCTTGCTCCCTTGTGTTGATCCCTATTTACTTGTACTCTTAGTGGACATCTTGTCCTCTACAGCTGTATGATTTTCTGGTACATTGTTTCCTATCAAAAAATATGTTTTTTGACTCCTCTAAAACTGTGACTTTTCAGCAATTGATTGACTCAGCAAATTCAAACAATCAGATCAAACCAGCCAAAGGACCTTCATGCGTTTGTTTCTGTATCTAGTGAATTTAGGGACAAATATTATGAGTCAATCCAAGGATTTGGCTTCATCCAAATGCATATAAAATCAGAGACATCGGTACCTATTCAAACAGCCTTAGAAGATTATTTGTTTCAAAGTCCCTTGAGTATCGGTTGGTTTGGGCTTTTGTACTTTCCAATAACTCCAAATCGGTAAATACACATATAGAGTGATCAGCTAAAATTCAAACTTTACGGCTTCGTTTGATAACAAGTTGGAAAATGATAGCAAGACACAACTGATTTTTTTGAGAAGTAGGGAATGAGTAGAATGATCCGGTGAGATGTTCTTTTACTTTTTTGTCGCTCTTTCCATGAAATAAAATTCTTTGGGTGGGGAGAACGAAAAAATTTCCACAAAAAATAAGGAAAGCCGGAGAACATCTACTCATAAAAATAAATATGAGATCGAGAGCATCTCGTTAAATTACTAATATTCTCTTCTAACTTCTCATAAAAGTAATTGTTTTTCCAATCATTTTCCAATTTCATGATAAATTTACCAATTTATCATCCCAAAAAACAGAAGAGCCCAAACCAGATGAGAACTCAATCACTCAATGCCTCAAATCGATGGTCCCACTTTGAATTAAGTAATTTAAAAAAAAAAAAAACCACTAATTTGAACAACATAGTCAGTGGTCAGCGAGATAAATTATTGTCTATGTTGAGATTTGATACATTAATTATGTTACAAAAAGAAAACTGAGACTATTAATCTGATGGAGTGAGTATATAAAGGTTACGACATATATCTACGTTTAAATCAATAACATGTGTCGTTGGAACCGTTGTATTGAATATTTTATCCTAATTATGCCTCTACTTCAGTGATCAGTCACTTTAGTACATTTAACCCAATACCTCCACTCTCTTTTAACTCTGTAAAAGTATAACTTCTTCAATCCGCGGAAAAATTACAAAAGTAATCTATTCAGCATTATGAGGTAGAATTGTAGCTCGTTTTCTCACCGGTATTAAGAGGCAAGTCCTGATTAATGAAATTTTATTCCCATAACGCCCCTCCTTTTCTATTGTATTATCTATTGATACGTACCGTAATAATAAGGGCAGACACGAGCATTAAGCATTCAGAGTTTAGTATACAGTATATTCATAGGTTAAAAGTAACAAACGGACTCTAATTAGTTACAAATATCATGAAATTCAAATGCAAAACAAAATCACACCACACAAATTTATTAGTGATAATTAACTGCACTAAGTCACCTGGACGAGGGGTTTTTAAGACTGAGATGAGCGTCGGAGTTCTCGCCGGAACGGATTGAGCAGGACGACGACGTTCTGGTGTATAACATTTTCCACGGAAAAGGAGGGAATTGGTGGAAGGGAAAGGAAATTGGGTAGTGGATGGCGTGAACCATCGAACTCTAGATAGGGAATCCATTTCCCCCGGTTTTCCTCTTCTTGTGTTTGGATAATTGCGGTTCGCTGTTGGCCGTCGTTGAAATGGAATTATTCCTCCTTTTGTGTTTGCGGGTAAATTACACTTCCACCCCTTATGTATGATCTAATTACAATTGGCTCCTTTTGTAGTGGTACTAGCAAAAATAATTACACCACACATTTAACAACTTTAGAATAATTGCCTAATTAGGGGTGTTATTTTAATAAATCGTTAAGTATATAACTTTTTATCAAAATTAAAATAAGGAATTCAGTTTGAGAATGAAAACCAATAACATACCGTTTGGTTTTTCAGTATATTCGGTAAATTTTGGTTTTTGGTGATTTCAGTTAATTTCGGTTTTAGTTTTGGTAAACAGTATTATTACTGTAAATGTTAATAAATATTTTGGTTAATTTCGGTTTTCAATAACCACAATAATTTTATATTGGAACGTAAATTTTAAATTGAAATTTATAAGAATTGAAGCAATACCAAGTGCGAATAATTACAATTAAAAATTTGAAAGATTTTAGATTTTTGGTAATTCCGGTTAATTTTGGTGGTGGTAAATGGTCGTACTAGTGTAATGTTAAAAAATATTTTCGGTTAATTTTGATTTTCAAGAATTTTATATTTTGAACTAAATTTTAGATTGAAATTTGTAAGAATTTAAGCAATACGTAAGCGAATAATTATAATTAAAAATAAAAGAGTGGACAAGATCACTTGATAGTATAAGTATAAAACATTATTTTAAAATGTAGCAATTTGTAAACATTAAAATCTTTGATATTTGTGGTCTTAGGTCATATACAATGCATATGGTAAAATGCAATTTTAGCCGCTGTGAAAATATGGTAAAAAAGGGGAGGGGCAGGTGAATGTCATCAGCAAGTAAAGGAACGGGTGACATTCACCTGCCTGAGGCCCCCAAGGGCTAGTTTGACACAAGCATAAACAGACTCCCCAAGCTTCAAATCCATCAAATTAGTACAAGATTTAATAACAAAAGGAAAGATTTTATGATTAGGATATTTACTAGAAACCCACATCTGAGCATAAGGCTAAGGCTTGAGTAGATTGAGAAGAGGGTGGAGATTAAGGAGAAGGATTGGGGTTTGGTTTAGAGGATTTAAACGTGGAGTTGGTTTGTTGGGGTTTTGATTTGACGAGAATTGGATCGCGGAGGAGGGTTGAAGGAGGGTTTGGATTTAGGGGAAATTTTGCATTTTTTTGTGTTTCACGGCTTGTGTGTTCTAGCAATTTGGTCCTTCTTGCAATTGAACTTTGATAAATATTATTTTCATAATTAATGATTAATAATAAAACTTATTTATTACCCACAAAAGAAATGGCAAAGTACACATGCATGATGTGCATTTCACTGTTCCATTTTATAAAGAAGAAATCTAGAAAGGTACAATAGACTTTGACCACGTTAACAATTATTAAAAAATGTTAACTTGTGTCACAAGGGATATGTAATAAATATACTATAAATAAAACAATACAAACATATAATTGAATGTGTCTTATATAATATAAAATAAATCTTTCTTGTTCCTATTTAATGTAAGAATTCATATGGCATAGCCTAGGGTGCCTTAGGTAGATGACAATAGCATGGTGTGTTTTTCAATATTACAAGGAGGTCTATCATTAGGCTTATTGTTTTAATATTGGAATTATTATGCAATTCTTTGTTGAGATCTCGGCAGTTGTTCAAGGTATAGTGTACGCTCATTAGCTTGGTTGATATAGGATCAGGATCGAGTTGTACTGTATGGTTGTTATTTAGTGCTTCTAGTCTTTTTATTATATGCTCCCCTAGCAAGTTGCCACGAAGGAGCATAACATACTGCAAACAGCTTCTTTCTGTTATGCACTTCTACTCCTCCTACATCTATAAGGAGGGAAACACCGTCGCAGATCTTGTGGCGTTGATGGAGCTTGATCATCTAGTTTCAACTTGGTGGGATACTGCTCCTCCTCTAATTACTACTTTGGTAGAGCATGACATGTCATCTCTCCCTACTTATAAATTTAAATTCCACTAGTAATGCGTATATCTTTTTGCATTTTTCTTTTCATAGTAGTCTCTATTCTGATTTAGTTTGTTAAGTTTTAGTGGGCTAATATATAAAGCCCATTTTCAAGATTTTGTTTTGACTTTTGCAATTATTTCAGGGAGCTAAAATTCATGTCCCTCCCCTCCCTTCCCTCCCCCCCCCCCCCCCTTTCTTATTCTTTGTACACCGTCGAGTCTTAATTTTTCATACTCACTTTCATTTTTGATTTGTATAAAACAACGATAAAAAAGAGGTGCCCTACCCGTAATTATTACAATAGTAATTCCCAACCTATTTCATTATTTTAAACATTTTGAACACTTCTATATTACAAAACACCATTTTTTACCAAAACTTTTTTTAAAGAGTATAAGAATTTAATAGTTAAAAATACACATGTTATGGTATATATTAGTTTTAGACTATTGGATAGTTTTATACACATATCAAGATGTTACATCAAAGTTAAAATAAGCACACAATAATATACACATAATAAACTCTCACACTAATAATTTTATCTACATTAAAAATGCCATAACTTAAAATAAAAAAAATTAAAATTTAATAAAAAATTAATATTTAAAATCTACTAACCAATATCAACTAAATAAGATCTATCATAACTATAGATTTATGTAAAAAAAAAATAAGACAAATTATTGAGTAACATTTAAGGACGTACTTTATGTATTCATACATTATCGGTCATATCAGTTTGGCATTTTTAAGAGTGTTCATGGTAAATCAGTCCAATTTTTGGACTATTTTCAAATCATACTAACAGATGTGATTGGATTATTTTCATATTTGACCTTAAGTTTAATTTGTTAAAACATTATTTTGCCCATATCAAAATAAGATAAAAAAAATATGATTAAAATATTACGTAGAAAATTAAAAATAAGTTGTTCTAATCTGATCTAGTTTTAATTTTTTCCAGCATGAATATATATTAAACTTACATTTCAAGTTGTTCAAAACGTCACATTATGCTAGACAATTGGCTCAAAATAGACTAATTAATGTTTGTCAATTTATATATATCACACTTTATCCTTTTTTATCTTATTATCCTATCTTATTTATTTTACCTTACCGGATGGCATAGGTATACCCTAGTATATATATATAACATTCGAACATGAAAATCCAAAAATACGTACAAACATTATTTTCAACTGGAAATAAAGTAAAAAGGCTCGTGTGATAATGTCTTTTTGCAAAAAACTCAACGAATAATATTTTGTAGAAATAAGGGCCTAGATATCATTATTACTCTGAAGATAAAGGCTTGTTTATCAATTGTGTTTTAAAATAAGTATTTTAACCGAGTGCAAACTTTACTTTAAACTAAAGTGTGTTGAGTGCAAATTTAAGTTTGCACTAAATTGTGTTTTGTGCAAACTTAAATTTGCAATCAAAAAAATTCAATGCAAATTTGTTTTGCATGATGTATTTATATTTTTTAACAAGTATATTCTTATGTTTCATTTATAAAACTTTAAAATAATGTCAAATAAACAAAAATATATAGTAATATTTTAAAAAATAAAGACTGCAAACTTAACTTTGCATAATTCTAAAAAAAAAAATATGTCCATTTTATTAATAAATAGGTTTTGAATATGTAATTTGTTAAAATTATTCTAAAGTACTGTCGATTAAACACTTATTTATAATAATATGTTAAAAAACATGTAGTGCAAACTTAATTTTGCATGATTTCATAAAAAATATAATTTAAAAATTTAGTACAAAGTTAATTAATATTATTTCTTAATTCTTTTAAATAAAACTTTTTCATAAAAATCATATTTTTCAATAGTCCGTATTTTCAAGGATTCTTTTCTCTATTTTCGGGCAGGTCAATTAAACACAGCTTAATATTAATTATATGAATCAAATATTTGGTGCTTAACTGAGTGTATTGACCACTTACATTATTATTACATGGAACATTTTTCCACTAATTAATTAACCCACACTTGCTTAGTTTCTTAGCGACATATTGATTAATTGAATAAGTGCGCGTTTGTCCAACTTTGACCGTTTTAAATATCAAGATCCAAAGTCTGTTAGAAGAAATGTTAAGAGAAAAATCTTACGTAAATTTCTTGGATGATGAATTGAAATGTATATGCGATTGGCAGTGGGGGGAGCGCCCCCGGTTTTTAGAAAATTTGAATAATATTTTTTGATTTTTTTAAAATTTTGAATAATAATATTATTATTTTATTATGTATAAAAATGATATATTTTAGAGGCAATTGGGCATAAGGGCCTATTCCAATAATAACATAATTATAAAAGACATTTACAAATTAACAATATAAATTAAGGATATTACATAAAAAAAATACTAATGCCCTTTTTTTTATTTAATCATTTTAGCACCAACACTGAAATTGTGCTAAAACAAATTTTAACACCCATCAAATGTTACACATCAAGGTGGTAAAACAAATTTAGCACTATTTTTGTCCAAAATAACTAATCACATAATGCTAAAATGGTTTTTAGCACTAATTATCCAACACTAAAATGGTGCTAAAACAATTTTAGTACTAATTGTCCAACACTTAAATGATGCTAAATAGGTTTTAGCACATTCAGCTGTTTTAGCACCAGGTGTACAATACTTGAATGGTGCTAAATAGATTTTAGTACATTCAATTTAGTTATTTGTATTAACTTGTGGCGTTAAAACAATTTAGCACATTTAGTTTAACACCAAATAACGCTTGTGGTGCTAAAACAGTTTTAGCACCAATGCTTGTAATGCTAAAACAGTTTTAGCACCCATTCAATTTTACACATCAAGATGTTAAAACAAATTTAACACCATTTTTTTGCCAAAAGTAACTACTCACATGGTGTTTTTCTGCATTTTCATAAATTACGAAATTAGCTTCGATGGTGGATTGTAGTTGGCTTCCTTAGGTTGTTGGAACTTGAATCCATTGTTGTCGACGATCTCGCTACCATCGGTCTGTAGTTACAACTAGGTTCACGCTAGATTTCGACGAAAGGGGATCTGGTCTGATTGGAGGCGACACAGTTGTCATCGGTATCAATTTTGACGATGACTTCGTGGCGGTGGTGGAGGTCGATGACGGAGGAGGTGGTTGTACTGTCTTCGTTGCGGGGGTGATCAGAGAGAATAGGTTGGTAGTTGTGGTCAAAATCATCGCCGGAGCTTTTTGGAGAGTGGTGCTTGTATGAAACATGAGACTTGAATAGTTTCTTAAATGAAGAAGAGAAGTCCATTAGTCTAGATTAGAGAGGAGATGATTTGAAGAAATTAATTAATTAAGATGGTTTAGTTAATAAAAATTTGGATTAGAGGCCTTTGTAAAATACGCAAAGAAGGAATCCCATTTGACGGCCAACCCGATGCTTCGTAATTAATTACTAAGTGTATATTTATCCATCAACATTTATCATATTCCTTAAAATAAATTAATATTATAAAAAGTGTTCTTATTGCAAAACTAAATCATATAATTAGTACTACTTCCCTTTATTAAACATGACTCCGTCTTTAAAGTAATAAAATATTACGGAATGATACCCTAGAACTCATTTTTTCTATATTTTATTGGGGGTTCTTTCAAGTTTTCGTTATAAGTAAAATTTATAATACGGTACAAGAATACAAAAAAATATATGTAATAATTGCCGGCCTTCCTCTATTAGCTTACTGCAAATTTATTTTTATGTCAAAAAAAATTTATATTTGTATTTTAGCTTCCCAAATTTAAAATTCAAAATTCGCCACCACTTTGGTAAATAAGTGATTTGGTTCATGTCATGGCACATTGCCTAATTAAGGTGGTTTTTTTTTTTTTGGATAGTTACTAATTGAGCTGATCAATAATATTACATTTAATTAATTGCGAAGCAAAAAATATAATATTTTTGTTGCTTGCTAATCTATCGGGCCAAGTAAATTTATTTTTTTGGTCTATGGTCCAAAAATTTGAATACGAGCTGGTTTATATATATTTCATAGTTATCCATTGTTTGTAAGATCGATTTGAGATTCGTAATTAAGAGTTAGAATGAGTTAATGAGCATTGCCAATAAACACAGATATTCGCTATCTATTAGCAAAAACTTTTTATTTTTCAAATGATCTAGACAACTAAAATAGTTAATATATTCATTTATTTTTTAAGATCCGAGTTTAAGTTCAAGTGGTTAAAAGCGTGGATATTTACATATAGCACTCAGTTTCAATTTCCATCCTTTTTACCTTTTCTTGCAAACCACCCAGCTCTATATATCGCTTATATAAAAAATATATATATTATATCATTTTTATCTTTGTAAAAGAAGATCATGAGTTTAATCTATATAAATGTAGTATTAATCCATTTGTTGTATTAACCCGTTGTAGTGATTGTAATCTACTTATTACACTAGTTGGCCTTATTGCCCAATTTTGGTTGGCCTTACGCCCAATTTTTAAAATGACCAAAAGCCAATTGCTAGCTGCCACGTGGAAATTAACAACTGTTATACAATACTTCTCAAGAAAGTTCAGAACGTTTGACCTTCTTTGATACATTTCTACAATGGACACCACTGGTTGACTAGACGTACGAGCAAGATGATGAGCATGCAAACCTCATCCAGAAAATTGAGGTTACCTACTTAATTGGAGGCAATTGTAGGAGCTAAAAAAATACTAGGTAAGGAAATAATTCAAACACTATTATGTATAATTTATAAAGGGTGATTTTATTTCTATCCACCAAATTTTGCAGTTAATTCACATTGTTAAGTTAATTCGCATTACATATTAAGTTAATCCGCGAGTGTGGATGAACTGACAAAAAATATTATGAATTTAATTTTATAAATATTATTTTAAATAATAATTTAATATGGAAATATCTACTAAATTAATAAGTATAACCGCTTTAAAAATTTAGATGGGTAAATTTTAATTAACTTTGCAGTAAAATAACAAAAACAAAATTTAACCCCTTTCCCCTTACGTTTTAACAATTCTTCTAGTATCTCTTCTTCTTCTTCTTCTTCTTCCCACTATCACTCTTTCTCCAGTCTTCTTCTTCTTCCTCTTTCCCCACCATCTCTTCTTCTTCTTCTTCTTCTTCTTCTTCTTCGTCGTCTTTTTCATCTTATCACAAACCCTAGATTAGTTTTATATTCTTTAAATTACAAAATCTGTATTCCAACCTTAGAAATCCACACCCACAATTTCGAAAATCTTGAACTAATTTGGTTTTTGTATTATGTAAATCTAACTCACAATACGGAAGATTAAAAATTTAAATTATACCAAGTTTCTTATATCATTGATATTATTAATTATAATGTTGGGGGTTCCAAAAGATTAATGAATAAAAAAATTGTAAATTACTGTACAAGGTCTATTTCCAATGCAAGCCGAAAAAGTTGGTCATCCCCTCTTATATATATATATAATACACACTATATATACTTGGTCATTCTTTCACTCTGTTTTCGTGTGTGTGTGAGAGAGAGAAAGAGAGAATGGCGTCTATTCGACCAACATAAGCACAGAAGTAATCCTAAACTGTTCAAACTTTTTAAAACGTAAAGATGAAGTTAATTAAAAGGAATTATATTTAGATTAGTAATGTTAATTAAAAGGAATTATATTTAGATTAGGAAAGTTAATTAAAATGAATTATATTTAGATTAAGAATGTTAATAAAAAAGGAATCTAAAGTTATACAATTATAATTTAATTAAAATTGGTGGATATACTAATCAATTTTAAAAAGGGTAATTTTGTGAAATTTCATTTAAAATTTTCATAATTTAAAGGTGGATTAATTGTAAGATTTGGTGGATAGAAACAAAATCACTCTTTATAAACCCTAATTCTATACATTATAAATAGGAAAGGCGTATATCATAAACAAGATCTGATACGCGATGCAAATTATAATAACTAAAACTTAAAAGGCATATTTTGATTCAACTCATATTCAAGTAACTACAACTCTTAGTACACATCGAAACTAAGTGACATACTTTTTATTAGTTAATGAAGTTTTAATCATTAAATATTTTTAAGTTTTATGTTTTTTGAATCTTCATTAGAATAAATATTTACCTTTGACCAAAACTCTCCTATCCAACTTCCAAAGTAGGGTCATCATTAGACCATCTATAGTAATAAGTTAAAATAGTAGGCTAAAAGTGTATATTTAATTTACCATTTTAATTTTGTTTACACCGAAAAAGGTAAAAGAAAAGGTAAAATGGACATAGACGATGTACTGAGTATCGGTTGTGAGAAAAAACTCACAGCCGATATTCTGTGTATTTTCTGTGACATTTTTTTTAAAAAAATAAAATAGAAGGCCGATATTCTATGAATCGGCCTATGCACAGTCTATCAGCTATGGTAAATGGTTATCTACTGCTAAATATAGCAATTACTTACCATTTCACGGATCCAATTATGCTATATTTAGTATTTTCCCATTCCGGTGGAGATGGTCTTAGAATTGATAGATTTGATATTATATTTAATTTATATTGTTTAATGATAAGTTATTTTTTAATACACTTTAAAGTTTACATAAATTGGCTAAGTTCAAGTGGACACTAAAATATGACGATTTTTTTTCTTATAACCATCTTTCCGAACCAAGATTGATTTACCAGTGTTATATTGAGTTTAGCTTTGAATTTGATTGGGAGTTTTTCATGTCAAGTCTTGACAGTACGTTATAAAAATATTTTTATGGCCAGTAGTTGTTCTCTGTTTAGCTAGCTAGCAGGGATTAATTGAGATGCGCAAAAACTGACCCAGATATCATGTGGTAAAAACTAAAGAAAAACATAACAAAAAATAAATAAATTACAACTATCTTTTTTAATTAAGGATATAATTAAGTACATGGCCAAAATATACAAACTACTACGGCTCCGCTTTATAGTAACATGAAAAATGATATGAAAAATAATTAGTTTGGATGAGAAAATAGAAAATAAGTTGATAGATGCGGTAATATGATTTCCATCTCATGCTTATTTTTGTAAATATACGTCATCTATCATTCTTAATGTTTTGTGGAAAAAAATTATTCACCACCTTTTAAAGAATTTTTTTTATGGAAGAAGCTAAAAAATAAGAGCTAATCATATTACATCTCGCAAATTATTTTTCAACTTCTCTTAAAAACATGTTATTTATCCTACTATTTTTTATATTGTCATCAAATGGAGTTTAAGAGTGGCCTACTGAAATTAATTTTGTGTTTGACTAAGAGTTTCTCAAATCAAATTTTGATAACTACAAAATTCTCGGTAGCCATCATTTATATATACTTTCATTCGTGTACAAATTAATTGAGATGTGTGAAAATTATGACCAACACCTCATAGAAATTCGAAAAAAAAAAAAAGAAAAGAAAAATGAATACACACACTACCTCAAGCTTAAGTCAGCCTCAGTAGGCCAAATTTGACTTTAAATACAGTTGCCGATTCAAGCCGAGTACTCAATAAATAATCAGAGAAAGTACACCTAACGTATAGCTGTGTTATAGTTTCAACCTAAAGGTCAGAAGGTCGGCTTAGGCCATCTCTAATGGTGTTTTTTACCAAAGCAAATTTTTATGATAAAAATAAATAATAGAAAAAATCTTCTCCAATGGGCATTTCTATCTCCATTTCTATCCTAAGTGGAAGTCTAGTAGGATTGGGAATTTCTATCACTATTTCTACATGTAAAAATGGTGATAGAAATTTTCTATGTGACATGACAAATTTTCATTGGTTGTTGTAGACCCACTAATTCTCTCTCTTCATTAAATAGGGGACAAAGTAAGGAAGAAATGGAACAATAGAAATCACCATTGGAGACCATCTTTTCTATCCTTTTACACCAATTCAAATATATTGCCAATAGATATAGAAATATTATAAAATAATATTGACACATAGGATAGAAATGCAAAAATAGAAACCACCATTGGAGATGGCCTTAGCCTCAATATTGTTGGTTAAATGTGAGGGGACCTTCTCCTTTCTCTTTTTATTTTTTGAAAAAATTTAGATCACTTGTTAAATAAATTAATATATCACTCGTGTATTGTACATATAATATAATATAAAAAGATATTGTTATAACGAAAACTAATAAAAATTAGTAATCGAACAAATGAATATCGTAATGATAAAATAGAAAGTTAAAAAAATTAGTTTCAATGAAAAAGTAACAAAAATTTAAAACCAAACTGAATCATTAAATTAAATTTATAATAATATGTATTAAATTAAATAAAAAACACTAAATTTTATTTAAAATAAATAATACTTAAAGATAACTTAGGATCGAAATAGGAAAACTAAAACTACTTAGGAAAACATTGGTAAACAATTTCATTTAAGATTAAAATCAGTAAAACATAAATTATAATGAATATCAAGGAAAAATATAAAGTATTTACATTTGTTGGTAATGGAAAAAATTTATGACTAATCAAATGGTTATCAAATTACTAAAATTAAATGTTCGATAATATGAACAACATTTAATATTTTTTTTTAAAAAAATACTTAAAGACATAATTCAAAATCAAAAAATTTGCTAAATGAATAAATACGCTAAAGAACATTTATGAATAAATGAAGAATACAAAAAATATATATATATATATATATATATAAATCAGATCAACACACATCACAAAAAGTAAAGAAAAAGAAATATCATACAACGATATATCATTAAAAGTAATTTTTTTTGGAAAGCCACAATACTCAAATAACCGTTTTACATGAAAAAATCACATTAAAATTTAATTTTTCATGCATAACTATATATATTCTCATAACAATTAATAGTGAAATTTACAAGCAATTTTTTTTGAAAAGTCACAATACTCAAATTAACTTGGCCAATTATCCATGCACTACACTTTGTACACTGCATTAATTCCATGGATACTTTTAATACATTCACATGCATACAAAGTTAAAAAAAAGAAAAAAAAAGGGAAAAATTTTAGTCAAAAAATTTGGTCAACTTTTTTTTGTTAGACTAGCCCACTTTTATATAAATATAGATTTGTTTGTCTAATTATTTTTCAATTTATTAATTAAAATACACACTTTAAATATAAAAATTTGAAATCATTATTTTAAAGATAAAATCATGATTTAGAATTACTATTTTTGTTGATAAATAGTGAAATCAAATCACTATTTTAAATAAATTTATCTTTTTACAAAATTAAAACAATAATAATTTGATCTCACTATTTATAAACAAAAATAGTGATTTCAAATCACTATTTTACCTTTAAAACGATGATTTCAAATCACTATTTTTAGAAGTGTACTATTTAACCAATAAGTTAAAAAATGGCTTAGTTTAGTTTAAAAAGTTGTTTAGCTTAAAAAAAAGCTGAAAAAGAAGTCTCTAAGTTTTTATTCTATTCTAAATTATATATATAATAGAGACACGGAAGGAGTCAAAAAATTATTTTAAAATTGAGGGTTAATTTGTTTTAATAATTCTTTTCTTTGTTTTCAAATTAAAGGGCAGCAAAATTAGTATGGACACTATTTTTTTTAGAAACATTAAATATAGGGATGGTCATGATTCAATTTGAACCAAGTAAACTAATCAATTCAATCTATTTTTTTTTTTTTTTTTTTATGTGTTGAATACAGAGCCAATCTTGACAATTCTTAAATAAATATATTAAAATTTTATATTAAAAAATAAATTTATTTTATTTCAGTGAAAAGAGTTTAATTTCACTAAAAACACATTACAATTAAGAATTCAAAGTGTTTACTAGTTTCATGTGAAAATGTACGAGTTTACATAATATCAAAACTAATACGGAGTACAACGAATATTTGAAGCACGTAAATGCTTCATCTTTTGCCTATATGTGTATTTCATCTTCCAAAAAAATTTTAGATGCTTCAAAACAACACCACATGCTAAAACGTACATACAAAATAAAAGTAATAATGAAATTTCGATCAAAACAATTATTTAAAATGACTTATTCTTGTATTTTGAGTAGTAAAATCATCAACCATAGCCAAGATGTTATGAGATGTCATTTTCAATGTATAAAATTGCTAATTCATTCAATTTACCTTGACTCATAGTAGTTCATAAGTAAGATTTTAATAGTTGTAATTTAGAAAAATTCATTTATACAAATATCAGAGTCATAGGTAAAGTCAATGAAAGTTTATATGTGAGCATCACATAAGGAAACTCCATATCTTTTGCAAACTTCATAATTTTAATAGATGCCCATGGTTTATTTGTTTCATATGATTCAATGTGGTAACATTAATTGTAATACTTGTAATTTTGAGTATAAACACTTTACATTAACACCAGAAATATCATCAACTTTTAAAGCATTTTTAAGATTTATACAAGATCTTCTCAATTCATTATTATCCAATAAAACAAACTTTGTTGCATCAAAATAGAATCCAACATATATTGAAAAAAATTGCAAATATTTTCTTGAAAAGATACCTTATTAATTAAAATTCTTTAACATATATATATACACATATAAAAAAAATTGGTGTCCCTCCTCACTTTTGGGCCCTGGGCGGTCGCCCTGCCCCAGGATCGGCTCTAGTTGAATAATTGGATTAGATATGACTCACTTTTAGAAGATTAAAAAATACATTGAATCAGTTTTAATTTTGAGAGTTGTATAAACTGATCCAAATCAATCTAATTATATTAATTGGTAATCAAAACACATGATTATATATAGTACTAAGATTACATCTCAAAAAAGGAAACTTAACATTTAATTTAGAATGATCAACGGAGAAAAATATAATAATTACAACACAAAAAGAAAAGAAGTATAGAAGTTTAGGGGTGTGCAAAAAATTGATCGAACCGATTAGACCGACTGAACTGAACCGGATCACAAATTCATTTTTTGATTTTGTTAATAGCCACAATTCATTTTATTTTGATTTGTTGTTGACCTTTGAGATTCGATCCGGTCCTCGATCTTACGATACGAAATTAAACCTGGGTATAACCGAGACATAACTGTGATACACTTACCAAATGTCTTTTATTTATTGAAGTGACGTACATGCAACTAAAGACAAGCAATTTAAATATTGAAAGAACCTAAAAGGCTTACAGCTGGATTTCACTCTCTCTCTCTCTCTCTCTCTCTCTCTCTCTCTTCCAGGCTCTCAGCTGTACATGCCAAACTTCATCTCTTCCTCAAATATTCATCCAAGCTTCAAAACAACCCATTCCTCAATAGATTCGTAACAACACCATCTGTATTGATGCATCATTTTATTCATCTATAATATTCCTAACGTAAAGTTCGAAGATTTCGAAGATATTGAAGGCTTGAAGTTGTGTTAAATTTTTGTTTTCTCATTTTTTCCTAACGAGCTTTATTTCACAAAAAATAATAATAATAATAATAATAATAATAACAGCGCAAGTTTAGACCAATTTCTTTTTTTGTACAACACAAATACAAAGACTCCAACGCGCACCGTTAGAGAGAATATTATAGATTTTGACCAATATGACATTACTTCATTTTTTACAATTTTTTTAATTTATATGTAATTGAATTACATATATATTACATGTGTACAAAAATTTATAATATATATGTATATGGGTGCTGGTAAAGGCACCCTTAATTTCTTGTTTTAACACTTATTTTTTAAGCACCCAAATTAAAATTTTAATTTTAAAAGAGACACCCCAATTATTTGAGCACTCTAATAAAAAAATGAGAAGAGTTCTCTATCTAAGAAAAAATCTCCCGCGCGCTTTTTTCATCACTTTCGCATCTTCTTCTTCTCTCTACATATTCTTTCTTTACAATAATATATTCCACCCATTGATTTCTCAGCTGGTTTCCATTTTAGAGAAAAGTATCCTTTGGGTGCTTTGACAGCGGCGTCATTGATTAGCCACTCATCTTCTCTTCTTGAACGACGTTGGCTATGGCGTCATGTTTCTTTTTAAATTATATTTAAGACAGTTTTGTTACATCATTTTTCTTTTTAAATTATATTTTTATGCAAGTTCAACATGCATAACATAATTACTTAAAAAAAAAGACCACATTAATTACCATCGATCAAGCCTAATCGGCTAATCCTATAAGCTTCCCATCCCTCACCCCCATTCACAATTAGGGATGTTGTGGTCAATTCGAAAACCGACTGAATTGTTTCGATCTGATCCAATAAAAAATGAACCCAAAAAAAAAAAACGAAATTGAAACGACAAAAACCGAATAAATTTGGGTTTAATTTGAGTTGTAGCTTTGTAAACCCGAACTGAACAAAGCAAAACCAAACCGAATTAATATTCTTTACTTAATAACGATTGTATTTATGTATATATTTGATTTGCATATCTATTTATGATTTTGTTTATATATGCATAGCATATACATGTTCTTTTATATATGCAATGCAATTAGACAGCTGATGAAAGTAAAACCAAGAATGGCTCAAGCACAGCTATTGTTTTATCACTAAATATAATCATCTCACCAAACAACTCTTCTTCTTATTTAGGTGTTTTATGCCTTAATTATTTTAGACCTACAAATACTCACTTAATCATGACATTCCAATATATAAGCATTCTTCTAATATACCATTGTCAGCATGGTCACACATGCACTCACACCAATTCTTATGCACAGATATAGCACTATTACTAAACCTTTTAGGACCTTTTTTTTTTTGCCAATTTTTTGGAATGTTTTTAGGCAATTTAGTGGATGAGGACTCTTGTAATATTGATTTGCAACAAGTTTGTAAATGTTTGATGTTGCACCACTATTACATTAATTTTTTTTTAAAAAAAAGATACATAAAAACAGAATAAAATTGAAATGAAAAGTTTGGTTTGAGTTTGAGTTTCAAAGATCACAAAATCGAAACTCAACTTTTACATTCAGGTTGCGTTTGGGCTTCCTTACATCCGATCCCGACCAAAATCAAACACACCCATACTCCAGACCGAAAAAGTAAAGAAGGCCGGATAATTCCTAATAATTAATCACTAAAGAAGAAAGAAAAAAGGGGAAAGCATATTATGAAATTAAGCTTATTAATTTTTTGGCAACTTCTCGGTGATGTTCAATTATTGATCGTGTACGTACACTTTGCTACGTACTCGATCATGAGGTGATATATAGTACAGTATTGTTTACTAGAAATTAGGTAGAAGGGCTTATTATACATTAATTTTTACCAAAAATCCAATGAATAATATTTTTTTGAATGAAGGGCCTATTTTTAATTGGTAATTTGAATGAAGGGCCTATTTTTAATTGGTAATTAGTGTAAGAGGCCTATTTTGTTTTATATTTTAAATGAATGTATTTGAATAAATTTAAATATCATTTAATTAATAAAAATATGTTATATATTACCTAAATTACCCCTTTTTATGAAATTTTCACAAAAAATAGGAACCGCAAAGTTCATATTGCAGTTCATATTTCATTGCAATATGAATTTTGCACTAAAAATATGGACTGCAAAGTTCATATTGCAGTTCATATTTCATTGCAATATGAACTTTGCACTAAAAATATGGACTGCAAAGTTCACATTGCAGTAAAATATGGACTGCAATATGAACTTTGCACTAAAAATATCGACTACAAAGTTCACATTGCAGTGAAATATGGACTGCAAAGTTCATATTGCAGTGAAATATAGACTGCAAAGTTCATATTGCAGTCCATATTTTAATGCATATTGATATTTTTTTAGTTTATTTTAAGGGTTGGGATGTCATTTTATAATGAAAAAAAAAGACACATGTAATATTATCAATAAAATAAAAAATAGGCCCTTTATTTAAAAAAAAATTATTCCTTGGCCTTAGTGTGAAAATCTTTCTCTAGTAAGCCTTTTTTTTTAATTGCCCCTATTGTTTATCAATTTTGCTTCAAAAAAGTCCAAATTAACAACAGTGACATAGATATTAAATTGAAAATTGTTCTCAACTATATCCATTTGATGAACAATATCCATCAATATATTCACCATCAAGATAAGAATAAATCAAACAATTATGGTACGTCTGGCCGTAAAGTTTGAAAATAATTAAAAAAATCTTAAGTTATGTTGGAAAAGCTAGAAAATGAGAGATCTCCATGAGTGGCACCGTAGGTGGTTAGTAAAAAAACAATTCCGGAAGATAAAGAAAAAAATGTAAATTATTTCTTCACCAAAACACTTACTTCGTTTTTTCAATTTCTTATAAAAATTAATTGTTAATTTAATTATTTTTCCAATTTTACAATAACCCTTATATTACATCCTGAATTGAGAATTCAACATATATATGGTTGTTATAGTTGCACAACGAAATGAATCTATTATGTAATTAAAAAGTGACTTAAAGTAAAAGCTTAAAAGAGATACTATCACAATGAAATCAATCTATTACATAACTAAAATGTGACTTAAAGTAAAAGCTTAAAAGAGATACTATTACGTAAATACTCGTGTGATTTGAATTATTAGTTATAATAAATTGCAATAACAAAGAACGATGAATACATGATCATAGCCATATTTAATATGTATATTAGTTTTTTATATCAAATATTTATTTATGTTTACAATTATTAATTAGGGGCAATTAGTTTCAAGCCCCCATCTTTCATCTTAATTAGTACTAAGGAACACTAGGATTTTGAAATTAGTAATTAGTCCCTAATGCATTAAATCTAATGAAGCATTCCATAAATGAATTTGTACAATACCCACACTACCCATCTCAATCAAATAAGGTAACATCTACATTCACGTAATTAAAAGAAGGAAAGTAGACTTTTTACAAATTTCTATTTTTAAACACTTACAATTTGGACGTATTAATTTCATTATTATTATTCTGAAATATCATTTCAAAAACTCATATTTTAACAGTTAATTCCAAGTTGTATTATATAACACGATTTTCTAGTATTGTAACAGATAATACATAATACAATTACTGTAATAATATGAACAAATCTAAATAGTTTATATATGTCATGCAAAATATATACAGATAAAAATAGTTTATATATCATTTGGAATCATACAGACATGTAAATATAGTTTATGTATTTTATGTAAATATAAATAAAAATATACTAAATCATAGTTTAAACAACTAATTTCCAATTGAAATTTTTTTTATAGAATTTCTATGTGGAACATACTAATATATGTGTTGTATAAACTAATTCTTATTAATTACAGTTAAATATTTTTTTAAAAAAAAATCCTTAAAACAATAGAACATCAATAAAAAAATATTAATAATAATATAAGACAATATAGATGTGTATTGGTACCTTTAGCTCACGGAGGTTCAATGAATGGAGTGTAATTGTTTGTAGTAAACTAATAGTTATTGAGTCCCTTCGGCTCCGATTGCACACGTCGGAATTCCAAGCGTCATGACCATTGGGCAATCATCAATTCGTTTTAATGGGTTTAAATGCTGCTATTGATCATATCCAAGGAACGGAAAAACCCGGTAGGAACAATCATGTCTGACAATAGTGGTAGGTCTCGTAAAAGAACAATCAGTATGCCAAAAATTGAGGAACCAACCAAGCGCCAAAAGATGAACGAACAAACATCCCCACAAGGTTTCACTCAATCAGATATTAAACATAATCACTTATTAAAAGAGAATATACTGTAATCGTTTATTAAATATAAGGTATACATATCTTGATTATATGTATATTATATTATTAATAATATGTAATTAAACATGATATATTAATAAAACATGTATAATTTAAGTAAATATTATTGATATTGGTAGTATGTAATAAAGGAACCGTTAATCAAGATTGAAATTAACAGCCATTTTATTGATAAAGTTTTCCAAAATTTGAATATTGACATCTATTATACCCATGATCCATGGCAATTATTATATATATAGTAATGTAACGTAATTCTACCCACAATTCATTCCAATTATTAGGTAGATGCTGGGCAAGTCATTAAAATGCTATGATTTACCGGTAAATTATTAAATGTGCTGCATTTCAATGCACTAAAATTGCGACATTAAGCTATCCTATCTATCACTTTGTTAATGAGTGGTTTTGAACCGTGAGCGTTTATCGAGTGTTATATAACCACAGTTGATATTATTTTTATAAGTAAATAATATGATAATATCTACATATACTAATAATTTTTTGTTAGTAAATAATATTTTCTTCTATTAGACATATATAACTAATAATTTTTTATTTAAATAGTATATATACTATCTACATATACAGTTATGCTATAAATTTTAAGTAATAATAAATTTTACAAGTGTAACATATACACATTTAACAAATTTAACAGATATAACTAATTTTTTGTTTAAATAGCTAATATAACAAAATATGCGTCGTAAACATGTAATTGAACAGATATAATTAATAATTACATACAGTTTAACAATATATACATATACAATTTGCATACAATTGATGATGTGTATTTTATATTTTATGTAAAAAAATTAACAGATACAACTTTAACTAATGCAATTTAACAAAATATATACAAATACAAATTAAAAAAAATACAATTTAACTATATAACAAATTAATCACATAGTTATTCACAGATATAATTTAAATAACAGATTATACGTCGTATATAAGTAATTGAAAAGATATAATTAATAATTTTACACAATTTTTTTTAAAAAAATTACAATTACATACATATACAATTTACATGCAATTGATAATTTGTATTTTAAATTTTATGTAAGAAAATAAAAAGATAGAAATCTAACGAATACAATTTAACAAATATATACAGATACAAATTAAAAAAATAAATTGAACATATATAATTAATAATTGCATACAATTTAATTTTTTTTTACAATTACTCCCTTATATATTTTATGTAAGAACGTAAACATATACAAATCTAATAGATACAATTTAACAAAATATACACAGATACAAATTAAAAATAATTACAATTTAACTATATAGTAAATTAATTATAAAGTTATTTACATATATAATTTAAATAACAGAAAATACAGAACTACTGTATATGATTATATGCACAGATAAAACTTAAATAACAGATTAAAAAAAATTACAATTACATACAGATACAATTTACATACAATTGATGATTTGTATTTTATATTTTATGTAAGAAAATAAATAGATACAATTTTCGCAATTACAATTTAACAAATTTATACAGATACAAATTAAAAGAAAATTGAATAGATATAATTCATAATTACATACAATTTAAAAAAAATAACAATTATTCCCTTATATATTTTATGTAGGAATATAAATAGATACAAATTAAAAATAATTACAATTTAACTATATAGCAAATTAATTATATATATGGTTATGTACGTATGCAATTTAAATAACAGAAAATACATAACTACTGAATATGATAACACAAATATATATATATATATATATATGTTTACCAAAGTTTAAGTAAGTGTAAAATAACACACACACACACACAAGAAACACACTCTAAATTAAAACATTTGATACAAAATAATAATACAACCAAAGGAAAAAGGGAATCCGTAGTGAAGGGACTACGCAAAACCGGGGGAAGAGACACACTCTAAATTAAAACATTTAAACAAAGAACAAGACAACAAAGAGAAAAAGAAAATCAGATGGGATAATTATAGAAGACCAGGGTCCATAACGCTATTACGGGAAGACAGTAATATACATAAAAAAGGATAGGCATCCTTATCAACCTTTCATTAAAGATGAAAATATCAAGAGAAATTAATCTCTTTGAGAAAGAAGATTACAACAGGAGACGCTCATAGAACCTTACTACAAACTTACACACTTAAACTCCTCTGTCTAAAACAAATGAAAGCTCGTTCCTTTTATAGGGAAAGGACTGAGCAACAAGACAAACCAAAGGACCAGCTGTCCCGACAATCAAAAAGCAAAAACAAAGATTTCAATCAACTTTTACAAAAGCACATCTGAAAACAACATAAAGCAAAAGTAAATAATAATACAACGCCGAAAGTAGATTCCTTCGCATGTGATTATCTAGATAGTGGAGAGTGACGTCATGGGTGACATCAGTCTGTTTCATTGCCATTATAATCAAGGTCATAATAATAGTCATCATGACCGTATAGTGGGCTGTCTGGAGAATATGGACCTCCATCTTCGTCATTGCTGGTGTTTGCGAGTTCTGCAAGTTCTTCGCCAAAATTTCCAGCATTTGGATCATCATCATCATCAGTATCAGATTCTATACCGACGAATGCTTCTGAATCAGAACTTAGTTCACCATAACTCCATCTGTGAGCTTCTGCGTAAGCATAAAGGCGATTGAATAAAGGAGTACAGGAATGATCAGCCCAGTGTGGATTGAACCATGCGTCCTTTGCAAATTTGACATAATCAGGAACTGAATCATAGTCAACTTTATTTAAGGCACATATATTTTTCAGAAATGTGACATAGTTCAAATTGTAGGGTTCTTTTATGGTTTTTGCAAGATTCTCAAAGAACCATGCTTCAATAGTAGCATTAGAACCATCTGGATGAGGAACTCTGAGTGGGTCATGAAAGTGGATTAGACAATATGTGTGATGATGGACCTTGAGGGCTTCTTTCCATTGTTCAACAGATTTAAACCATGTCAGAAAGATAATAAAATTATACGAGCTTGGAACTCCGTATAAAATTGCATGGGCATTTTGAGTTTCAGGATCTGAAGAAGCAATCTGAAGATAGAGAAGCAAATCAGGAGCTTTGAAAATAAAGCCAACATGGTAGACCTTAGTAAGGTACCAAAGGAAGACGAGGGCTAGCTTTGGGATTCGGTAGCAGTAGTGGATATGGAACAGGGAGCAAAATGGATAGGAAGGATGAAGGCGAAGGCCACGGAAACAAAGACCATGTTTTTCAAGCAATATTTCTAAGTACTTGATGACCATGTCTTTTGCTCGGAGGTCAATGGCAAAATTGACCACATGTTCTTGTAGCTCTGAGGGTAAAAGAGAGATGGCTGTCATAGGATCAAGGGCTTGTTCAAAATCTGAGAACTGAAATGGGTGAGAGGTTTCTGATCTGGATTTTGATGAGCTGGCTTGAGAGGGATCCATGACTTGGGTTAAAGTATATATGACTGGGAGGCAGGATATCTGTTGCAGATGGGGGTCATTGAATTTAAAGGGTTTGCAAAAGGGTTCTTTTATGAATGGGGCGATGTGGGATGAGGATTTTAACTGTTCTTTTGCGCCTTGTCTAGAAAAGAAGTCCGCAATAACATTATTTTTGCCTTGAATGTGCTTGACTTCATAATCCCATTGTGAGAACCATTCTGACCATCTCAACATCTGTGAATTTGGGATTTGCTTGTTCTTGAATTGAATCATGGCTGGAAATGAAGACATATCCATTTCAATCTTAATGTGGTATCCAATAAGATGGAACTGGAATTTCTCTATTCCTTGTTTAACTGCTAGAATTTCCTTGAAAGTAGAGTGATAGTGCAATTCACCCTGTTTAAATTTTCCTGATTTGTAGCCGCAAGGAGTTCTAACACCATTCTTCTCTTCTAACAGGATAGCGGCCCAAAATTTATCGCTTGCATCAGTTTGCAAAATTCGTTGACCGTCTGAGGGTATCTGGAGATCTGGCAACTTGGAAGTGAGTTCTTTCAGCTTCCTGACTGCTGTGGTTTGAGCTTCAGTCCACGGAGGTGGTGATTTTTTAAGAAGAACTGAAAGGGGAGCAGTGTATGTAGCAACCTGCTTGATAAATTGAGACATATAATTCACCAAACCAAGAAACTGTTGGATTTGAGTTCTACTTGTTAGCTTGTTTGGGAATTTCTGTAAATCCTTAGAGATGTGAGGTTGAAGCTGGAACTTTCCATTCTTGATCATCATTCCAAGAAACTCAATTTCAGTTGTACCAATAACCATCTTCTTTTCAGAGAGCATAATTCCATGAGTGAGAACTATGTGATGGAAATGGTGAAGGAGCTTTAGATGTTCTGCTTCATTTTGACTGAAGAGCAAAATGTCATCAATATAAATTAATGCATTTGCTGCGATGGGTGCAAAGATAGACATCATTGTTTTTTGGAAAACAGAAGGAGCATTCTTTAGGCCAAAGGGCATTACTGTCCATTGGTAGTGAAAACCAGGAATGCAAAATGCTGTTTTTGGACGATCAGTGGGGGTGATGCCTAACTGCCAAAAACCGGCTTTCAAATCAAATTTGGAGAAGACATTTGCATTTGAAAGATGGCTAAATAGGGAATGCTTCTGGGGTAACGGAAATTTATCACTGGCTAGGAAGTAATTCAACGGTTGGTAATTAATCACTAGCCTCATTTTTCCTCTGACTTGTTCAGATCGTTTATTCACATAAAATGCTTCACACGCCCAGGGAGAGGTTGTGTCTTCAATAAGTTGTTGCTGTTTTAGAGAGATCAACTCTTGAAGAGCAAGAGACTGATGTTCTGGATTCATTCCAGAATGAGATGCTCTTGTCGGATTAGCGTCTTCATTGAACTTGAAGGGGAGCGTGACAAAGAACTTGCTATTTCGCCATAGCGGGTTCTGGCATTTAGTGAGAAAATCAACATGGGAGTCTGCACAAGACATAGTGACAATATTTCTTCTGAGAGTATCCAATGATATCCCTGGATCAATTGGATAAGCTGGAGCAGCTTGATAGAACATGAGAGCTGCATCTGGGTCATGCCATGGGAGAAACTGCTTCTTGTACTTGAGACCAGTATCAGAAAATTGGGCTTGCATTTTCTTGATAAGATCCCATCCTATCATTAATTCCTTTTGAGTAGCACTGCTGCCATAAATTGCATGCTTGATTCGAAGGCCAGGAAATGGTTGAATTAGGATTGGTTTACTGATTTTGTCAACATAGAGTATTTCCCCATTAGCGACACGAAAGGCTAACTGGCAAGGTTTCCATATTGAATCAGGGAGTAAACTGGGATTTATCACGGTTTTGGTAGAACCAGTATCAAAGAGGGCCAAAACGGTTATCGGTTTGGAATATGGCTCAGTGAATATTTTTACTTTGGCATGAGGTGAATGTATAGCAAAGCTTTCTTCTTGGGAAAAGGCAAGTTGCTCTAACGAGCGAATTGCTTCATCAGGTTCTGTAGAAAGCTCTGAACTAACTTCTTCACTTGGATCATCAGACTCAATGTCAGATGCTTCAGATTCAGTGAAGGCTAGTTGCATCAAACAACCTTGAGATGCCTCGTCTTGGGCTGAGAGAACTGATTCAACATCTGATTCCGCAATTTCAGGTGCAAGTTGATGAAGAAGATTCATGAATTGTGTCTTTTTTGTAGAATCAGGACAGTTCTTCGCAAAATGGCCAGGCTTATGACATAAGAAACATTTATCAGATTTCTTTCCTCTAAAGTTCCTTTTTGTGACAAACTTAAATTTCTTGAACTTCTTTTTCTTAAACTTCTGCCTTTTGAATGGTTTGACAAAAGTATCATCACGATTTTTGTGGTGACGAGAGGAATGCTTCCGATATTTCTTCTTATAAGCCTTCTTGTGTTGAGAACAATCACAACCTTCTTTGTTCTTACACTTGATCTTCCAGTGATCTTTATTGCATGTAGATTTAAGCATCTTGTTGGTTTTTTCCATATCATCCATGAGCTGCTTGTGATTACAAATTCTTTCAACAGAATCTAGGAGGTGCTCATATATACGGCCAACAGAGAGATCTTTGAGCTCAATATTCTGCATCTTTAGAGTTTTCTGTGCTTCAGTAACTAAAGCATCTGGGAAAGACTGGAAGAAAACTTGCTTCAGGTTTAAATCATCTAGACCACCAATAGTATAGAATCTTTTTGACATTCTATCATAATGGCGTTCTAAATCTTTTTCTTGGAGGGAGCAACACTTCATTCCCATAAATTCAGTACGGCTTATTTCAAAAAATTTGGAGGGATTTCCAAGGAATTCATTGTAAATGGATCCAAGGAAAACATCAATATTTGTAATTTGCTGAAATTGGAGCTGTCTGTATTCACCAAGAGCATCGTACCAATCATATAAACGACCAACAACACGAGCTAAAAATCTTTTAATCACAGATCTGAGATCATATAGCTCATTATCAGCAACCATCCATGCTCTGAACTGGAAAAATCGCTCACGCCATTGTTTTGGCTTGAGATCATCTAGGGTAAATCGGACATGATTATCATGAGCATGGTTTGCTTGTGGAGGTGGTTGATTGAGAGGAACATTTATTGGGTCTGGTGGGTCTTCAACCATAGGTTCTGGGGTTGGATTTGGTGGCTCGGCTGGCTGGGTTGAGTAAAGCTGGTCAAATGCTTGAAACAAGTCATCTGAATCAGTTTTTACAGGGTCACGGTTTGAAAGGGCTAGAGCTTTTAGGAAAGATCCTATCTGATTGACAGAATGATTTTCAAAAGCATCCATGGTAAACATATCCAAAGGTTTGGTGGAGGCACCTTGGATAACATCAGGTGGTTCATTGGATTTGGTATAGGCTGAAGGAGTGGTTGAGGGATTGGTATGCGAGGATATTTGGCACGGCTGAGACGGAGGGGGAACAGCTTGCAAAGGAGTAGGAAAGGGACCTATTCCTTGGGTTGTATTTGTGACTGCTCTATGGGGTTTAGACCAATCAACTTCATTTGGGTGTTTGGCTTTATAAGTATAACTTGATTTGGGAGGAACAAACTTGGGTTTTGGTTTTGGAGGAGAGGTTGACCAAGGAGGTAACCTTCTTTTGGGTGGTTCATCCCAAAGGTTTACAGAATGGGACTGAGGTTTTCCCGAAAGGGAATATTCAGCAGGGTTATACAAAGGTTTAGCAGGTTTTTCTGGGGGGTAAAACACCGAATAACTTGAGAAATCCGATGTGGGATGTACTGTTTGAGGGGAAAGGGTAGTATATGACGGAGGGTATTGGGCAGCTTGTTGTTTCACAGCTTCACCTCTTTCAAGAGATTCAAGTTGAACTTGAAGAGCTCGTTTTTCCGTTTCTTTATCTTGAAAGAATTTTGCTGTACTGGCAAAATCTCTGACATGCATAGCAACAGAACGCATCTGATCATTGAGAACTGTAATTCTCAGTTTTATATCTGCAATAGCTTCTTCCATAGTAGAAATGGAGGAAATCCGAGAACTGATCTGTCTGGTCTGTTGGGCTATCTGAGTAAGAAGTTTATTTTGTGCCACAGCATTTTCTGCTTGCCAATTTAAAGCTACTTCAGCGGCTGAAAGTTTTTTCACGTGTCCATCAGATCCAATGGAAGTGGGGTTCTGGATTTTCCATTTATGAGAGGTCTGAGTGGAGAGGTTATCAAAATCTTCCTGTGGAGGAAAATAATGATCTGGTCCTTCTTGTGACATAAGATAACAAGAAATTGGCTGGGGTTGAGGGGTAGTAGTTGGGTGAGCCTGCGAGATGGGTTGCAGGTATGGTATGCCAAGGGTTTTGAGTGCCTTTTTGGTGTATGGAGTAAGGCGTTGCGGGGTTGGTTTAGGGGTTTCTGGCTTTTGAGGAGGTGGTGGAGGAGGACATATTGTAACTTCTGGAGAAGGCGTTGGTGAGGGTTTATCACCATAAGTGACATAGTAGTTAAACTTGCCACTTGGTTCGCCTAAGAGGCCAACGGTATTATCACCTGCTTGATACCGTTCTTCAAGGATTTCTTGAGAATTTAAGGTTTTACCAACCTTCTTTTTTCTGTACAATTTAAGTTCCTTGGGATCTAGCTCTGCTTCATAAGCTAGTTCTTCACAGTCATCACAATAGCACACATCATACCATATGTGACCTTTATCGTTTTTGCCTTGATATGCAGGTTTTCCATACTTGTCAAAGTAAAGAATAACCAATGGATCTGCTTGGAAAACAGGATCTGTAGGCAAACGTCGAATTTCATGCATCATATTCAGCTCAGTTTGAAAGGGGTTTCGTTCTGGAGAAGATGAAGAGACTCGGGGGCTGTTGAATCTCATTTCTATCTGCTTGTCAGCTCTGCGGAGATAAGTAGGGTCGGTCTGCTAAAAAGGTTCCGTATTGGTTTGTTCTTGGAGCTTTTCATAGGATGTAACCCATACTTCTGGTAACAACTTAACAAGTTCAGGACGAGTAAGCTGTCTGGGGACATATTTGGCTGTATGCGATGCATCAGAATCAATGGTGAGCATGAGAGCTTCTGATGTAGAAGAACCTGGTATACATAAATCATATGAATGATTTTGTACACGGTAGACCAACTGCTGATGTATAGTAGCTGCTGCTGTGCCTGGGACCATTGAAACACCAGTTATCTGAACCTGGATTTTTAATGCTGAACAGACAAAAGGATCACTGAGGGGAACATTAAAATTGGGATACAGTGTAAAGAACACCGTTCCTGCATTTAACGTAGCTTGAACGTTTCCAAGAATAGCTTGTTGATAATTAGTGAGCCTGGAGTCAACAAGGGCGATTATGGCAACTGCTTCTAATCCTTTTTTGCCATGGAAAGTAATAGCAAATCGGATGGCTCCAAAATGCATATGGGTATAACCTTGAGATAAGGCTATGCGGGGTATCTCTGTAGAGAAAGGAACAGTAAAAAACTGTTCATCATGGCCGGATTTAACAAACAAAGAATCAAAAGGGGTACATTGGACAAATTCACGTACTGGAAGTTTGGATTTGTCAGATGAGACCAACTGTCTGACTCTTTTGAAGTAAGACTCTGAGGAGGGTTTTTGAAAGACATGATAAGGGTTTGTGATGGTTAACTTGGTTTCTGGAATCTGTTCTACAGGTAAATGGGTAATTTCATACAAAGACTCAATCTTATCTTTACTGGAAGTACTAGACCTAAAAGACTCAGTAGGAGTAAGAGTTTTAGAAGAAGACGCAGACATGGACTTGGATTTAGAAAACATTTTGAAGGAAAATGGGAAAACTTATGCCACCAAGGTGTTTCAGAGATAAGTCATGCTTTTATCATATACTGATTAAAAGATTTTTCTATTTGTATCAAGTAAAAACAAAATCAATAGACCTAAAGATCCTCGACTACCTTTTGCTACAACAAAGTCTATAATCTCATATTTGACCACAATCAGGAGCATTTATTGGGCATACACACGGCTGTCCATCGCCTTAAAACCCAGCGCTCAACACCTGTCCATATATGAGAGTATAACAATCTGTGTAACCAAAAGATTTATACCAGTGTTCTGAAAAGGAGAACGAATGGGTTCTGATACAGGAGATCCATACAACTTCTCTGAGTTTTCTGATGTGAGAGATCCATATAAAATGGCAGTCACAGAGCATACTAAAATCAGCAGAAGATGTTAACTGGCAGCTGTAGAGCATACTAAACATTCTTCAGATTTTCATACTAATCAAAGTATAAATATCACTGAAAAAATTTTATACTTCTGAAAACAGAAAAACATTTTATCAAAATATAAAAAAGAATTCCTTATGCCTTAAAACCTTGGAGGAACAAGTTAATCCCAAAGGGACTACTCACGAGAGGACATCTTTACAACCTCTGATACCAAATAGGGGAGGGAATCCGTAGTGAAGGGACTACGCAAAACCGGGGGAAGAGACACACTCTAAATTAAAACATTTAAACAAAGAACAAGACAACAAAGAGAAAAAGAAAATCAGATGGGATAATTATAGAAGACCAGGGTCCATAACGCTATTACGGGAAGACAGTAATATACATAAAAAAGGATAGGCATCCTTATCAACCTTTCATTAAAGATGAAAATATCAAGAGAAATTAATCTCTTTGAGAAAGAAGATTACAACAGGAGACGCTCATAGAACCTTACTACAAACTTACACACTTAAACTCCTCTGCATATATGTGTGTGTGTGTGTGTGTGTGTGTGTGTTTATTATATATATGTTTACCAAAATTTAAGTAAGTGTAAAATAAAAAATATAATGGATATGTAATACTAATGTATATATGTAAAAATCGTAATTTCTACAAGTTGTAAAGTTACATGAATATCTATAATCATAAGAAGAAAAAAGTATCAACATCTATAATGAGAAAACGTGTAAATATAAAAAAACACACACACACACGCACACATATATATATATATGTATATATATTTAAAATTCAAAATTACAACGTGTATATTTATTTTCCAATTAGAAATTCAAAAATCAAGGTTTAAATATTTTATTATGTAAACAAACATTTGAATTGCAGTTACTACTTAATTTAATCAAAATACTAAATCCCCGAAATCAAACATATGTTTTCCTTTTTCAATTCAAAATTCAAGAATATAAATCTCAATTAATAAACCTAATATTAAGCAAGTGTTAACACTTGCTAAAATCCACATAAAGGCTAAAATAGTCATTTTATCAATGCCCTCCATGTTTCACAACTATTATTAAAGGAAACATTAGGTCAAATGGTCAACATTAGAGATGTACCACTAATTTAAACTAGATGATTCTTTTCACTAATATGCTTCAAAATTAGGGGCTAAATCCTAGTTTTTTATATTAATTATTATATATATATAGTGTGTGATAAAAATGGAGAACACTTTATGATCAATGTAATATGTATGCCCTTTGACTCCTTAATTAATTAGCACAAATTCATCTTAATACTGAAACCCGAAACTCTTAAAATATTACAATTGGGATTCTCAATATTTCTTATATTAATAATATATCGTTCATTCCTAAAACCTTTAGAATGGGTCAATGTGTGGGCATTTGACTAAATATAAAAAAACTGGATCCTCTTTATTGAAATATACAATATATGTACACACACAACGCGTTGACCACTAAATTAAATGCTAGAGTTTATACTATATATATATGTGAATGCTTACATATATATTCAGTCCAAAATAAATAAATAAATAAATTGTGTACTTATATGATTATATTTATGCATGCCGGTGTTGACTTCTCATAAATTAATTCCAATTTTCCAACCTCGCTAAATATATATTCCTCCCTCTTCCGGTACTCAAAATACTCATTCCATTTCTCTACTTTTTACTCGATCTCCCCTTAAAAAATACCATGTCTCCACCAACCACCACCACTACCACGACTCACGGCGGAGCAACCTCCGCCACCTCGATCTCCGACATCCATCCCGACATAATTCAGTCCCACATCTTGACCAAACTCGACGGCGCATCACTGTCTTCGGCAGCATCCTCATCGCCTCTCCTTCACCTCCTCTGCACGGAAACAAAGCTTTGGTCCGACTTGTGCACTGCCACATGGCCTTCCACTACCCACCCACGTGTCCAAGCCACCATCGCCACCTTCCCGGGGGGTCACCGGTCCTACTTCTCAGATTCCTTTCCCACCCTCGACCACCACCTCCACCGTCGCTCGAAGCGAACCCCACCACCACCACCACCCACCCCCGAATTAATCTCGGCCGTTGATCTTCACTACAAAAATAAATTAATATTTTCGAAAGCCGAGGTAACTGAAACTGCTTCTAATTGGTTTGTCAACTCTCCCTTTCGGGTCGACTTACTTGACCCCAAAGAAACTGTCCCCACCGAAATTATTCTCGATGGAGACGAGACCACTTGTTTATCATGTGTTAAAAAATACTTGACTCTGAGTTGGGTCGTGATCGACCCAACCCAAAAAAGATCCGTGAACCTATCCAGCCTAAGGCCCGTTTCAGTGAAACGGCACTGGCTGACGGGTCAAGTGCAGGTCATGTACAACACCATATTGTCACGTGACCACCAGTGTAATGTGGAGGTGATATTGGGTGGTAATAAGGAGGGAGGGGAGTTGAGTGTGTGGGAAGTGAGTATGAGTGTGGAGGACGTGGAGGGCAAGAATTTGAACGGGAGGGGTAGTTTAGTAATTTTGAAAGAGGCTTTGGGGGGTGGGGGTAGGAGGAAGATGGGAGTAGGGGAAGAGAGAGAGAGGTACGAGGAGTACTTGGAGATGAAGAGAGAGAAAGAGGAGAGAGAGAAGAGGAGAGAAAAGATTTTGGATATAGTTTGTATTGCTAGTGGGATTGTTATTTTTTTGACTTTTTGGGCCTACATTTTGTTGAGATGAAGAAAAGAGGAGAAGATTATAGGTATTAGGTACAACACTTCTATAATAGCAAAGGAAAGATGGGAAAATGTTGATAATTTGTATTGATAAAATTTATGTTCGATCATTTGTACATGGCATAAGAAGATTGTACTTATTCTTTTGAGATGGTTTCAACAAATACCATTATTTTGATTTACTTGTAAATGGTATTCAAGTTCTTGATTTGTTTAAAAAAAATGTAAAATATTATGCTTAGCCGGCTTTATAATAAAAAGACTATGACTTATTTTTATATTGCTTTTCACATTTTGCTACAAATCACACGCATTACACTAGAAAAAATAAACAAATTTTGTTTTTAACTATTGAGTATTTGAAAGTATTGTACTATTATTAAGTATGAACTACTTTTTTAACCATTGATCATGTTATGTTATCTCTTAAATTATTTTAGTTTAAATAAAAATGTACATGCAATAGAAGTCGAACTTTTAACATTGGTAAGGTTAAAACCGAGTTTAGAAGCTAGTATTTATTTATTTATTTCCTAAATTACTTATATTTACCCACCAAGTAAACTAGAAATTTAAACGTTATTCTAAGTCAAATTATAAACTAAACTACTAAGTATTTGTAAATGCTGCAAAAAGTATTAAATTTACAAAATAAATATAACTAATATTGTAACTTTCTTCTATAATGTAGTATGTTTAAAAAGTTAGTTTAAGTTTATAGGAAAATAAAAAAAAATAAAAAGTTAGTCCAAGTCAAATTAATTAAAGTAGCTTTGAATCATGATACTTTTGAATCTTCGAGAGATAAGATTAGGTTTTAACCCAACACCAGGTCATACAAACCTGCAGTAATCCACTCTGTTTTCAAGTCACTTATCACTATTATATGTTTTTTATGGGTGATTTTATATGTGCTTACCTAATTAGTCTTTACATTCGACTTTGGAAAAGTTTGTTTCTCATCCTATTAATTTTTATGGTGTTATTTACACCCTTTAAATATGTCACAAACAATCTCTTCAAAATTTAACTAAAAATATATTTTAACACCTCTTTATTTATCACAAACCCCCTCTCTATTGCCTGATGTTATGTAAGTACTTAGTAACACACTCTCCTCATATGAGCCAAGTTTATGTAAGTACATTCACCTCTCATTAGGTGGGCCTTATTTGAAAAACACTATAGCAATTCATTGCCTGATATTAGGCGAGTTCTTACAAACAAAATCTCTCCAAGTGGGGCGACACACACCTTTCATTAGGCGAGTCTTAGGGGTTTTTAATGATTAAAAATTTATCTTTGGAGAGTGTTTGTGACAAATATAGGGGGAGTAAATAATGCCACCCTTAAAAAAACCTTTCAACTCCCCCTCTAGGTGAGGTGAGTTTATTAGAAGCAATATCTCTATAAAGGATAAACATTTATTGATGAATAATTTGCCGCTAATATCCACAAAAATTCAATTGCATAAAATTCCTCGGATTATGAGTGGAATTTGCATGGAAATTAATTCTAAGCAAGTCAAATGCTGAAAATTAAATTCCTTGGAAAATATCATTCTAACTGGCTATCTTCATTGCTCATAAAACAAATTATGTGGGGAGTTATGAGAATTGATTTTTCATCTTTTCAAGGAAAAAATGACCACCGAAGGCCCCCTCTAATTTGTTTTCCCTGGGAAAAAATGGTCATGTGTCGAATAATTTTGTCTCTAATATTCTTAAAAAAAAAAGAGTGAAACAAACTTATCACAATATGCATGGAATTACTATGGAAATGATTTCCTAATGCCTAAAATTCAATTTCTTACAAAATATCATTTCAGATGACTTTTGGTTTTTTCACTCCCTAGAGTACAAATTACGTGGGGAGTTATGAGAATCGATTTTTCATATTTTTAAAGAAAAAATTGTCATGTGACAGCCCCCTAAAAGTTGTTTTCTTTTGGAAAAAGAATGGTAGTTAAACAACAAAAAAAGTTAGAAATTAGGTAGAAAAGAACCATTTTCTACGAAAAATAAACCCGATCTAACCCAAACTATTGAAGTGATAGTTTTGACACAGTTATGTGTCAAAAAGTGACCGGTCTGTAATAGGTTTGTCATACTATAAACAAGATTAG
The DNA here is from genome assembly GCA_021464415.1 of Lonicera japonica. Classification (NCBI taxonomy): domain Eukaryota; kingdom Viridiplantae; phylum Streptophyta; class Magnoliopsida; order Dipsacales; family Caprifoliaceae; genus Lonicera; species Lonicera japonica. The sequence goes on from CM038463.1 coordinate 24,781,492, forward strand.
TCATGCGACAAACCCACATAGTGAAAGTGATTTGCCGTACTACAAACACTCCCAAAGTGTTTCTAGTGTGTGAGTGAATTCTGGACTCGATGTTAACTCTTTAGGAGTTTAGGGTTCTTTCGGAGATCATGAATTGGGTAGTCTACATTCCATTCAATTTTTGTGAAAATTTTTTCTTTATTAACCACCAAAGAAAAAAAAAATTATGGAAAAAACTACAAAGTAAAAAGATATACCTCCACATGTCTCGATTTATTTTTCAACTTTTCACAAAAATCAATTGATTTTATTTTATTTTTCCATATTATTATCAAACGGATCATAAACATCTAAAATTTTAATGGCCAGAAATACAAAAATGATCTAAATCATGAAAGTCATTTTCACAAAGTTTCATCAAAAAAATATGTCCATTTACCTACTCAAAAGCTCTAATTCATACATATAATATGTATAGGAAATGTTCCTCTCTTTTAAGGACCATAGGCTATGTGGGTAAATTAGTATTAGAGCCGGTCCAAATGCACAGGCGACCTAGAGACCCGCTTGTGCGGAGGACTCCTCACTCCATTGTCCGTATCTCTCTATATGTAGAAAAGGTAAAATTAGTTAATCAAGAATTTCACATCAACTATAAAATTGCAGAACAAATTGGTAATAGGCCTGTCGATTGGGCCAAGAGTTATTTGTGTGAGCCAAGTTGAGATTGAACAAAATTTTAAATCTGAACGAAAGTTCAGGCCAAGCCCGAACATGAAGTAGCCCAACCCGATTGAACCGCCCCGCTTACATTTAATTTTAATTTTCTGTTTGTATAAAATTACCTTTACCTCTTTCAGCAACCAATTTGAGGTTGCACATTTTTTTATTAAAAATGTTCTTAGTCGTGGTCAGTGGATATTAGTTGTTATTTTGGGATTTTTATTCAATATTTACTTATTAGTTAATCTTAATGTTTTGTGCTACGTGGAAATTGATGTTGTGTATATTTCTCTTTGCTTTTGGAAAAATTCTTATTTTGTCATTGTGAATCATTGCATTGGGGGCCAATTTATATATTACGCAGGGCCCGCCCGAATTACGACCCAAAATCTGTAATAAAATGTGAGTTGAATTTGAGCATATAAGATACTTGAGCAAAGATCGATTTAATTCAACTGAGTTTGGATAACACCAAGCTCAACTCACATAACCCGTTTGAAAGACCTAATTGATAATAGAAATAACTTACCATATCTAATTCGTAATTCTAGCGCAAAAAAGTAGCACTTTCATGGGCAATCAAAACTCTTTCTCACTCATCTGTTGTCTTGTACTACTTTCAAATTTTGATAACCAAAGAGAAGCAACTGTCCCTTCAATTATATGAGAATTTCTAATTATATGCATTTAACCCCCTCCAGCCACCCGCCCCACGTCGGCCACATACACACACAACCAAATCCAGTATTGTCCTCCAAGTATAAGTAATTCAGTTTTGCCTTATTTATTTATAGCCAAAATAACCTTTTTTCTAAGAAATTGTGTAGGAGCAAAACAAAATTTTCTTTGAAAATGATGTCATAAAAAAAAATTGACACTAAGCATTAGTGGCAAAAATAAATCGTCCTGCAATAAATTTTTGCCCCCAACCCCCTCTCAGAAAGGTGGACTTGGCTCATTTTCATTACCTTTCAATCCAATTACATCTAGGGGGGTCTAATTCGAGGACTAAACAAATGAATTTTTTTATGAAATTTGGTAGAGATGATCATCTCTACAAAATTTCATTAGAAAATTCAATGTAGAAATGGGTGAGATGATAATCTAAAATTTGAATGGTTGAAAATTAACAAATGTATCAATTTTTTATCACGCCCACTTTCGGAATTGAACCTAAGAGATAATGGAGAAGAGACAAGTCTCACAAAGGCAAATTATGGCTCTATTCCTGGCAAAGGTAAATATTGCCACAAATTTTTATAAATTTAAGTTTTGAATTTTTCTTTGTACTAAGATGATAATATTAAATTTTCATCGTGCATTTCCCTACCGTGACAAACTCCCAACGGATCCTCCGCGCGCTGGGCATACCACTTCGGTGCGTTTTTCTCGTGGCAGGAATATAACTCTTCCGACTCTGTGGCTTGATTTTGAAAAGGAAGATAATATTTATCAATGAATCTTTGTAACCAAGTTTCATTAAATTTAATTTATATATTATTTCAATTTAGGATTTAATTGTATTATTTTTTTAACTTCGTTTGTAATGTTTGATGTTTATAGAAATATTTACCAAAAAAATATGAGTAGATCGATCTCTACCGCGCTTCTAATAACAAAAAATAAAATAAAAGTATCTATAAATACAAAATATTTTAAACTTTAATGAATTTTACAGCTTCTTAGAATATCTCCGATAGGGGTTCGGCCAAAGTATATTAAAATATGTGGCTATCTTTAATTATGCATTATAAATAGGGGACAAACTCAAAAAAACTCAAATAAATATTGTGTAGTATTTTAAGAAAGAGAATAAAAGTATAAGAGAAATAAAAAAAATATATTGAAAGATGGACTCCACATGCCAAAGTGATTTGCGCATGTAGACCGGACACTAATCTCTTTTGCGTGCAAGGGTTCTTGCCACAGAGTTTAATTGGGAATTGTTTAGTTTGTAATTAGGAATTTAGTTGAAACTCAACTTTGACATATTCTTATAGTGCAAAATATTGTTTTATCCTATTTAGAGCATCTACAATGGATAGTATAAGTAGGATAAGTAGTATATATTCATCCTATGAAAACATGCAACGGTTAAGGAAGGAAGAATAAAAAATTGTTCCGTAGTATATATGTAAGATAAAATTGAGTTTGACTAAATTCGTTAATGTACGCTAAAAAAGTTAGCATTTGTTGGAAGGGCGAATGATAGGTTAGCATTTTAAAAGTAGCCACTAAATTAATTTACAAGAGATATCGGACGCTAAATTAGTTGATGGGCAAGCCTAGCGTTAATCAGATTAGCTGGGCAAGCTCTCACCCTAATTAGTAGACTTATCAACGGGTCGATTCGTATCGGGTCTTAACGAATGCAAGTCATTTTTTGCCTCCACCCGAACACAATCTGATAAGCTATTGAATGATATTTTCAAAATTCGATACAAATCGGTTTGCTATCAAATGACATGACATTACTCAATAATACCCATTAAGCAAATATTTCTTAGAAAAAAAAATTCACTTCAAACAAGATAAAAAATAACTGAACTTACCTCAAAAGTAGGAATAAATATTCATAAATCTTAAAATAGGTACAAACCTTATGGCCATCTCTAATAAGTAATGTAAAAGTGGGTATTGAGCCTATCCATGTGGATGAAAATGCAGCAAGAAAAAGCTAAAAATCCCTCTCACGATACATCATATTTCGAGAGAAAAATAAAATCATTTGCATGACACATGATGTGTCGGCCAAAGCATAATGCTCCGTGACACATCATGTGTCATGGCAATGGCGAAACGGTGCCATTGACAGAGAGCAGAGAGCCATTCACATGCAATTTTTAAACTAACATGCAACCTTTTGTTTTTAGAATTTTATGCATAGAGTTATTCACATGCAACTTTTTCAATTTGTTTTTTTTATACATAGCACATTTTCTACTCATTTGTTTTCTTTCTCACATCAAGAATACACTTCCATCTAGATATACATTGCATTATTTTCATTCAATTCACAACCACGGAGGGCTTTCATATTCATTCCAGTGGTATTTTATCTCCATTAATAATATACTTCAATCTTCATTCCAGTAGCTTTCTTATTTTCGTGTTGAAGGTATAAATTTATCTGTGGCATTTTATTTATTTTTCATTCATCTTCATCCTTTCAGTTTTCTATCCAGTTTGGTTTTTTATGTATTGGTTCGACTCGGCACAGTTCGATAGTATGGTTTTCGAGTTCGCCATGGAATCATTGCATAGATTAACTGAAGAAGAACCACAAGTACCATTTGGGTCATAATAAGACCATTGAAAGATGTTGTATTCAAGTCAAACTTTATGTGTTCTTTTAAAATTTGATAACACTTACCATAAGCAAAAGATATTTTTTTTTTATCAATTTTGTAACTGTTCCAGCGTCTCTAACCTGCACTCAAACAAAATAATGTAATATTATAAATTATTCAAACAATAAAATAAAAGATTCATGGAAAAAAGTAAATTGATCGTACATAATTTACCTAATCCATTTCATTTGTATTGCTTCCTTGGTTCTACATTGCATGAGATAACTTTGACACATACAACATTACGCATTGACTAATTGGTTAATTAGTAGCATTTATAAAATCGACACTTATTTTAATATAAGTTCAACAAAAAACTTCGTCTTCAAATGTTGTCATATTTGCTTCACAAGATCTAGACATAATTAATGATGGAAAGAAAGAGTATTTATAATGTTAGGAAAAAAATGGAATAAAATTTTCTATTGAAATAGAAGAATGAAGGTGTGTATAATGTGGGGGATAATTTATAGATGAAATGGTTAAATAATAGTAAAAGTTGCAACGGTTAAAATTCAAAATATATATATATATATATAATCTTAACACGATACATAATGTATTAGCTAAGTACATGGCATCCCATGGCATATTATGTAATAAACCATAATTTAATATTGATAAAATAGATATATGTGTTATTTAATTTATTATATGTAGGTGTATCTACATAGGTAGGCTAGTATGTGAGTAAGGTGGTGCATTAACTAAGTCTCTTAGTCCAGTGGTATGCGCCACTGGAATAACTTTGGGTAGGTCGATTCTCGGTGTTATTAAAATAATATTTACCCAGCGGTAATTACGAATCACAAACGGAAATTAATCGAGGTGCGTGAAAATTGGTCAAACAACACCATAAAAAACAAAAGAGAGAAAGAAAGAAAGAAGAAGTAAGGTGGTGCATAGATTTTGCTAAATTAGGGTTTCCGCCTTAGCTTTATGGTTGGACACTTGCCCATGTGTCAGAAGTTCCGGAATTTGTTGAACAACCTTGGCCCTTACGGGTCCCACCATTATTGGATTGATTACATATGTTTTGCTAGCATGTTTTCTAAATGGAAAATATTAGCGAGAAATATAAACATAGAAAGCAATGGGATTTAAACGAATAGGCAGTCGACTTCGGCAAATGTACGGTGATATTTTTCGGTGGTATGTTATAGTGGTATTTTTTCTTTTAGGCAAGGGATAATATATGATATACATTTAAATCTCTAAAATAATTTTTTTACTATTTTATTCGTTATACTTTTTGTAATATTGTAATAATTATTTGGTCTCTGTAGTTAGTATTGATTATTTATAATGGTTAAATTGTTATTGGACTGACCGGTGTATAATTAAATTTACTCTCCAAAATGCCTAATAAGCTCATCTAATAAGCTTAGAGAAAGAAATTTTAAAGCGGTGAAGATAAGGCATGTAGTTTTTAACATGTTATCAAGATGAAGCAATGTATGAGGCCGGGTGATAGTTTATTGAATTTGTTGAATTAGTTGAGGTTGAGAATATTTGGTTATCTACAAAATATTTAGATTTGATACTTTCATTCATGTGTGTTATGTACTGCTTCTTTAATTTACATGGTACAAGATTGGAAGGTGGTGTTGGACTGGATTAACGGGTCGGGCGCGGTCTGGTTATTTTTTTATAGAAGAGAGATATTGTATTATTTTATTAACTATGAAAAGTGGAGATATTGTAAATTGTACTTTTACAAATTATCTTGATATAAAAATGAAATTGATTCGAGTTTATAGTTTTGAAATTACTTTTTCTTACCCCGCAGGTCAGGGCGTCACACATCATGTGTCGTGGGAGTTCATAATTTGTTGCCTCAAAACACATGGCTTTATTAAAGGAAAAACCAAATATATATATATATATATAAGCAAGAATAAACCAAACACCATTATCTTCGGTGGGAGAAGTTAGAAATATAATAATTCATTTAATAATAAGATAGAAAATAATAAAAAAAAATATTTTTGTAAGAATTTTAAAAATAAGTTGAAAGATGTAGTAAGATTAACTATTTCCTTTTGATTGTGAAGAAAAAAATTCAACAAAATATTAAGGAGGTATAATTTTTTATGTTACTATTAAACGGAGCATAAATAAAAAAAAAATGCTTTTGAGTTTTGAGGGCGCAAGAAAGGAACAGCTAATTGTTATATATGTCCATAAATAAGTAGGATAAGCTACTAGTTATATAAGTCCACATGTAAGTGGGACATGCAACTAAAGTTTTCTTCTTTTTAGTTTATTTCTTTTTAGTTTATTTCAAGTGGTATTGATAGCGGTTCTCACATATCCTAGTAATTTTTTTTTTATAATTTAGATCACACTAATTATTAGTCACATAATATTTTTACAAACTCAAAGATTTAATTTGAAAAGCTCTCGATTGCCAATCCCAAAACTAAACTCAAGCTGGTAATAGCTTGACCAAGTTTGATAGTCAATCAAACAATATCATAACCTCAAATATCATAATTAAATTCTAACTCTCCAGATTATAATAAATAAGTAGTCTCAAAATATTTTACTTATTAAACGAATGAAACACATATATCATGTGCGCTAAAGGGGACAAAAAAATAATAATTTAATTGTCACTAGCATTTTTATCAATAACTCATCCAAATTCAACGAACACAAACCCGAAGAACTTTCCTAGATTTTACTTCAAACTTTTAAGAAAGCCACCATCACAACATGGACGACTTAATTTGTCTACATTGACCAACCTAATTCAATCTTCCAAGAACTTATAAATAAACTCACTGCATTTTATTCCCATCACAATTCCACTAATTCATTCTTACTCCAGTTGGAACCACAAAAATACATATTCATAAATGCCACCGTGCTCTTCTACTACTTCCGCCGCCCATCAGGGCGGAGACACCACAATCACCGCCGTCCATCCCGACATAATCCAAACTCACATCTTATCCCGACTCGACGGCCCGTCTCTCGCCTCCGCCGCATCCTCGTCGCCCTTTCTACACGCACTCTGTACCCAGGAAAAATTATGGGCCCAATTATGCACCTCCACGTGGGCATCTATCGACGACCCACGTGTTCGCCACGTCATCTCCTCGTTCCCGTCCGGTCATCGGTCATTCTTTTCCGACTCCTTCCCTGCTCTCCACCACCACCACCTCCCAAATCACCGACGGAACTGGAGTCGAACAGAACGGGCTCTAGCACATTTCAACTTGAAAAACATTAATCTTGGTTCTACCCCAGATCCCCACCATCAACCACCGACGACGGAGTTAATCTCAGCTGTTGATATAAAGTACAAAGAAAAATTCTTGTTTTCGAAAGTTACCGTAACGGAAACGGTAACGGACACGTTCGCCTTGTCACCGTTATGGCTCGACCTACTCGACGAAAAGGAATCTGTTCCTACGCCGTTAAAACTTGACGGCGACGAGGAGAGCATTTTCCTAACGCACGTGGAAGAGCACGTGACCTTGAGCTGGATCCTCATCGACCCGTGCCGGAAGAGGTCCGCCAACGTGTCAAGCCTGAGGCCTGTTTCGGTGCGACGGCACTGGATGACGGGGGAGGTGCAGCTGCGCTACGCGACAATTGTGGCGCGTGGGAACGGGGAGCACGTGCAGGTGAGGATAGGGGTCACGTGCGTTGGAGCAGAGGGGGAGGAGTTGCAAATAAGGGAGGTGAGTTTGCAAGTGGAGGATATGGATAGAAAGTTTTTGAGTGGGAGGGACAGTTTGGTAATTTTGCAGGAGGGGATGGAGTTTGGAGAGAGAAAGAGGAGAGAGAAAGGGGGAGATAAAGAGAGGTATGAGAAGTATTTGGAGTTGAAGAGAAAGAGAAGAGTGAGAAAGAAGAGGAGAGAGGAGATGATGGATTTGGTGAGTAAAGCTCTTAGGCTAACTATTTTTCTCTATTTGGTATTTTGTTTCAACTATTTTTTGTGGATTTGGTATCATTAGTGATGTTGCGGCATAATGAATGGAATGATAAACGTTAGATAATAATATTATTGGAAATTTTATAAATATCTAACTCCCAAGCTTCTCTATTAAAGAAATTATAATTTTCGTGCCACAAGTCTAACCAACTTCATATACATATACATATAAATGTCACGTTATCCATTGTTATTGTAATAATAAATGCTTATGGAAAGTTAACAAGATATAAATATCATTTGTATTTGTTATTTAATTGAGAAAATGTTAACAAAAGTAAGGATTAATGAGAATAGCCAATTTTAAAATACTTTATTGTGTTCAATTAAGAGTCTAAATCACAACCAATGTTTTAAAAGGTGAGGGTTTAGGTCGAGGCGTTTTCTTGTTGAAAAGCAAGGCGTAAGCCTCAAGGCGCTAATTTGCAAGCCTTTCATGCATTATATATTTAAATCGAAAAAATAATAAATAATTAAAAGATATGACTAACACTAAAAAAAAAGAAATAATAAACACATAATCACCTTTTGAAGTAACAGATAAAATTTAAATAAGTAAACAGATAAATATACATTCAGCACTTTGTCTTATCTTTCCTTCTTATGTTTTCTAATGGTAATAAGAGTTGCATATAATAGCAAAAAGTTAAAATTTTAAGTTGAGATTTCATACATGTAGCAGGAATGTCTATAATTATCAATTTATATCTATACAGCAACAACCAAAATGAAGTTACGGTAAAAAAATTATATATACATGTAAAAGTTGCAACAAAGAGAAAAAAATGCAAAAAGCGTCCAAAAGGCGTAAAATGCGCAAAATGCATATGAGGCGTACAAAAAGGCGCAGTAAAGCGCAAAGAGGCGCAAGCCTTTTGTGCATCACGCATTTATTAATGACCTTTAATGCGTTTTCTAGAAAAAGAGTCCTGGGGCGAGTATCGATACTTAAAGGCAAAAGCCTTTTAAAACATTGATCACAACTTCAAATATGAAAACCACATATTATGACCACCTGGTTAAAGTCCGTTATATATAGTGTGATTAATTATTAGGTAAAAATTGCCACAAGTACTAGTAACAAACTAATGACTGGATTAACTTGCACACAATGTTTGTAAAACTAGCCTATATATTAATAAAAATTAGTCCAATGGTTAAGCGTGAACTAAAGTGCGAGTTAAATTCTAGTTGCGATAAGTTTTTTTATAAAAAAGAAAATAGTAAGGGTGAAATTGAAAATTCAAAGTATGCCATTATTTTAATTGAAATGCGTCTTGAATTTAAATTATACTAGAAATGGATGCAAGCACAATATATTTGCCCATATTATTTTTATGTACCTATAGAATCACATAAAATGGAAAAAACAAAATATAAAACCATTGTCGGCTAAACCTGTATAACAGAGATAAAATAATATAATACAGATAAATAAAACATTGTTGACTGGGCCTAAGATGGATTACCCTTTTCACCTGGAAAAGGCCCAACCATCTTACACTCATTTAATCAAATTGGACCTCCTTCATGAACCTAAATGGGCTTACTTTTCAATTTGTTCAGTTGTGTATAAATTTGTTCAATTGAGCGGGAGAGTTGGCCCGATGGAAAGTCTGTCTCTCGAGCTCCTGGGCAACCGGGATTCGAGTTTCATCCGCTACAATTAAGCAGCTCCTCTTCCCCTATCCTCTTAGGAGTAAAAAATAGAACTACTATTTCATGTGTTCAAAAAAAAAAAACTTATGAATTTTGTATGGAAAATATAGATTATGTAGTCCTAAGGTTTATACGCATTATCTTATTTAATTTTGCACCACTATTTTTATTTTTAAAGTACGAAGGGTAATTTTATAATTTCATATGTATATCAAAAGTACTCATTTCAGCTAATATATAGAAAAGATTGTCGAGAAATAGTACATGTGTTTTTGACAGGTTAAGAAAGAATGCATGAACACTATATGACATGAAATCATATTCAATGTGATTAAAGGATGCAACTAGACATGAAAACGCACAAAAAAACACATTTGTGAAGGAATTATTTTTTTTTATGTCAATTGCACATATCAAGATTCGAGTACAATATTATTTCGATTTTATGTCAATTGCGGGCTAAATTTTGATATTACCACAACAATATGGTATTGTGCTAAAGAATTAGAGACGTACAACATCTATGAGTATATTAAAACGCACGCAATATGCATATAGCATAAAATACTTTTGAAAAGCATTAATTGGTGACAACAATTTTTCGTTTTTCACCAACTTAATCAAAACATACAAAAGTAAACTACTTCGCTCCATCTCATATTAAAAGTTTTATTTTAACTTTTACACTTTTGAAAGAGAAGATTAATTTCAATCTATCAATGGTCAAAACTAGAATTTATTTTATCTGACGAGCATGGTGCATTGATTATATCCAGAAAGAAAATAAAAAATGAAATTTAAAAATAAATAAAGATCCTAATTTATACAAAACAGAGTAAAAGTCCCCCATAAACATATAAAATAAAAAATGGGTAATGTTTTCTAGGAATATATTGGGACTTGGTATTGCCCAAGACCAAAAGGGAATATTAAATGGTGCCCTTAATTTGTTCAACATGGCATGCCAGATTGTCTGCACCTTGTTCTTGATAAAATTCATTCCTCTTGATCCAACGCATAGATGCATGTCGACCTCTTAAATTATTGCAAAAAATAATAAGAATCAAAAATCATTCTTAAAGTAGTGTATATATATATTATAAGAATTTATGGTATACAAATAGTGGGTATACAGGTAAGTGGTTTGAAAACTCGATTCTGAGAATTTTTCTCAATTCTCACAATTTTAATTATTTGAGCTTAAATCCGAATATTAAAATGGTATAGCTTTTTGGGTGAATGGTAGTAGTGCCCTTAATTTTATAATTTATTTATTTTAGTACTAAATTTAGCATTATTTAATTTTTTTTTAAAAAAAAAACCAGTGCACTTTAGTTAAATCCCGGCCCTCTCTTTATTTTTTTATTTTTTTTAAATATTACGATTAATTTCTCCCTCTTTAAATAAATTTGTAGCTCCGCGTCTTAGTTTTAGGAAAGGTAAAATAAGCATTTTGATAACTTAAATAGCTTTTCCATTGGTTGAATGTTAGTTTCAAACTTTCAATACTTTAAGTACTGACATCTATGTTAAAAATATTTTTTTTTTCTAAAAGTTAAGAGGGATATTGTCGTAACACTCGATTTTCTCTATCTATATCCCTTTTTTTTTAAAAAAATAATAATATATTTTTGAATCTTAAAAATATATAAGGGATAAAAAATTGTGTGAGGGAGATTTAAAATATTTTTTCAAATAATTTACAATACTTTTTTTAGCACGGGTTACGATCTAATATATGCATATATAAATAATTTTGCATACAAGATGTTTGTAAATATCGTATATATTTAATTTAAATAAAATAAAATAAGGATAATAATATTAGTATTTTGCAAAACTATTTTAACATTCTAAGATCATCTTTAGTGATAGATCTGTTGAGACACTTTTTTTTTTTGTTACTAAAGACGATTTTAAAAGTTTAAAGTGGTAAAATACTTTTTGTGGAGTACAAATGTTATTACCCTAAAATAATGAGTAGAAACGAATAGTGTTGTTTTTCAAAAACTATTTCACTTACATACATGCAAGCATTATTACTTCCAGTTTGAAGCAATTTTTTAATATAAAAAAAATTACATAGTTAAACCATGCCAATTAAATTAACCAAACTGTTATTACTGTATTACAAGATCATATTGACCTCTTAGTATGTTTCTCCATAATTTACACATTCTAAAATGTTTTTATTTGGTATTTTGGAGTTTGGATATCTACAATAAGTAGGGATGAAATCATAATTTAATATTGTTAAAGAGGGTCAAAAATACGCAATCATCTTAAATTAAGAGTTCAGTTACTTTTTTCTATTAATAGTGAGAACTAAACTTAAATGCATACATACATATATTAAATATTTTTTTTTCCGTCTTTGTTACTTCCAAATGATAGAAAATTAAACTCAAATAATTTTCTTATTACTAAATGTTACCTTTAGTACAAAAACGTTAAAACAATTAGTGACCAAAATTACCAAGTTTAAATTTGTAGAATGTATTATAATTCCAATTTTAAAAAGTGAGTTATTTATTGATGTAAATTCATCCTTAATTTAAATAAACGTATATTATTTCTCTAGTTGAATCTAATGTGACTAATTTTTTTTAATACTCCTATATACCAACATGACCATGTTCTAATATGATGGTGACGCTTTAAATATGATTCAAACATCATTCAAGCAAGAGGACAAAAAAAATATAAATATGATCATATGATTATTTGGTGGCCATTTATTGGTTCTAAAATCCAGTCACATAATATTTTAAGAGTGCTAAATATTTTATGATTGTCTTGTGCCTTATATTTCAAAATCTTTAAAAGTAAAATAAAAATAAAGATAAATCACTAAAAAAATATTAAAAGGGGGTATAATATAAAATTAAAGGAATAACTAATAAGAAAAAACTTCATATATATATAAAGGCTTTTCAAAAAGGTTGGAGAACCACCCCCCAGTCAATCTTTGCTTTAACAAATTGAATCTTTCAGCAAAAACTATATGACATAAAACAACCCCCACCCCACCCCCCGACCCCAAACATAACCTTTGGTTTTGTCACTGTCAACAAGTTGTTTTATTAACTAATTTTGACGATAAATATAATTAATTTTTTTTATACATATCATTACTCTATATAACTCTTACTTACAATATATTTTTTCTTGAATAACAAGTACTTATACCCAATATGACAACATAATTAGTTATAATTAATTATTCTCACTATTTTAAATACTAACCACATATAACTATTTATTACAATAAAATGTTACTGCTAAAATAAATGTTACATAGAAATTTGTACATTATCTTATCATAACATAATATTAGTTTAGAACATATAATAAGTGGTTAATTCCGCTCCAATTAATTAAGTTCTATAGCAGTATAAAATTTATCAGAAACATATAAAAATGTAATGGTCTCAAAGTATGAATAAAAATTAAAAAATGTTGGCAAAAAAAATATTTTACGGTGTTAAAGTATTTATTTGAATTTTTAACAAATTCAATTTTTGAAAAATTTGTTGAAAGTATAGTGTATATTATTAAAGGGACTCTTTTGTCCTTTTTTGTTTCTCTTTCACTTGAACATATGCATGATTATGATTGATGAGTTCATTAGCTTTTGGACAAAATGGCTTCAGTGAGAGGACCGAAGAATAATTCACTTTTCGAGTTGAAAATTGTGCCCCTTTGTTTGAGTTAGTGATTCTCTATTCATATTTACTTTCTATTCAGTTTCTCTAACTTTGTCTTTTTCTTCTCCCTGTTAAAAAGAAAAACTGTCTTCTTGCTGGATCTACTGTTTTTTCTTTTCTTTTTTATTTTAATAAATTTACATGATTACGATAGGAAGAAATTAACGTTGTACTTGTAACTAGTAAGACGTGAATATAAATTTTTTACATTTGAATGGAGTTCTTTATTATTGAGACATGCATTATCATTCTTTGTTTATTCTTTTTCAAATTGACGGTTCCACTTTTTTATGTTTTAAAATAAAATTAGTTTATATCAAGAAAAACGGCGTGATAAAATATAGAGAATGGCTAGTAATATGTATACCTTCAAAATTCATGTGTAAAAGATAAGAGGGATTTCAATATTGCAGTGGTGCTTGCAAAAAGATTTGAACATTTCGAGTTAAGTAGGTTTGAATTGCATGCGTTAGGCTATTTTATGTATATTATATATTTAATTATTTTGAATTGCGTCGATAGGATTCGAATGCGTAATTCTTCCCACTTTTTTCATATGCCGATTAGCACATGTATCTCAAATGAAAATTACAGATGTTCTCATATGCTAGTTAATTAAAAGATTCCACTATTCTTGTAACTAACCCGGGTTTTAACGGCTTAAATTTTTCAATTTTCAATTATTTATTTTTTTTGTATTTTTTTTCTTTTCTTGAATTTACATATATGCAAAGAACAAATGCATAGGGTGCTGACCGAAAATTAATCAAAAACAACCACAATTTGGCATTGGCGTCATTGACTAATGACAGGACAATCATTTGAACATGCTAATCACCCACCAAATTAAATTTTTAATTGGAGGGGCTCATAATCCACCCAAATCAAATAATGAATGGAAATTAAATTCATCAAATAATTGAAAACCTAGAACGTGAATTGTTATCCAAACACAGCCTAATAATGTCTCCTTTAGGTCTTTGATTCCCACAACAAATATCTATGACCACGACTACAAACTGCTATAATCATATGGCTATGTCATGTGGTGGGTCCCACGTTGTTTATCAGGACCGGACGTGGGTGTTTTATTACCAAATTTTCTTTTCTATTTTTAATTATTTATTTATTTTTGAGCTTATGTACTTGAAAATATTTGAATACGGGATTTATCGCTAAATAAATTACCTATCATAAAGACATAATGAACCATTAGGCAAACTGTATAGAATCTTAATTATTTATTTACTTGAAAGATGTGGATTAACTTATGTAGTTCAATAAAGTTGAGAAAACAAATGCGAAATTTAAATTTTAGTACTTTGCATAAATGTTTACGCTTTTTAACTATTTCATACGACAATTATTCATATAATACTAACGGAGTTATGGGATTATTCAAGAAAAAAAGGGGGAAAGAGCGAATGATGATAATGGCAAGATAAGTAGTACATGAAATATCGAGTGTATTCGGTACTTGATTAGCCGTAAGACAATGTGATTTGATTGACACGTAATAAAAAAAATGAATTTGCTTTACAATGTTTATCACATTGTGATGCAAATGAATTACACACATAAAGTATTATAGGGTTGTGTTATTTTCACAAAATTTTGAAATCATATGATTAGAAAATCATTTTCACAAAAGTTTTGTTAGTGCAAAAATTTAAAGCAATTTTAAAAATATATTTAACTATTTGATTTATTAATTAAGATGAAATCTTTTACGAGTTATAATTCGAGAAGTAAAATGAAGCATTTCAAAACTTGTTAAAATAAAATGTTACATTTTATAGTAAATTTTGACATGATATAATCCAATAAGATTCATATTATATTATAAGATAACCACCATATAAAATACAAATTGAAAATTATTACCATTTAAATTTGATACGGTCTCAAACCTTTCATTCTAAAAATCATGTATATATGTTGTAAATATAACTTAGGTCTTTCTTTGTCTTTTTTATTCTTTTCTAAGCCTTTTTTTTGTTTAGTTTAAAAAACTTTGGTGAATTTGGGCCGTTTATAAAAACCAAACTAAATATGACTGATTTTTGTAAAGGTGAGAGAATATATATGTATATATACATAACATATATTAAATTATACTCGATACAGATATCCGCAAATATAGATAATCCATCTCGGATACGGATTATCCAGGTCAAATATTATCATTATTCATATCCTTGTCCATTTTCTCGGATATTTAAAAACACTATTCAAATATTCTTTTTTGAATATTCATTCGAATAAATATCCACAAAATTCGAATTCAAATACGGATCGAATACGGATTTTCTGACATCCATTTACACCCCTAGCCGTAAGACAATGTGATTTGATTGACATCGTAATAAAAAAAGAATGATTTTGCTTTACAATGTTTATCACATTTTGATGCAAATGTACTACACACAAAGTATTATAGGGTTGTGTTATTTTCACAAATTTTGAAATCATATGATTAGAAAATCATTTTCTAATATGTGATTTTAAATTTTCATGATTTTCAATTTAGGTGGTCTTTTAAAAAATTTAGAATTTTTCGTAAGTATTTTATAAATTATCAAAATGTAGTAATGTAAGTTGCGATTGAGTGCGATTCTTATATATTTACATGTTTTAGTTATAGTTAGAAAGTTTTAGTGACCAAAAATTGGAGGAAAGATAACACTAAAATGAGATGGATCAGATTCAAATTTCGTAATATGAGATTCTAAAATCCCAACTTTTGAGCGGATCATGAAATTACATAATTTATAGGATTTCAAATTTGATTGAACTTAAAAATATCGAGACTTATCTCAAAAGAATAATCATAAATTACGTAAATCATGTGATTTACCAAATTACGTCTCAAAATTAGGCGAAAGGAACACAACCTAGTTGATTTTCATTACTTTTAATTAGGGGTCAGAATCAAGCAGTTCGGTTCCATAATTGGCTTCTACCGAAACGAAGACCATAATGTTCGGCAATTTTAATTTTTGGTATTTTTCGATTTTGGGTTTTCAAAACATAATACCAAAACCATACCATGTAGTTTTTTCATAATTTTTTATTTTTTTAGTATTTTTATTTTCAGTATTAATTAATTGGTATATTTTCAGTATTTACCTATTTCTATTTTTTGGAATATATAGTTTAGGGGAATTAACAATAAAAACCCTGAAGTTTAAGGGTACATGCAACTTAAACATTAAAGTATAAAATGTTCCAATGTTAACCCTAAAGTAGAATTAATAATGCAATGTGGCCCTTCTGTCCATCACAGTTAAAAAACACCAAACAGAGGATGATGTGGATGCTGACTAGGCGTCGACGTGGTTAGGGAATTAGCAAAAAAAAACCTGAAGTTTGGGGTTACATGCAATTTAAACATTAAAGTATGAAATGTTGCAATGTTAACGCTAAAGTACAATTAGTAAAGCATTGACGTGTTAAACCTTTTAGTCCATTTCGAAGATTTTATCAGAAATACAGCGAAAGAAGGTGGTGGTGGGAAAATACGATTCTTCTTTCTATTGCTACTAGCATTCTGATTCATCCACCTAGATTAGGGGAAAAAATCTCATTCCCGATCTACAGTTACTAGCCTTTCGCCGTTATGACGACCTATAGGGCCACCTCGATTACATCCATATAAACCTCCACCCCAAATTGCCGATTGACCCCGCCTCTTAATTCTAAATTAGTAAATCTTGAGAAATTGCTTTTTCTATTAAAGTCAGAAAAACTCTACGAATATCGGTGCAGTCATAAGCTCCGTATTTATTTCCTTTCACACATCTCCGAAATCTGAAGGCTCTGTGAAGAAGCTCCAAAAGCATCAAAGAGATCTTGGGACCTAGCAAAGCTCGTACTTAATTGCTTGGGCCGCTTATGCTTTTAGGGAATTAAAGCTTACACTAAGGAATCACTGTCACCTATGATTACGTCTCAAGAGGCTTCGATTTTGGAATTATAGTGTTTTTTTGTTAATAGGATGCGATGGTGAGGCCGAGGAGATTAAGAAAGAAGCGGAGTTGGTAGCATTAGCGTGGAGAATAAGCTTATGGCTGAAGGTGAATTTTAAAGGTATTATTATTATTGATGTCGACGCTTTTATAATTGTACTTTAGGGTTAACATTACAACATTTTATACTTTAAGGTTTAAATTGCATGTAACCTTAAACTTCTGGAGTTTTTTTTGCTAATTACCTAGCTACGTCAACGCCTAGTCAGCAGCCACGTCATCCTTTGTTTGGTATTTTTTGAACTGTGATGGACGGAAGGGCCACATTGCCTTACTAATCCTACTTTAAGGTTAACATTGCAACATTTTATACTTTAAGGTTTAAGTTACAAGTACCCTCAAACTTCAGGATTTTTTTTGGCTAATTCCCCTATAGTTTAACATGTTTTTTCAGTGCAAAGAATACTATTATATTATTTCATATATTTACACATGTATTATAATGATTTCATTAACATAAATGTGTTAAAATATACAAAATTTTGAAATTACGATATACAAATTTTAATAATTAAATTACAAGTACATTAATGATCTTATAATATCTCGCATGTCTCTTTAGATAAATATATATTATCAAGAATATAACATTTATTAGTAAACTTTGGTATTATACAAATAATTTATAAAGCCAAAGATATTATATAAATTGAATAATATAATAATAATATACATTGTCTTAAAATAATATCAATTTAGAGTCAATTAGGCATAATGGTCAATTCCAATAATAACATAATTATAAAAAACACTTACAAATTAGCAATATAAATTAAGGACACTGAATAAAAAAGACACTAATACCCCTTTCTTATTTAACTAATTGCGTAATAATCATAATATAATATCTCATGTCTCCAAAAGATAGTTAGCACTGATCCCGATTAAAAATTTCAAAATTCAAACAATCTTCTCTTTTATGAAATTCACAACGGTTGATCATTAATTGTCCAACACTGTTCAGAACAGAATAATAATTTAGATGGTGTTAAAATAGTTTTAGCACCAATTGTCCAACACTGAAATGTTGCTAAAAGAGTTTTGGCACCAATACAAAACAAAGAATAACGAAATTTATGGTGCTAAAACTGATTTAGCACCAATAGTAAACAGAGAACAATGAAATTCAAGGTGCTAAAACAGATTTAGTACTAATAGAAAATAAAGAATAATGAATTTCAAGGTACTAAAACAGATTTAGCACTAATAGAACACAGAGAATAACAAAATTCAAGGTTTTAAAACAAATTTAGCACCAATTGTCCAGAAAAGAATAACTAATCTCCTGGTGCTAAAATATTTTTAGCACCAGTTGTCCATCACTGGAATGGTGCTAAACGGGTTTTAGCACCAATAAAAAAAAGGACGAAATTCAAAGGTGCTAAAACAGATTTAACACCGATTGTCAAGAATAAAGTAACTATTCACATGATGCTAAAAACAGTTTTAACACTAATTGTCCAACACTGGAAGTCGTGAATTGTGCTAAAAGGGCTTTTAGCACCAATACAAAACATAGAACAACAAAATTGAAGGTGCTAAAATAGATTTAACACCAATAGTAAACAGAAAACAATTAAATTCAATGTGCTAAAATAGATTAAGCACCAATAGAAAACATAAAACAACTAAATTCAAGGTGCTAAAATAGATTTAGCACCAATTATGCCTAACAGAATAACTAATCACATGGTAGCAAAATAGTTTTAGCACCAATTCTCCAATACTAGAATGGTGCTAAAAAGGTTTTAGTACAACATATGAACACAAATAACTAAACTGAATGTGCTAAAACAGTTTTAGCACCATATATCCATCAACAAATTAAGGGCACTATTCAAACAACTTAAATGCAATAAAAACAAAGCATAGTTTACCCTTTATCGCTATATGTACCATAATTTAAACACAATGCATAATCATTTTATACATAAATATAATGTTAAAAAGTAGTATTTGGATGCTCTTATCGACAACTAAAATTTGCATAGTTGTTTCAAAAATAAATTAGAATTTTAATGCTCAAAATAAGTTTTCCCTAAAAGAACAAAAGTACGTCCTTAAAAATAGGTTAATTATACGGCTTGTGAGTGAGGAACAATAAAAGGAAAGAACAAAGGGGTCTAAGGTAAGATCCACGCAGTACGCTTCGTCCCGAAACCTCACAATTTTTTTCCGATTCTTCAGTTTTTGCTTTGCACCTCCCTCTCCATGACAAAAAAAGAAGAAGAAATAAATACAATCTAGAGAGAAAAACAAACACCACCATCAATGGCTCGTCAAGCCACAAAACTAGTCACCAAATTTGATGTAAAAATCCATCAGAATCCTAAAACATCTATTAATTTTAAATGCCTACTAGTATAAACCATCAGATCCGTACCTTGAAGAAGAATGAAGCGACCGTATAGAAAAAATGAACAATGAACACAAAACACGAACTGAGATCGAGTATAGAAATTAAAAGTGAATTCGTTTATAGAAACTGAGATCGTGTAGAGAATTCTAGAGAGAAAATTTTGATTGTGTAGAGAATTATAGAGAAAATTTTGATTGTGTATAGAATTATAGAGAGGGAGAAAATTTTGATGTAGTTGTTTAGAAGAGAGAGTACTGTTCACATAAAAGTTTAAGAGATGTTTATATTAAAGGTATATTTGTCCATTAGCATTTATCATTTTCTTTAAAATAAATTAAGATTATGAAAAATGTCCTTAATATAAAACCAAATTATGAAATTAGTACTACTTCCCTTTAATAAACATGAGTCCGTTTTTGAAGTTATAAAACATTACAGGGTGAGACCCTAGTATTTTTAAAATATTAAAATTAAAACCAACCCAAAGAAAGTCGATATTTTCTATTTTAGTATTTCCAGTTTTTGGTATTTAAATGTGTGAATCCAAAATCAATATTTTCGGATTGATTTTAATTGATTCTAGTTTTTACCGTACCGATTCTCACCCCTACTTCAAATACAACTCAAATAGACACAAAACCATTTTTTTGCATGAAAAATTATTTTACATTAAAACCAGTTTTCGATGAAGTAAATGTTGAATGAACAAGACACAACCTTTAAGGTTGCCTTTGATTATGTAAAAATATTGTAAGAACTCTTGGATCCATGAAAACTGCGAAATAATATGTTTGGTCGGTATTGTAAATAAAATGAGTATGGTCTGTTTTTCTATTAGCTTTTTTCTCGTTATGATACCAACCAACAGAAACAATTCCTTTCATTAGCCAAAAACAAACTTGTAAATTGACAATAATTTGTTACGCATTGAGTTTTCAACGAACCAAATATATTTTTAGGTTAAGTTTAATTGCAAAGATATAAAAATGATTGAAAGAATAACTACTATTTATGAGAAATTGAAAAATACAATGTATAAATATTCCCTTACTCTTCTTTTTTTTTTAACTAAAATTTCATTCTTTAGACAGCGGATAAGAAAATTTTCCTCTAAAAAAAATAAAATAAATATTTGATGCAAACTTCTCTCAAAAATTCTTTTTTTAAGAGGCTTTTTATTTTTAGCCCAGAGAATTTAAATTGTTTTACTTTTAACCCACTTCTTTTAAGAAACTAGTAATTGGTCCAAAAGAGAGGATAATTACTAAATATATATATATTATAATTTTTTTATTCTATTATTTTTCTTTTATGTTTTTCCATCTAAACGTTTCTTGACTTTTTGGATTAAAATTTATCATTCATCTCAAATTTAGTTGTTGCCAGGATATAGGGATATCTTTTAGGAATTTTATGATTTTAGATTCAATTTTCAAATTTTCAAATTCGCAATTTCGTAAATGTAAATTATAAGTGATAACTTTTGATAATTATTAATTTTCTTAAACTAGAATGAATGTATTAGTTATTCTCCTAGATTGAAAGCAAAATAAAAGGTTAAAAATAAAATTTTGAATTATATACTAATTTGATAAATATAATAAATTTGAATGAAAAACATGTTAAAATAGCGGATCAAATACTAATTTACTTTTTCTTTTTATACAATTATAAAATCAGACGGATTTATTTTTTTTAATAGTGTTGCTGGTGGTACAAACCTTGAATTATTGACCTCTATGTTCCTACTTACGTACTCGACCAAGATGCCAAATAAGGTCAGTTATTTATTTATTTTTATAAGAAAGAAAGTCATTGAAATTTCCAAAAAATCTTAAACAACTGAGCCGTTAGTGGGACCCAAACCCACGTGGCCTCCTCAGAAAACTTTTTTTTTTTTGTTTTTTGTTTTTCTTTCTATATACATGACACAAGTTTCTTTGTTTGATTGTTGGGATGGTGCTCTTATTAGTTATTGTTCATGTACTCCTACTCTATACAATAGATGCCCTGCAAAATTCAATGCTCTCTTCAATTATTATCACTCCCTCTCATGCACCTTTTTCTTCTTCAATAAATATTTTTTGTTGAGAGAATTAAAGAAAGCCTTGGAATCTATATTCAATGCCTTTTTAATCTCTCATTTCAAATTAAGAATATGGTTTGAAAAACAAATTATTTTTGTTAAAGGGAAAAAGTATTTCAACTAGTGAAAAAATTGTATCATATTTTTAAAATGTCTATTTAACCTATATGATTCTTTTTTATAAAAAAGTTGCTTATAACAAGAATGGAATCCTTAAATTTATGAAATGTACTCTAAATGACAAAATGACCCGACCTGCCATAAACCGTGTCTTTTTTGAACTTTGATAGGTTTTGAGTTTTTCAAAGTAAAATCCGTCCTGGATCGGGTTCATGTTTGCGTAAAATAAACCCATTTGACTTCATTTAAATACTCATGCAACACCATCAAATTTCACCTAATCAGGGTGGGTTTGGGTTTTATTTTCAAAATGCGTCTTGGGATGGGTCAGGTATATTTATGGATTGGTCAAGTAGGGCCAGGGGCGGAGCGATGTAGGAACGAGGCATGGCCCTACATGGATTTTTCGTAAATATTTACGAAGTATTTGTGCGATAGTGTAGAAATTAGGGGTGGTTTGTGCAATAAAAAAATCTAGTGGGCGAGAGGCCTCGATGCAATGAGCTGTGTAAGTGCGGGGTCTAGGTCCGAGTCCAGGTCCTGTAATTAAATATAATTCTGGTGTAGAGTTATACAAGCAATTTTTTTTTGCCAGCCGCAGAACCAGCACTCGCCCTTCTTTTTTCCCTCTTCGTTCTTCATTTGTTCTGGCTTCTTTCTGCACTCTGTACTCTACTTCTTTCTTCTTTTTCCGCGGCTCTTGGTCTCTTAGGTCAAATTTTTTTCTTATAATCTTATACTTTTTTCAAAAAGAATTTGAATATTAAGACTTAGGTATTTTAATGTTGATTTGCTTCTTAAATTGTCAATATATTTGTTTGTTAGTTATTTTATTAATGTTAATTTGCTTATTAGATTATAATTTGATAAACTAATATTGAGATTAATATATGTATTTGTTGGTTATAGTAGATTGAATATTGAGTTGATAAAGATATTTCAAAATATATAATTAATTTTAGTATATTATTTTTAATTTTTCAGAAACAAAATGGAGAAATATTTTAGTAAAGTATGAAAAAGTTCTACTTCTAGAAATGTTGATTTGAGTTCTACTCCAAATATTGAATCCACATTTTGAAATGTCAATTATACTCCGTCAAATATAGGTTCCTTCGCTCTGAATGTCGATTCCACTACTCAAAATGTTTTTTCCAATTTAGAGCTTCAAAGTGATCATGTGTTAAGGAAAAGTATACATGATTATAATGTTAATATTTTAATTTTGGCCTTATTATAATATATGCAAAAAATTCTTGTTGTGTTATTAGTTTGGCTTCACCTGAACAAAATTTCTGGTTCCGCCACTAAGTAGGGCTAAATTTGCCCCCAAATCCAACCCGTTGCCATCCCAATTTACTATCATAGTTAACCACTAGGCTATCTTCCACTTTTGTTGAACTTTTCTAGTGAAATTTTATATATAAAAATAGCACACGTATCATGTGTACAAATAATCTAATTTACCCAAAGTCTCGGGAAAATTCTTTCAAAGAGAGAGTATTGACTTCTTACAAAAAAATTACCCAAAGCTGTGGAAAATTCAAAAGAAGAGGTGGGGATAATATGCCAACGGACATGTTTTCCCCTCATTTTGTAAAAAAACAAATATACAAATACAAAGGGAAAATTCTTAGTTTTCAAATATTTGCATATAGAGAAGAGATATGACCCAAGGATTTGTTTGGCAAAGAATATCTTTACAGTTTGGGAACAAGTTAAATAAGGAGGAAACGGATACATGTATATGCACAGAACCTAGTCAAAATTCTGATCATCCATTTACACATGCACGTTTCTGATTAAATACCAACCTGCTCACGTGCATACCACGTCATCCTCTCGTCTTTTTTTTTTTTTTAATCAAAATCAACCCCCCCCCCCCCCCCCCCCCCCCCCCCTAATCAAAATCAAATATTTGCATATAGAGAAGAGATATGACCCAATAGTATGATCTACACACATGTAGTCAATACTTAACAACTTAATGATGCAGTTTCTGAACATACTCTTTCAAGGAAATTCTTGCACAGCATGGCCGCATATTTTTGGTATACGCTGCTTAGTATCTCCGGATACTAAATTTTCATCAGAGGCATACACTAAAACTGAGGACCCCATCCTTTAAAAATAAATAATATATGAACCCCGTTGTTCCTTAAAAAATATAGAAAATAAAAACTGCATTATAAATAATTTCAAACTCAGACACCAGATCCTAAACGCCCCTTTCCCTTTTCCATGAAAAGAAAAACAGATTAAGTCTTCAGTTCTCTTCTATGTGCATTTCCTTTTCCTCTCTCTACTCTCTCTCTCTCTCTCTAGTTTTTCCTTTTCCATGAAAAGAAACAGATTCACTCTTCATTTCCCTTCCATCTGCATTCCTTTTTCAACCCAACTTCAAGATCAAGCCTTGACAGCTCCCCTCTTATTATTCCATCTCTCTCTAGAATTTCTTTTTCCCTCTATACAAGTTTGAAAACAAAGCCACTTTAAACCTCTAATCTGCATAACATCATTTCACCCAAAGTACCCTCCTCTCTTAATAACACCACCTCATTTCTTGGGCTAATCTCTCTCCTTTTTTGACTGCTAAAGCATCATATACAGATAATCTTTGACAGTTAAAAACCAAGCATAATTCATCGCTTTACAATTGCCAAACACCAATGTACACCTTCAGATCCATATAAAACTCAAAACCCATCACTTTCACAAGATCACTATATATAAATATACAGACATACGCACACACACACATATATATATACATACACATATAAACACATCTGCAGATAGCAAAATGCTGAGGCAAAACTTGGAATTGGAGGGTGAGATTGAAGGAATTTGCAAGATAAGAAAGAGAGGGAATTCGTCGTCGTCTTCTTCTTCCTTGGTGCAGAATTATAGGCTGAAACGCGCAATTTTGGTGGGGAAAAAAGGTGGCTCGAGCACGCCTGTACCAACATGGAAGATGAAAACAAGTTCACCTTCACATCAAAATGATGATAAGCCAATTAAGTATTTGCCATTAATGGGAGGAGGTAAAGGAAAAGAAGTGTCGGTATCAGCAAGAAAACTTGGGGCTACGCTGTGGGAGGTGAATGAAGTTCCTTCGCCTCGGAATTCAGATGGGAAAATGGGCGGAAAAGAACATCATTGCCCTGTTTCAGAGGTAGGGTTTGGTTTTTTATTCAATTGGGTTTTGTGGATAATTATGGATATTTAATGTTTGGGTGTTTTATTGATTGATTATATTGAAGTTTCTTGTAAATTTTTTATGTTAAAATCTTGCAGAGAATGGAAAGACAGGGAAGAAGATCATCAGTTTGTTCTCATAAACTTTTGCTAACTGATAACAACTTGGAAGAATTGGACTCTGTTCACAAAGCTAGCTTAGTACAGGTAGTTAATGCTATCCTATCTAAATAGCCCACCCACTGTCTCTGGTCCCTATTTCAATCGCTTTTGAGTCGATTCGTAAATCTGGACTGTTCGTTTAAAATGGGATGGATTATATTTTGACAGGAGTGTTTGCCTTTTGTCTTTGGCAAGGATTCATTTAGACAGGAACTACTTGTCAAAATCTGAACTATCTAATTTTGAACTATCGGTCCAAATTTCAACTCTCCTATAGAGTCATCACTCCAAAGGAGCTCGATACAATAATCTAAGGGCGTGTTTGATTACACCTTTTTTTCCAAGGAAAATGTCCAAGATTCCAATTTCTGCATTGTTAGTAGTGTTTGATTCCGTTGCTTTTCCAAAGAATTAATTTCCATACTACAACTTTTTCTTAGCCTATCTTTCCCTTTTCCCATCGAACCAAAAACCAACTCTCCCTGGTTTTGGTTTTCCAAGAAAATTGTTCCTTGCCAGACAACTCTAAAGAAATCAATTCTTAACGCACCCCTGAAGATTTTATTTTCCTAATTCCGGTAACCCATAGACTAATAGATTTCAAAGGATCTTACACATGTTTAAGCAAGAACATTGGAGACCATGTACAGAGTCATAAGCCATACAAATATACACACTGTTGGCTCATCGAAGTATCTGCACAGGAAAAAAAATTCAATAATTACACATAAAAACATATACGCCTTCTTTGGATCTCAGAAAGAGGAAAACACAAGGAAAGCTAAACATATACTGAAAGGTACAATAGACTAAATCATATATTTTTCCTCTCCTTCCCAATTTTTTTAGAGAAATGACACTGCATTTACGACCTAACACACACCTAATTTGTATTTTGTACTTGCAAGCTCAATCATTTCTCTAACAATATCAAAGTAAATGACTTGATTTGAAAAAACTGTCCAGCAGGAAATGGACAAAGCCTATACTAGCTCCAAGCCTATACTAGCTCCAAGAAACAGAGTAACATGACTTGATTTGATGCCACCATGGCCAACATATCACATGCTACCTTTCAATTGCAATTTCCGTACAATGTTGGGAGCATTTCTTTGTCACACGAATCCATATATGTTTTTTTTTGTACGTCTTATTGTAACTGGTCTGTCCACAAATATACAAATGTCAAATAATTGGAGGTCCGCTAGATTTATTTTTTCTTTAAGTAACTCCGTGTATTTATGCCTCTTAGAAGTTAAAACACAACCCATCTTTACAGAATAATAGTGTTGATCAAGCTAAGAGTATGCAGGTCGAGCCTCAACCTCGTGAATCAACACCGTGCCAGCATGTGGTCAAGGTTAAGAACCGTTTGAAGGATGTCAGTGTTGGCCTCACCACATCTAAAGAGCTTCTTAGAGTTTTGAACCGTGTTTGGGGAGTAGAAGAGCAAGACTCAACTACTAAATCCCTTGTCTCGGCGCTTAAACAAGAGATCGAAAGAGCCCGTATCCAAGTTGAGAAGATAATCCGAGAAGAACGGTCCATCCGATATGAGACCGACTACGTCTTGAGGCAATTCGAAGAAGAGAAAGCGGCATGGAAAATGAAAGAGCAAGAGAGGATTCACAAAGCAGTTATATTCGTAGCGAATGAGGTCGAGGTAGAAAAGAAGCTTAGAAGACAAACCGAGAGACTGAACAAGAAGCTAGGAAGAGAATTGGCGAATACAAAGGCGGCTTTTTCAAAGGCGGTCAAAGATTTGGAGAGTGAGAAGAGGGCAAGAGAGATATTGGAGCAAGTATGTGATGAGTTGGCCCAAGGAATAGGTGAAGATAGAGCGGATTTCGAGGAACTAAAGAAAGAATCGGCTAAAGTTCGAGAAGAAGTGGAAAAGGAGAGGGAAATGCTTCAACTAGCGGACGTTTTGCGGGAGGAAAGAGTACAAATGAAGCTTTCTGAAGCCAAATATCAATTTGAGGAGAAAAATGCGGCAGTGGATTTGTTGAGAAACGAGCTCGAGTCATACATGAGAGAGAAAACCAGTGAAGAAAGAGGAAGTGGATCACCAAGCTACGAAAGAATCAAAGAACTTGAAGAGTATTTGAGGAAAACACTTTCAGGGTCATGTCCAAATGGAGGAAAAGAGAGGCATGAAGGGGAAGTAGTTAATGGAGAAGAAAAAGGAGAGGATTCGGGTGATAGTGATCTTCATTCCATTGAACTTAACATGGATGACAATAGCAAGAGCTATGGATGGAGTTACCTTCCAAATGACTCAAAGAGGAATTCAGTGGATAAAATCATGGGTAGAAAGTCTATTTCCGAGAAAGTTCAGCAGAAAATATTTCCTTTGGAAAGAAAAATTCCGGACAGCATAGAGTGGGAATTTGGAAGTAAACATAAAGAAGATTCGGACAGATTTGAAGGGGAAAGATTTTTTGAGTTTGGTTCAGAAGCTCATAAAGAAGATTATGAAGACGAAATCGAGAGATATAAGATGATTAAAGATCTTAGAGATCATATAGTGAGTAATTCGGGATTGGCTTCTTCCCAAACCCGAAACTGGGGCCAAGTGTTACAGGAAGCAGTTTGAAGCAAGAGTAGAGAGGATTGAAGAGAATGGCAGTGTTCAATCATGGATGAAAAAATAATATATGGTGTTCTTTGTTTGTGTTTTCTTTTGCGGACAACAAAAGCATTTGCTTACGAATCCTAAGAGATGGTAAAATCCTCCCAATGGCTCCTGTGTTGCCAAATTTGGGGTGCAATTCAGTGTATAGAATTTTGTGGTACTGTTATATTTATATGATAAAGTTAATTGTACAAAATCTTTTACTTATTTTTATGCTGAGAATTCCTTTTTCCCTCTGGCCAGTTCAAAGATTTTTTGGGCCTGGGCGGAGACTAAAAACATCTCTTTATGTACTAAAAACATGCATATAGAAATTAATATGTATGATTGTCGAACTTTTTTTCCTAAATAGACCACTTTTTGAATAAATTTGTCTATCTAATCCACTTTTCAAGTTTTAGGCAAAATAGCACACTTCCAAAAATAGTGATTTGGAATCACTATTTTAAAGGTAAAATACTGATTTGGAATAACTATTTTTTTTGATAAATAGTGAGATCAAATCACTAATTTTATTTTTTATGGAATCACTATTTTTGTTGATAAACAATGAGATCAAATCACAATATTCCTCAATTTCATAAAAAATAAAATTAGTGATTTGATCTCACTATTTATCAAAAAAATAGTTATTCCAAATCACTATTTTACCTTTAAAATAGTGATTCCAAATCACTATTTTTGGAAGTGTGCTATTTTGGCTAGTAAGTTGAAAAGTGGCTTAGTTTGGTTATCTAGTTCAAAAAGTGGCTTAGTTAGGGCAAAAAGTGGCGAGTGTTGTATATCGCAAAAGAAATAGTTGCTGGATGATAAATATCATAAGAACTCAAAAAGTTACCTGTTTCAAGCAAAAAATCTAAAAGGAACTCATTTAAGATGGAATTCTCGTGGCTTCCTTTCCAATAAGCTTCATATTTCTTCGTTTTCAAGTCCAATGGAATGCAAAATATTGTTTATTTGGCCCAAGTACAAAATATTAAGACATGAGCAACAGCAGCTTGTTGAACAACAGTTGTGCTGGCCGCTAGGTAGCATCAGGGGATTGGGACGAGAAGGGTTAAGGCTTCAAATCTCATTGTTGTAATTCAAACAAGAAAAAAAGTACATAATATTAAAAATTTCGGTCCCTAGGGATTTTAGTGACTAGCCCTGCCTTAATTATACACTTAGAATTTTATCTCATGCTCCTTTTAGCAGCAGGTCTTACTAGCCAGCCAAAATTAGCTTGGATAGATTCCAAAAAATAAAGAACTAAAAGAGGATTGGGTCTAACAATGGTGGGGTTAACATCTCAATTATTCCTTCCAACTACTATGGCTTTGTCTATTTGTTTGGTATGGTTTAGATTAACATGCAAACAATTGACAGCTAAAAGTTGAGACTTAAGGAGAGGGGAGAAAGAAGGGGGGGGGGGGGGGTTCATATTGGTTTCAAAATCCAGCTAGATAGTCAATAAGTGCATTCCAATAATGGAACGAGTTTATTGGTTCTTAATTGTAGTCAACATTCTAGACCAAGATTTTTTATTCACACTTACTGCACAAATTCTCTCGTACTTGGTGGCTTGATTTATTATCATTACTACCACATTACGGGGTCAGAATGTCACCACCAGGCCTACATCAATGAAATCCTTTAAAAATAGTTAATGTTGTTAGGCTTTTATATACTAGGGCAATCACATTCTGTATAGTTTTTACTTTCAGTGCTCATTTGGTTTTGAGTTTTTGTTCACTCCTAGAATCCAAAATGGCAATTTCACATGGAAAGTTTGAACCTCGTCGACTTATGATTCAATCTCTTGACATGAACTATAAGAGTCCTAGTGTGAATTTACCAATTTAGGATTCCAAGAACAAACCAAACGAGCATTCAGAGTTCAACCGAAGCAAACTTTTGGAATCTTTCCCCCCTCTGCTTGTATATTCTAGGGCGGCACATTCTATATTTGGAGGGGGGCGGGTGGGAGAGGGAGGCACTTGTTGCGTAGTTCATGATGTAACAGCTTTAAGACATTTATGTGGTTCAGGATTGAGCATCCGACATGTTCTAAGCATTATAATAAATACTGATCCAAGTAGGTCCCAAGCACTTTGCACCAAGGGTTGAGGCTTTACCCCCACCTAGGGACACCCGGGGGGGGAAGGGTGGTGCGCACCTACCCAAGCTCCAGCGCCAGTCCAAGTCTGAATTTTGTAATGCTACTATATCTATGCTTTAGTTTAGTATTAGTTTGTCCTTGAGTCATTCAAACACTTTCGGGAGAATCTTAGATGAATTTACTCAAGTTCAAAATTTGCAAAAATTAAACAATACAAGTTCCAAAGATCTCCACCCAAAAACATTTCCAGTTTTCCACTGCTCTAACCAAAATTTGCTGATATTTTTCTTTTTGTCCTAACTAAAATTGTAAAATCATAATATGATGCCCTAATAAGAATCCACCATTTAATAACTCTTGCCCAATAATCAAATTTGAACTTCAAAAACAGCACAAAATGGTGGACCAAACCTTTTGGACAAAAAACCAAAAGGTATGACTTCTAGTGTAAATTATTGAGGAGTACTTCGATACATACATATATGTTTTATATTTGTTGTAGACAAATTGAGCTATAGTAAGTATATATATATATATATATATTAAAGCCCTTTAGTGTAAGCCCGATTCATTAACTTTTATATAAATGCCTGATAAATTAACAAACTAATCATTTTACATATAAACAGAGTCAAGTTTCACACCATAGCAGATGCCAACAGAAAAATCAATGCAACTAAGCGAGAAGATTCAATGTTCTCGAATACATTAGCCAATTGATTGGACTTCAAGAAAACAGATATTTAAGTTATAATCTCATATTGAATGACTTTTTCCTCGAGATTTACTCCCTCTGGCCTCCACCCTAAACTAAGCACCACACCTTCCCCTTTAGGACATCCCAGACTAAGAGTTGCACTTTAAAAATCAATGCATCAAATCTCAAAGTTGCTAGTAAGTTCTAATCTTCACGTACTATAAATTAGTATAGCCTCATTTGGTTCACGGAAGGGAAATCAATTCCCTTGTCTTTCCCATGGAGGTGGGAAACTAAAGTTCCTGTCAAGTTTCCTTTCTTGTGTTTGGTAAAGCATGGAAAGGGGGTATTGTTGTTCAAAAGTTTTGTAATAAATGCTAGGAAATCACAAGGGAAAATCAATCCCATGAGTTTTGAGAGGAATGACTTTACCCCCCACTTTCCTCCCTGTCAAGAAAGTGTTTCCGGAATTTGTGCTTACCAAACAAAGGAAAAGAAAGACTTTCCTTTCCAGAGTGCTCAAATCCGTGAACCAAACGAGGCCTAAATGTGACTATTCTTTGACACGGATAGATGACCACATATAATTCACAGTGGCAATGCAGGCTGCTGCTAGGCATTTATAACCAAACTCCAAGAATTTCTGAAGATGACAGCAAGGACAATACGGTACCACAAGTAATGAAGCATTCCAATGATGGTTATTGCAAGAGTTGCAACAGAAAAGGAGGTATGAAATCAAGACCTTTTACTATATATATGTCTGTTTATCTATGTATGTATTTGCAGAGCGTCTGTTTGAAGGGCATCCTTCTTTAATATACTCCCTCTTTTGAGGGGGTAAATTGTGGATTTTATTTAATTTTTAATGAAATTTGGTGGAGATGATCTCCTTGATGGCTTGATTGACAGATCATCTCCACCAAATTACATTAAAGAAAAAACTCGGGAGTTTGTTCTTCAGTTCAAAGAAGGATGCCCTTCAGAGGAACTCTCTAATGTATGTCCAGTTATACCAAATATAACGTAATGGAGTCCTTAAGTGAGCACTGACAGAGTGTCTCAGCCAAGGAAATCAATTCAAATGCCCAGAGAAGAATGAGGTAACCATGGCAATCTGGTAGTCAATAGTAGGAGGATCACAGATCAGAAAAACAAGAGTTACATATCTGTTACCTTTTTTCCTTTAAATTTTTTTTTTTTGTGCATTTATGGGTTTCAACTTTTGGGTGGCCTTTTGCTCAACTTTTTTTATTTACTTTTCCGTGTAAACCATGATTAGCCAATATTATATCCAATGTTACATGAACTCAGGTAGAAGTGTTGAGTATTCTTCTTTCATTTCCTAGGGACAATGAAGTTTTTGCACGACATAGTACGTTAGCCATGAACATTTGCAGTGTGTTTGGGAACCCAATTCCAGGCTTTGGAATTGGGGCCTGTTGAAGAGTATGATATACATTGTTAGTAACCATCTCTCCTAAAAGTTTAAGCTGATAAGTAGTGGGCCAACAATGTATATCTTACTCTTCAACACTCCCCCTCATGTGCGAGCCACTCGCACGTGGAAAGACAAACGAAACCAAAGGCCAAACCGGCCAAACCAAAGGTGCACTTTGTGCACAAACACAAAGGTCTCGGGTTCGAATCCTCCCGCTTGCATTTGTTTCCCCCTTTGTGTTTGTGCACAAAGTGCACCTTTGGTTTGGCCGGTTTGGCCTTCGGTTTCATTTGTCTATTCACGTGCGAGTGGCTCGCACGTGAGGGGGAGTGTTGAAGAGTATGATATACATTGTTGGCCCACTACTTAACAGCTTAAGCTTTTAGGAGAGATGGTTACTAACAGGGCCCTCATTCAATACTTTGTTTGGATGAAAAAAGTAACTTTGGATTTGGATACTGAATCACAATTCCATAAAACGAATTCTATATGGGAACCTTGGTTTTCTACTAGAATTCATAGCCTGAATTTTTTTGACCAAGAGCGAAGTGTGGAAGTTAAACTATTTTATTATACTATTGTGTTTGTTGCACTATTTTTTTGTTTTCATTGCAACTTAAACATAACTCTCAAATGGGAAATAAATTTTACAAAAAATTAGGCAGAGACGATAAACTGAAAACATTCAATTAATTAAATGTCAACCTTTTGCGAGATATTTTGTTGCATTTCAAAATGAGTCCTAAATTAATCTAAAACTCCTTAGGAAATCCATAATGGATCAAACATCAGAATTCCAATTTTATGGAATTTGATTTCCAATTTCATGAATCCAAACACGCCCTTGATCCATTCTCAAGTAAACCATGCAAAATATATATTGATCCAATAAGAAAGTAGTAAACAGATAATTGATTAGACATACTTAATGAATTCATGTCTTAGTAGACGACTGACCTCCCTATCCTATAAACCCATACTATAGCATGATATGTCCATCACTTGTTTACAAACCACTATGTCCAATTCACTCTTGTGGACCACGCACCTAAAGTACACCAAATAATGACAATATATATGGATAACGAAGGTGGTTACAAATTATATAAAATATTTTTGCAATTTCTCAAAATGTAGGGGCAAAACATGAAAACTCACATACTATAACATACCTTTAGCGTACATTGCTGTACTTAGACGTGGCATTCCATTTTCCCAGAAATTGTGTTCCCAATGCCATAAGCATGATTTTCCTGAGCTTTCCAAGGTAACGTCCTTGAGAGTCAAAAAATAGGACTGCATTAATGTTGATCCAATGAAAACATGAAAATACAATTCATATTTGATTGAGAACTATACAATTACGTGAAGTACTCATGAGAATAAATGAACAAAAGAGAGGACTTTAAAATGACAATTCAATAATTAAGACAAAAAGGGAAATTCCTCATAATGCTGTCCACGTTAATCAATAAGATGATATTCTTCTATAGGCAACTAAGTAAAGTAGAGTATTAGACTTATTCCTCCAATTTCAGGATCATTGGACTTTGCCCGCTGCATGGTGTATGTCAAAGAATTATGTAAAAATATTGGGTATAGCCATTACAACGACGAATTGGCATATCAGTCACATTTTCACTAATTTTTTTTTTTTATCAGAAAAGAGACTTATATTGGGAAAAGATAATCAATACAAGCAAAGAGGGACCGATGGTTTACAAGAAGTCAACCAAAAGCCCCAAAGAAAAAGAAAGCACAAAAAAACCAACAATAACTAAACATGGAGATAAAGAAATAAGCAGAAAAACAAACAACAAAATGACTCCCCACAAAAAACCCCGGGCCCAAGTTATGGACAAATCCTTCAAACCACAGCTGCAGACCAATCCCTCCTAAGATCATCAAGAGATAACGAACTGAACAAATTGGTCGTATAGGCCCATAGAGATGCGTACGACTTAACCCTCTCCCAGACTTCATCGACGAGCTCTGATTTGCCTTTGAATATTCTTCTATTTCTTTCCACCCAAACACACCATAAAATAGCCATAGAGCATGTCCTCCGTAAAATTTTAGCCTTCTTCTTGTTGCCTCTAAAGCTCCATCCAATTAATAAAAGATCAAACCACGACTTAGGAAACACGGAGATAATACCCAACTCTCTACGAAGATTATTCCAAATAGAATGAACAAAAGGGCAGTGAACAAGTAAATGATCAATCGACTCGCCATTGCATTTGCACATC
Source organism: Lonicera japonica (assembly GCA_021464415.1). Classification (NCBI taxonomy): domain Eukaryota; kingdom Viridiplantae; phylum Streptophyta; class Magnoliopsida; order Dipsacales; family Caprifoliaceae; genus Lonicera; species Lonicera japonica. The sequence goes on from CM038463.1 coordinate 24,815,935, forward strand.
ACGCACCATGATGGAGATAAAACCATATAGGGCTTCTTAATTTGGAGTATAACATTCGTATTGACTTTTCTCCATGCAGCCAACCAAGCGAGGACTTTCACCTTAGGAGGGATACCCACCTTCCAAATCGAATTATAAATTGCAAAGGAGCTGTCATTAGAAGAGGAAGTTAAAATTTCAAAGTATGACTTTGTTGAAAACAGCCCAGACTTCTCTCCCACCCAAATTCTGCAATCTGCTTCAATGCTACCCGAAAATTCCTTCTCCACCATATTTATAAGCCTTAAAAAATTGTTAGTCTCCCTTCATTGAAGTTCCTCCGAAAATTGAGATTCCAATTAGCTGCAGATCCTGTTTCTCGTGACAGACATGAAACAATATATGAATCGGGATGACTTGATAATCTATGAAGGCGAGGAAATAGAGAGGCTAGAGACTCATTCCTCAACCAAAAATCAGACCAGAATTTGATTCGTTCTCCGTTTCCCACCTTGAGACAAGTGAATTTAACGAAGTTTTCAATATTCGCGGATATAGCTTTCCAAGGATTTCGATGTGAACTTTTTACTACGTTAGAATCCGAACCATTTTTTTGGAGTCCATATTTACTTCTGATAATTGCACACCAAAGTGAATCTTGTTCAATAGGGAACCTCCAAATCCATTTGCCAAGAAGAGCTTCTTTCCTTTTTAAAATGTTGCCGATGCCCAACCCTCCTTGTTTTTTGCTCAAACACACCTTTTCCCAGTTCACCAAATGATCCGCCCTCTCTTTATCATAGCCTTCCCAAAGAGAGTTCCTTATCATTTTCTCAAGTACTTTAGCAACTGCCACAGGGATTTTGAAAAGAGAAAGATAATATATGGGAATGCTTTCAAGAACCGATTGTATCAATGTTAATCTACCACCTCTAGATGAGCAGCCCTTAAACCATCCATCAAGCCGTTTTCCCACCTTTTTAATCACGGGACTCCAAAAACCTACTCTTCTAGGATTATCTCCCAATGGCAGCCCTAGATACGATACGGGGCACTCACCCACCACGCAGCCAAAACTTCTCCCCAAATGAAATACCTCATTTTCACTAACATTAATACCAACAATCACACTCTTGTCAAGATTAATGTTCAAACCCGAAGCATACCCAAAAATATCCAGAATCCCCAAAAGATTTGCTAGTTTCTCCTCATCATTTGATAGAAAAAAAATTGTATCATCAGCGAATTGTAAGTGAGACAAACTAACCTTTTCTCGACCAATGCAAAAACCCTCCACTAACTCTTTTTCTTTGGCTTTTTCAATCAACCGATGGAGTACATCCACTACTAGCACGAAAAGAAACGGTGATAATGGATCCCCTTGTCTGAGACCACGGGATGCCTTAAAAATTTCTCTAGGTCTCCCATTAAGTATTACCGAAAATTTGGCCGAAGCTAAACAACCATTGATCCATCTCCTCCATATTGACCCAAACCTTTTCTTTTCTAATACATGATCTACAAAGTTCCATTCCATGTGATCAAACGCTTTTTCAAAGTCAATTTTGAGAACAACCCCTTCCTTTTTCTTCTCTCGGTATTCCTCCACTCCTTCGTTAGCCACCAAGACCAAATCAAGAATTTGTCTCCCTTTCACGAAAGCTCCTTGCTACTTCCCAACCGTATCACTCAAAACTTCCCTTAACCTCAAGAACAAGACCTTAGTCAAAATCTTATAGAGACTAGTAACAAGACTAATAGGTCTAAAATCTTTAAGTTTAAGAGAAGCCACCTTCTTAGGAATAAGACAAATATAAGTAGAGTTCGTACTCGCATTCACAACACCATTCTCAAAGAACTCCTTGAAAACTCCCATTACTTCTCCCTTAATCACTTCCCATCCCTTTTTAAACAACTCGATAGTATAGCCGTCCGGCCCCGGTGCCCTGTCTCCCTCACATTCATCAATTGCTTTCTTGATTTCACTTTCTTTAAAAGGTCTTTCTAACAATTTACTACTTTCTTCACTGATAGGCGCCCAATCAATGCCTTCGAACCCCATACACGGACCCTCCTTCTTAGAATATAGAGTTTTGAAGAAATTAATTATTTTCCTCTCAATATCGCTTTCCTCCTCAACAATCGAACGATCATCTTTCTCCAATTTACAAATAAGCTTGTTCACCTTCCTTCGGTTTGCAATTCGATGGAATAATTTAGAATTTGCATCCCATTCAATAGCCCCTTTCACCTTCGATTTTTGGAACCATGAGATTTCTTCCTTCAGTAATACCTCATCAAGCTCCGCCCTTAAATTACCCCTCTCCATAATCAGCTCCTCTGGTAAAGGATCTCTCATAGTCGACTCCTCGATTTCCTGTATGCTTCTTAAAATCAGCCTTTTACGAATACGCAAATCTCCAAAAACATCCTTATTCCATCTCTTAATATTGTGCTTGACAAAAGCTAACTTCTTCATAAATTTACACTCCTCCCACCACTTTTTAAAATTACTCAAGAACTCCTTATGTTGCAACAACATGTTTTCAAAACGAAAGGGAGTCGGACCCCATTTAATAGGGTTTGAATCGAGAATCAAATGGAAATGATCCGACACAACTCTAATAAGAACCTCTTGCCTAGCCAAAGACAATGCCTCCCAATTATTTGAAAAAAGAAATTTGTCTAATCAAGATCGAGCATTGCCATTTGACCATGTGTAATTTACATTGATTTCTGGATCACTTAACCCTGCTTCCCTAATAAACTCATCAAAATTCTTCATACGCTTCGATATTCTGCCATTTTCTCTACCTTTCTTTTCTAATGGATAACGAGGAACATTAAAGTCGCCACCAATACACCATTTGTCCCCGCATAATCCGTACAGGCTTGAAAGTTCTTCCCAAAGAGCATTCCTTTCTCTATATCTGCAAGGACCGTATACCCCCGTTAACCACCAAGATTCTCCATTTCGTGATTTCAAATTTAGTGAGAGCATATAGCCCCCCTTCACGCATTCTTCCACTAATATAACTTTCACGTCCCAGATAATCAAAATACCTCCCGATCTTCCTTCTGATGGAACAAAGGCCCAGTCTTTAAATCTCACTCCCCATACTGACCCAACAACTGCCCAATTAATCTCCTCCTTTTTTGTTTCCTGCAAAATGAATACGTTCAGTCTTTCTTTACACATAATCTCCTTAATACACCTCCTTTTTTCTTACTCCCCAACCCCCTAACATTCCATGATATGATCTTCATTGAAACTCGACATCGCCCCTCTTCCTAAAATCCTCTACTCCATTCTTCTCATAATTAATAGAGCACCTCAAATTCTTCAGCTCTCTAGCACCTTTTTCCTCCCACTTCCTCGGTATCTTCCTTTACTTTTATTCAGACTCTGAATAGGGACCATGGATATCCCCATCTTTGATAATAACTCCCTGAATCTTTTCTTATCTTCGCTATTTAATCCTATCCACTTATCCTCCTCGTTCAGCGCAGATAACTCCAAATTACAAACTGGAGTTCCCATATTTTTTGAATAGGCGTCATTCTAGTATACATCCATAGGTGAGTCACATTGCTCATGTTCAAGTAATGGTAATGAACTGTTTTCCAACGTTATAGCTTCAAATTCCACACTTGGTGCCGTATAAGGAATAATAGGAACACTAGCTTCAAACTGCATAATCCGTTCTTGATGTACAAATGAACTTAATGCAGCACTCTCAAACCCCACGCCCAACAGTTGGAACAGATGAGAACAGACCGTCGAAAGATAGAGTCGTCACCACTGGACTATGAGCCGGAAAAATAAGTTTTAATTTAAAGCCTCCTAAGTCAAGCTCGAACCTCGGCCCTTCCGATGAAAGTGACCCCTTGTCAACAGCCTTCAAAAGAATCGAATCATCTCTACGAAATAAACATTCTGACCATTCCCCATTCACATCAAGATTAATTACGGAATACCCCTTCTCCTTTCTCTTCATCTCCTCTTCATCGTCAGAAAGGGTAAAATCCGTATCTGACGGTAATGTGTCTGTCTCTGGGCTAACATCATATATATCGACCTCTCTATCATTGATTGAGATAATTTCCTCTTCATCCGACCCGGCAGTATAATTCACAGCCCCGAAATCCTGTACCTTCAAATTTTCCAATGAACGAACCAAGGAAGAATTAATATCGACATCCGTTTCTACTTCAATGACATTCTCTTTTTCAATCACTACATTTGACTTATTGACTCCTTTTTTTGTAAACTTTCAGAGTTTTTCGGGCCTCCCATTTTTCCTTAATAAGTCTACCTCTCCTGAACCCAGTCCAGCTGCTTGAAGCAGGCCTCGCAGCTGGCCCACGGGACATGTTCAACTTTGGCCCGGCTTCATTAAACTCCTTGCTTCGTCCTCTATAAATCACGTTGGGCAACCAGAATCATACACCTGGATTTGGGCCGTGTCATCTTTGAGCCCTTCCTTCAATATGGCAAAGATTCTAGAAACATTAACTAAGTATCGATTCTTGTCCTCCTCATCCTCTACATTAAATGATTTCCCATCTACTAATAACGAATCTATCTCAAATAGGTCTCTTAATTTGAATTTTGGACATCCCAAAAAGGGGAGTGGGATTAGTTCTAGTGATACCATGTGACTCTTATAATAACAGCTATATCCAATATTTTTCTAATTAATAATCTCTTTTAAAGGAAAATGTTAACTTGTGCCTTGACTAGGAATAGAACCAATAACCCTATGTGACAATTTGTGCCCTCTTTAATGCGTATTAAAGCTTTTTACTTTGTACTAAACAGATGGATCTTTTTTATGAAATTCTGTCGATATGACCTCATAACAAGTAGATCGTCTCTACAAAATTTCAATAAGAAATTCAAACCAGAAGTGGCCAACGGGTGTGATTAAAAATTTGAGACTTGACTCCTCTACATTACCTTTCGGTTCAATTTCGTCCAATGGAGTCTAGTTCGAGGACCAAACGGTTGAAATTTTTCATGAAACTTGGTGGAGATGATTTCAATGATGAGTAGCAGATCGTCTTCACAAACTTTCCTCAAGAAATTCAAACCTGAAGTAGGTGTAATAAAAATTTGATATATATATATTCATTTTCGACTACTGAAACTTTAAATGATCATCTCATCCAATTTAAAATTGAAATTGAATCTTCTCATCAAATTTTGTGGAGATGATCTGCTCATTATATAAATCATCTCCATCAAGTTTTATGATCTATTTACTATTTAGCCCTTGAAAAAGACTCCATCCAGGGAAATTGGGGAGAATGGAATAATGTAGACGAACAAATCCCGTTAACATTTCACCAATTGGACTTAGTTCTCTTTTTCCTACCATTTTCTCACCAACCAAACAGAGACTACAGTGCAGATAACAATAACGTTCACCAATCCAAAACAATGAGAACTTTCACATGGCAAAAAGAACTAACAAATTATTGTAAGAAATAAAACCAGAACTGAGGAATGGTGAGGGAAAACCTAGAGTAGCCGGAGGAGTGTCAGAGACGACGCTGGCTCGAACCGCCGGCCGCTGAATAGTCATCACCTTTGTAGAATGTTTATTTTTCGGCGAAGACGGATGCATTGTGTCATTGTGACCAGGAATTTGCATGTGAACATTGATAGAGTTGACAGAGTTCGCTGGGCTATTTTCGGAGTTTTTTTTTTTTAAACTATGCTTAGATTCTCAACTTAATTAGTAAAATAGATGAGTTATGAAGTTATTTGTGAAAATGGAGCTGTTTTAAAATTGCTAATGCAGGTAGCATTTTTAAGATGGAGAAAATTTGGGCAGATAAAAACTGCTTAAATGAGTGACGTTTTTTCTCTTAAAAAGGAAAAACGCCATAATGTATAGCGATTTTAGGAGAAAAAATGCCACACATTTTAACGATTTTCACTTGTCCAAATTTTCTCCATATTAAAAACGCCAACTTCAATAGCGATTTTAAAATAACCCCTTTCTACAAATAAGTTTAAAATTCCTTTGTTTTACTATTTAAGTTCAAAAACAAGCATAGTTAAAAAAGAAAAAACTCCTATTTTCAATTCGGGATATCAAAAAATAGGGTCAAAAAAGTTTTTCGCAAAAGAACTAGTGAATAATATATTTGTAAATTAAGAGCTTATATTTGATTAAATTTTAAAATGAGTGTAAAGTTAACTTTGCAATGTATTTTTGAATTGTATTTTTTTTATGTATTCATACAAAATTGAGTTTGCACTACATTTTTTTAGTATAGTATTACAAATAAATGTTTAATTGACAATGTTTTAGAATAATTTTAACAAATTATATATTCAAAATCTATTTATTAATAAAATGCACATAACAATTTTTTCAAAATTATGCAAAGTTAAGTTTACATTTTTTTTTTCCTAAAACATTACTATGTATTTGTATTTATTTGAAATTGTTTTAAAGTTTTATGAATGAAAAATAAGAATACACTTGTTGAAAAGTATAAACACATCATGCAAAACAAATTTGCATTAAATTTTTTTGATTGCAAAGTTAAGTTTGCACAAAACACAATTTTGTGCAAAGTTAAATTTGCACTTGGTCAAAACCTTCCTTATTTTATATTGATAATGATATCTAGGCCCTTATTTCTAAAAAACATTATTCATTAGTTTTTTTACGAAAAAGATTGTCACGCAAGACCTTTTACCTTATTTCCAATTTTCGATTTCGGTCCGGCAAAAATTAGAGCACCCAAACTCAAATTGAACTTAAAATTTCTATTTCTGTTCGGTTTTGATTTCTAAATTTTTCTTAATTCAAATTTGAATTAAACTATTTGGTTTAGTTTTATTTGATTTTCATATTTTTTTAAAAAAATAAATAAATTGTATTACAACACTTATTTTGATCAAATAAACAAAGATTAATTATTTTTTAGTACATTATATTTGCCACTTAGTTTTTATCAAATAAAAAGTCTAATTGACAAAGTGAAACCAAGGGTGCGTTTAATTACGAGCATAAAATTTGAATGAAAAGAAAATAAGTTCTAAGCAATTGAATTACCTAGAATTAAGTTGCATGAAAAATGCCAATTAAATGTGTTTGATTGCCTTAATTTTTTACCTGAAAAAATATTATACTTTTTCATCTTTTGGTGTGTGATAACCATTATTTTTCATAGACATTGTAACTTTTTTCAACTTTTATTGTTAAATAGCTATTATTTTCTATATAACTTGTACCTTTTCTACATGGAATTTGAGAAATGTTAAAAATAAAATAAAAAAATATACATGAAAATAAAGTAATTTTTTTTTTGATATTCTAAATCAACCATAAATTTGGGAGCATAACAATTATAATAATAAGAAATATAATGTATAACAGTGATAAATAAATATATCCTCTGAGTTAAACAACATAAAATTAATTTTTTCATATTGTTAAATTAATTTTCAAAGATACATGAAAAAATATTTGTGGGTGGTTATTCATTTTCCTAGCTTATTATCAAATATATTATACCAAAAAAATGGAGAGTAAAGGGATTTTATAGCTTACTTAGAAAATAAAACCTCCTCCCCCTTAAGAAAATATTTTCTAACTTTGGGAGGAAAATAATGTCACATCACCCAAAAGTTGGGATTTGACCACTTAGAAAACAAATTTAATCAAACACATTAAAAATGGGAACTTGGGTGGAAAACTCCCATTTTCTAGGAAAAACAATGCCCATCAAACACACCCTAAGTGGGAAGTACAATGTTCTAAACAGTATCTAACACAAAAAACAGTAATTATATACTTGTTCATACTTATTTTAGATAGAAAAAATATTAAATCTTACATCTATAATATAACTATAATATCTATGATAGTTCAAAGAGTGATTTCTCACTAAACCTCGTAAATTTAGGAATATAAAATTTTAGACAATGAAGTAATATTATTTTTGAGTCACATATGCAATTATTCTGTTTGTTTCGGTTCGGTTTTATAATGTCACGCCCCAACTCAAACTAAACATATTCAGTTTCGGTTCGATTTATTTGTTTCGGCTCGGTACAATTCAATTGTTAGGCTTGATCATCCTTCCTCCAGACTATCAGCTCAAACCAACCTCTTACCAAGAAAGGCCGCCGATAGAGATGCCCAGAAGAGATCCCAAACGGATGTTCACCTGGAATTTTGCCATGGAAAATTACATCTTCGAAATTATAATGAAAACAGTATGATGGGTGATGCACAGGAGGGGAGGATGAAGTTAAAGAAAGTTGATAATGAAGCCACAGCAAGCTTCATATAACTACCACACATCTCATTTGAGATTGTTCTATTTTTCGCCATTTCGTACAGGATCTAGTAGACTAGAGAAAGCTAGAGTTCCCAGCCATTAAATCAGTCAAAGTGCAACCATTTCTAAAGGCTTCGGTGAATGAAGTAGAGGTGAGAGATCCAGGAGTTTCACAACAAGAAGAAGGTGTCTGGGAATGAAATGAGGAATCGGCTTTCCTTACTGTGTCAATAAATATAGGAAGATGTATACCAATGGCGTTTGGTGAAGAAAAATCCGAACCCCAAAAAAGGAAAAGATTAGTTGATCAAAAACCACGGAGGACTTGGACTCGAGGAAGTTTATAACAAATTGAATTAGAATTGACGTACAATTAAGATGAATCGACATTTGATTCAAGATTCCCCTTCGACTTGTGAACTATATTTGACTTGTGGCTTAGAGCCTCAATATCGATGTAGGTGACCTTCTACTGAGTGGCTCTCACTGTTGGTCATTAATTCACTGACCCTATCTCTTCCCGCTCTGCCGGCGGAAGTGGTCTTGGGTTCGGCTTATAACTCTATGGTTTGGACAGATCCTGTTACTTTACATTCATTATTAGGTTGTTTGTGGATGCCCCCTCTCAATTACGCGCTTTTGGCTACCAGGTCAAAGTTAGTTGGCCTTATGCAAGGGAAAGAGCGATGATTATCCTTTTTTCTCAATAGGTGAGGAAGCGGACATGATAGGAAAGTGAAGTGACTCCTCCTATCCCAGAGGTACCTTCACTGCTAAGAACTTCCCAATCAAATAAATCTCCTTTGGCTAGCAAGTAAAAGACTAAGTTTATGTGATATTTCTTTTAGCTTTTCAAAAAGGAGATGATCAAATTGATTATTTTACCTCAGTCTTTATATTTATACTCATCCTTCAGCTGTCGATATCGACTTTTCTTTCTAAAGCATATTCAGTCGATAGGTTGGCTGTCTGTAGGTAGGTTCGCGGTAGTATATATATATATAACATGGTGAACCGGATGAGACTCTTGCACGAAAGAAGGGCAACCATTCCATATGTTTTTATATATATATAAAGTCTTTAGCAAAATGTAATGTCCAAGCATTGGCTTGGTTCGAAGGAAGTTTCACTCACTGAATGAAGTCCTCCCGCTACTATTGATTGCTTTTGAATTACTACAAATCTGATTTGAGACGAGAACTAAAAAGGGAGGAAAGCCCTAGGGCGATCAAGTCGAAATATGATGTCGTCGATTGGTAGCTAAAGACCAAAAGCCTGCCCTTTAACTAGATCTCCAACTTGGTAGTTTTTTATAGGGCATGGCACCTAAACCTAAGCTAAGTCAGTAGCTAGGAGAGTTGTCTGGTCACTGGATGCGACTTCTTTCCATCAAATGATTCTCATGAAAGAAATATTGAAATATTTATGGAAACTTTTCCTCAAGCGCGGTAGACTCTTTACTATACTCAATTGAGCTAACGTTTTCCATATCATTCCTTGCAAAACAATCATCAATCCCAACTCCACTGGAAATATTCAAATAATGCATTTAGTTCTCCTGGATCAACAAGTTTCTTTACCAAGAAAGGAATTTTTTCTGGAGGACGGCTGGTGGGCTGGTAAACCCAGTAAGATTAAGCACTCAAGCACTAACGAGCAAGAAAGGTCTCTGACTATAAATAGGGCATTAGCGCTTGATTAATAAGATAGAAAGGGCTTTTTCAGCTTGATCGGAATCGATTATATGATTAAATAGCAGAAGTGCTACTTATTAGTAGAAACTCGAAGAGACAGACAGAGATGGGACTCTTTCATACCTACGAACTACTAGGATATGCAGTTCCCCACAACACCCCTACTAGAATTAACTTAAATCGGAAGGGTTGTGACTCGGCTGACCTAATTTGTAAAGAACCCTTGAAATTTATTTTCTTAGTCTTAAGTTCCGGTCTCTTTCGGGTGGGGGATTTTCCATATCATATAACTCATATAACTAAGGGTAGTGATAAATGCACCCTTTTTTGTTGTCATTAACACCCTCGAAAAAAATTTATTAATATTAAAATAAACTTTATTTTTGCCAACCTCTCATTTCACTTTTTTTATCCAAAGGTTAATTATTAATTAACTTAATTAATTAATCATTAATTACAATAAAACAATACTACAATCTTTCACCACCCCCTCACCACCATATTTTTATTGTAAGACTCCAGCCTTAATTAACATGATAGCACCAGTAATTAAGACCTGTAGCGTTACTAACCCATCTTAGATTGACTAAAACGGGTATTTATGTAAAGAAGAAATCAAAGCAAAATGCATGTCATGTGTCAATCAAGCATGAAGTGCAAAACAATAGTATAATACTTACACATGCATATAACAGTTATACAAAACCGAACTATGTAAATTCAAAACAATATATAACACTTCGGGCTAGCCGTAGCTTCCTATGAAAAATTATTCATCACAAAAATTATAGTTGTATCAGAGTCTCTACTTCGTCCTTAATCTCGTAGTATCCTTATCTTCTTTGGATTCTTTGGTACTTGTGTAAATTTAGGATGACGGGGTGAGCGATATGCTCAGTAAGGGGAATAAATGAGGGATATTTCATTTTAAAACAAATTTTGATGTTCCATATCAAATAGTATTTTGACCAACAATACAAATTAAAAAAACCATTATTGTAATAAATAATGCATGCACATGCTATGCAGGTTACCTCCTGCATCAACAATTATCGTGCCATCAAGAATTCGAACCGTGTGTAAGATAATTCCCTTCGTCACCTCAAGAGAATGCATTTCCAACACAATAATAGAAATGGAACTACCCGTCCCTAATCTATACAAACATAGATATAAACTGAATCCGTAGTGCCTTGCTCGTTGCCTAGGTTCCCGGACTCCTCACTGGTAGCTTATAGGGGGCCAAACATTACTCCCCCGGGGGTTTAAGGATTTTCAACTCAAAGGCGCCGAGCCCTACCTATTTTTCATCCTGGCAAGCACTATATATTCATATCCAGAATTCGATTACGAGATACACAAGCTCGTCAAATCAAAAATATATAATATAGGCTTTTCTTATCGTAGATACAAGATATAGTCCTCCCAAGGGACAATTTACATGCCATATGCCCATATAATACTCCAGACTTGCTAAGTGAATTGCCAAGACTCTGATTGACACGATAATTAATGCAATTCAATGCATAACATGCAATTCATACTATTAAATTAATACTTGAAACAATTTATGCCATATACACCTTAACAATTCTTAATCCATATTCCATGATATATATATTACTTGTCAATAATCAATTTCCAGCAACACATAACATTCATACATTTATGGAATATCACAACTTAGGCATATACAGTGTAAATGGTATATATTGCTTCAGAACACACTTATAAAACTTGTAAATCGTGGAATATCAATCTCAACAAGTATAGTATAGTTTGTTTTAAAACAAATATGGTAAAAGCATAATGATTTTTGGAGAATAAAATCATATCTCCGGTTTTGAAAACAAATAAACCCCAACCTCGAAGTTATAAGCCAAAAGGAATAAAGAAAGATGATATTTAGAACCCTATCCGATGATATATCACATCGATCCCCGCATCGCGTAGAACAACTTTCCCTAAGGTCAAATCAGAATCCAAAAACTCGATATCTTTAAAAATCTAGAGAGGGAATTACATAGGAGAAGGAGCTCTCAAAGCTGTTGGATTTTTGTTGAAAAAATGGCTTAAGAACTCTCTAGAAATCCTTTTAAACTTTTGAACCGACATAGCAACAGGCGCATGTTTTTCCAAAATAGGCGGCTGCTTTTTCTCAACAGGCGGCTGTCTAATTACGAGAGAAAATTGTCTCGGGGTCGCCTTCCAACAGGCGCCTGTTGTGTGTAAAAATTTCATATCGAAATATAGCTCAATCTCTAATATATGGCTTTGGATTCACATAAAAATGAGTTAAAATAATTTTTTGATGAATTTTGCAAGTTTGGTCGATGATATCGGTTTCTACGCGGGTACATGAATTTTTTTCATACATTTCCATCATTTACGATGCTTTCTTGGACAAAGCAAACAAAGTAACTGATGTGAACAAGGCTAGCACATAATCAAGCTCGTGGATTGAAGTGTACATAGGCCCAAATCAAGTTTCCATGGGTCCGATTACAAGAGCTCGTGCAAGAAAATTCAAAGAAGATCGTATTTCAATTATTTTTAAATTATAAAACTTGTTTATTATTTTATTAGGATTATGATTGTTTTCCTTATTCAATTAGGATTGTTTTAGAAGTATTTTCTTAGACAAATAGGATATTCAATTATGAATGTTTAGTCAATTAGGATTGTTTTACTTTTCTTATTGTGTTAGGATTAATAATTATTTTTTACACCCTATTTATAGGGGATGATTGTATTATTTTAATTAAAGATCTATGGATTAATAAAATTGTGAGAGCTTTTCTCCTTTGTTCTTTTAGAACATGTTGAACAAATCTGGGTTGTTCGTAATGTTTATTCGACTTATCAATTGATTCATTATCATCAATTATGACGTCATTCTAATATACCAAGGTTCGCATATCTCTATAGATGTTGGGTTGCGGTGTCCATCAATCCATCTATCCTTATATACCAAGGTTCTTGCTTCTTTATAAGCAACGGGTCACAGTGCCATTCAAGTCTAATTGTAGAAACGATTTTTCGACCGTCTTTACTACAGGTTTTGTCACATTGTTGGTGTGGTTCGTATTAGTACTAATGATGCGAACCCGGATCGTAACTTTTTTTTTGTTGTTTTTTTTTGTTTTTGAATTAAATTGAAACTCAAACAAGAACAACAAAATAAAAAGATAGATAAACCTAAAGGTAGAAGCTACCTCTGATACCAACTGATACAAACCACACCAACAATGTGACAAAACCTGTAGCAAAGACGGTCGAAAGATCGTTTCTACAATTAGATTTGAATGGCACCTCGACTCGTTGCTTATAAAGAAGTAAGAACCTTAGTATATAAAGATAGATAGATTGATGGACACCGCAACCCAACATTTATAGAGAGTTGCAAACCTTGGTATATGCGAATGACACCACAATTGATGATGATGAATCAATTGATAAGTCGAATGAATATTACGGACAACCCGGATTTGTTCGACATGTTCTAAAAGAACAAAAGAGAAAAACTCTCACAATTTTATTAATCCATAACTCTTTAATTAAAATAATACAATCATTTTCTTTAAATAGGGTGTAGAAAATAATTACTAATCCTAACACAATAAGGAAAGTAAAACAATCCTAATTGACTAAACATTCATAATTGAATATCCTATTTGTCTAAGGAAATACTTCTAAAACAATCCTAATTGAATAAGGAAAAAATCATAATCCTAATAAAATAATAAACAAGTTCTATAATTTAAAAATAATTGAAATATGATTTTCTTTGAATTTTCTTGCACGAGCTCTTGTAATCGGATCCATGAAAACTTGATTTGGGCCTATGTACACTTCAATCCACGTGCTTGATTATGTGCTAGCTTTGTCCACATCAGTAACTCCCAATTACATTAATATAAACACTGGGTGTTACACTTATCCTCCTCCTCCTCATTCTAATTCTCATCATCCTCCTTTTCTTCAAAACATGCATATATATATATATATATATTCGAAAGCAAAAGATTATGAATTCTTCTTCTTCCTCTTGCTTTTTCTTCTTCTTCAAAATATACATATATACATACACATATACATATATATATATATATATATATTCAAAACATACATATATACACACACATATATATATATTCTAGAAAGAAAGAAAAAAATAAAAGAAAAAATGCATATATATATAGATCTCTTATTAAAAAAATAAATTCATACCCACAAATCTATTTAAGTTTTAGATGCTCAATGTCGAGCTAGTAATAATGAAGATACTCTCTTAATGATGGGAGAGTTTTAGCACATTTACTCACCACAAATTGGACAAGTATATTTCAAAAAATAGGCCGTAACTTAAGTTATTGCTAAACTTCCAAATGCTCAATGTCGAGCGAGTACCAATGAATATACTCTCCCAATTATAGGAGAGTATTAGCACATTTACTCACTATAAATTGGACGAGTATATCTAAAAAAATGGACCATACCTTAAGTTATTGATGAAGTTCAAGATGCTCAATGTCGAGCTAGTACTAATGAAGATACTCTCTCAATGGCGGAGAGTATTAACATAATTATAGTTATTAAGTTAGAGAGTGGTGGAGTATGGTGTTTGTGATAAATTTTTTAAAAGTGGAGAATGTAAAGTATAGAGGGTGTTAGTGACAATACAAGTAAGTGCATTTGTCACCACCCTATAACTAATCATATCATATAACTAATAATAAAAACAACCCCCTTTTCACCTTTGCTTGACATCTGTCTATCGATTATTTATTTCTTTTTTTTCCTGCAATTTCATTTGTCAGTTTCACTGCTACTTATGCTTTCTCCACCAAGTGTCTCTCCTCTCCCTCTTTTTGAAAAACCTTTTAATCTTTGATTAAGCCAAAATATTGCATTTTATACATATTTAGATGGCTTAATATGCATGAATTTGATTCTATTTATCCTAAATTATTAAGATTTGAGTTTTAATCATGAAATAGGATAATATGTTTTTTTCTAGTGCATTTTATCCATTTTACAGGTTAAAAATGAACAAGAACGAATTCAGAAGCAAATTCCCCAAATTAGTCATTGCCGGTCCAATTCGGAGCAAAATTGAGTTTAAAAAGTGAACAAAAAGCAAATCCCAAGCTCAAGTATGAAGGGAGTGGATGGAAGAGACTAAGAGAAGCTGATAGATCATCTTAAGCAAAGAAAAGTCATTTGAATCAATTCGGAAAATTTTCAGTTAAAGAAGAGATCCACCGTGCGCAGCTTCTCTATTCCAGCCAATTATGGTATTTATCGGTGCAGAATTTAAAGAAAACTCCAGAAATAAAAGTTGTAGATATATGAGTTATCTACGTGTGGGATAAAACCTTGCATCAATCGAAGTTTGGAGCACAAAGTTATGGCCAAAATACGAACAGTGTGCCGGAGGAGCAAATTCCTGCGCCAATGAATAAAATAATTGAAGGTGCAAGAAATTATTGAAAATGGGCCTAGCCTAAATAGTTTGCGTGAGAAGTTTCTTCCTTGTGGTCTCGAGTTCAACTCCCCACTCATAATAATCTATTTTTAATCAATTTTCAAGCCCCAAATTGGGCCAAGCCTATGACCGATTGGCACACCTAATTAAATTAGGTTACATTAAAGATTCGTTTTGTACTGCTTCTACTAGTTTTATTTGGTGTTAATTCAAAGTTAGAGACGAAAGATTTGAACACAGCATTGACGATTAATTTTCAGATTTAATTATTAGTTTACGTACGTACTTCAATTTCAGGTTCTTAATTTATTTACTTCATTGTTAATTTATCGCGTATAATTTATATGCTTAGTTTGTTAATTGCTTTTCAATTTATAAATTTATATACGCTGTTTTATTTGATTATTTTATTGAGCATGAATTTATTAGATATGTTTGGCTAGTTCGTTAGTTAAGGAGACCGTAAGGAACGGGTATGCCGATGCGATAATTTTTTAGACTCGAATTCAATTCTAATTAATTTTTTATTGGTTAATAGGTCATTATAAATCTGATTTTTATTAAATTATTATCTAAGTATGCTAATCACACATTTTTATAATAAATTTAATAAAATCTTTTCGACAAAAGAACCAAACTAGTTTGAATCGTTGTTTCTTGAGCTAAACCCTAACTAGTTGACTTAGAGAGCGATCTATATTCTCTAAATTAATTGGTTTTGTATATCTATAATTTCAAACTAGAGTGAGCTGTTTTTAGTATTAATTTTAATCCTTACTTTTTGATACCAAAATCGCCAATTTTATGTTTTCACCGCATGTTTTAGTTCAAATTTGATTTTAATCATGTTTTAACCTATTTGAATTAAATTGTGACTTTTACTTAATATTTCTAAACTCACTTTTAATAAAAGGTTTTGTAGTGTCAAGCAGTACCTCACTTTAATAAACAAGTATTTTCGGTAAAATTAAGTAATGCGAATTGATTCCATAATTAGTATTGGTATGTATAGTTCATGTCATGCATGAATTATTGCGAAAAATACGAGTTTATGAGATCAATTAGCTCGTGGATAGTAGGCTGATTTTAAAAAAAATTAATTAGAAAATTATTCTTGGTCCACCGAATTGCTCGTTGTGTTGCCCGGAACTTATGGATACCTGTTTTTTATTCTTAATTTTAGTTAAAGTATTTCATGCGTTTAATTAATTTAGCACGATATTTTATTATTTATTTTATTTAGCTTTATTCCATATTCTTTTTATGTTAGTTTGGTTTCTGTTAGCATAGTAATGTTTCACTACCTTTAAGTTTAGCTTTATTTGCATGTTTTATTTAGTTATATTGCCTTTAGTTAGTTTAGTTATTGTTTCTCATTCCATTTTCTTAATATTTCATCTTTTCTTTATTTTTTTCCCATCTTCCTCTTGAAAGAGACTTTCCTAACTCAAAGAACTACCCTCCTCCCTGTGAATCGACCTCGGACTTACCGAGGATTTAGTACTTGATCGACCACCTGCACTTGGGTGTAATAACTCGCGTTGTTTTTGCCAAGTCAATCGTCTTCTTATTAAACCCTATCTCTCATTATTTATCCTCTCTCTCTATTTATGTATCTATCTAATTTTCTCCATTTAAATCGAAGTAAACTTCTTTATTCCCTTATTTTAACTCCTCGATTTGTTCCCTAGTGATTTTGCAATTCATCCAGTAAGTTTTTCTTGCTTTTGGGCTCTGTGAATAGTTATTTTCTCCATTTATTTATTTATTTATCATATTCAGTTGCTTACTATCATCGGCTCTATTTACACTATTTCAGCATATACAAATCAACGCCCATTGCTATGATACTCCACTTGCCATCTACCATGACCTAAGGTTTCAGAACCAAACATATGTCCAAGTTGGGAATGGAAAAAATCTTCCCTAAACACAATCCCTAGCCTCGATATTTTAGCGATGAACGTCAGATTGTTTTACGATGATATTAATGGAGATGTGAGTTATATGATGTATTTATCGACTTCTTCACTATATGCTTATATTATAAAAGTTGCAAGTTTCTACTTTCCCCCTTTTTATCATTTCCATGTCTTAATCATTTTTCCCTATGAAATTATGTATATAGATCTTTGTGTCATTTTTTTGCATGTGTTTGGTATCCAAAGATTTTATTCCAAGTGTTTGGTTAAGAATTTATGTAATTCTCATGACAGTCTAAAATTGAGTATATTTCACAATTTTGGAAAAAAAATGTTCACGTAAAAATTCACACTTATTAAACTCTTGAGATGGATTATATAACAATACATGTAAATTTACCAATTAAGAAAATCTAAAAAGGGCAGAAGTTTCTCGATTTTTTTCGTATTTGCGAACTTTTTAATTTGGGCAAATACTTAATGAACTTTAGGTATTTATCATTAAAATTGGATTCCTAGTTTGAGATGTTCCACAAAAAATAGGTGTTTTTTCTTTCTATTTTTACTTCTATATTGTTGTGGTTGTTAGTTACGTTTCTTATTGAGGTTGTCATGTGGTGATTTTGGTACCTCCAGAAAAATTTATCGGTTCTCCTCTTGTTGCGATTTTCCTATATGAAATTTTGATGACATAACAATTTTTCTAGCAGGCATACATGGGATGTATTTTTCTAAAATCTTGCTGCAACTGTTTTTCTTCAAGACATCATGGTTGAATCTATTTTGGCCATATGAATTGGAATTAAATCGTCTATGTATATATTTCTTTCTTTTTTTCTCAATTAATTAACAGTTAAATCAATAAGTCATTGTAATGTACAAACTTTTGAAAATCCAAATGTGTATATATATCTTCATATTACGAATTTGGAAAATGTCTATAGATCGCGCAGGTCTATAAAACTAGTTTATATAATGATAGAATTTTACTAAATTGTGCCACGTGTTACTTTTCTCTCTCCGCCAATTGTCTCATATATCCCTATCTAAAAAAATTCAAAAGACACCATTTTCTCTCTTTAATTTAACCATGTGTTTCTCCTCTTTCAAAATACTTCATCTCTCTCCAAAAATCGTAATTAAAACGAACCTTTTTCATCGATGATTATTTATCCTTCCCATCTCTCATGTGTCCTCTTCGTCGATGGTTATTCAAGAGTTATCACTATTTGCGGTCCTTGAATTATACATGGTTTTATCTTTTTCTACAGTTACATTGACACGCAAATCTCTTCTTCATTATTTTATGTGGGTATCGCATCTTGCTCTTCAAAATGGTTTGTCTTCCTCTTCATATATTTATTATTTCTATTTTCTTTATACAATCTCTTTCACTCCCACAATTTTTGCATATGGGCATGCATATTGATAATTAACTTGGTAAGGGCTTAATATGCAAGGAAATAGTGCATAAGGAAACTGTTCTACCGGATAATACGAATAAATTTAATAGGTATATCTTAAATATTAATTTGAAATGAAATCTTTTTCTTATAAAAGTTTGATCGTTCGGGGCATGCGAAGTGGAGGCAATGTCATATATTGCATAAATTAATTTACGCAATACATTGAGAATATTATTTTTTCTATCCAACTTTGCAGTGGTTTATGTAATGATCTTTCATTTTATTCCAATATATTTATTGCTATATAATAGTTTGACGATTTGTTTTATGATGAAAAACTACACTACACTAGCTTATAGTATTTGTTGACCTTATAGTCACTAATCTTGTTTTGATAATAACAATAACATTAATCATGTGTATTTAACTAAGTTGTTGTTTTAAGTAATAGCCATAAACATTGCTTTAACACGTGGACAAAAACCGTCAAGCCGAAACCAAGATCACTCTTCCACAAAACTTACAAATCTCGTTTATCTCACAACACACTTCAACTTGATCAAAGCTCATTCGCCATTACAAATCAATGAGGATCTAAGACCAAGACAAGTGAAGAATTGAAGAAACTTCAAAAAGGCTTTCAAAGACTCGTTTGTTAAATATTTGAGTAAGCACTTTAGAATTCATGTAAATTTTCTTATTTGATTATCAAATATCTCATACAATGTTTTAACATCATTAGATTGATTAAATCAAAGTTTGAATCAAGTTTCCTTAAAAAACCTTATTTTGGCGAAAAACCGTTTTTGAAATAAATTCGTTTTAAATTCTAACGACCTCATTTTTGAGCTCTTTACTTTATAGATGTTTTAGAAACTTATATTTAAGATTCCCCAAGCTTCAAAATTGATTTTTGAGCTAATTTGCAAAAGTGTGAAAAATGAAATTTTTGGTCTTTCTGACAGTAGACCAGTGGGGACCATCAGTCGACTGATGGGCATTGCTCAGTCGACTGATGGCCCAAAAACTAGCCGTTGGATTTTTGATTTTTTTACTATTTTTGGTATCAAACTTCTACCAATTCTCTCCAAACGGACATATGTTGTCCTAGACTATATATACACTAACTAAGACATATTTAAACACTCTTGAATCATTCTTACACTATTCTCTTCATCTATATTCAATTCTCAAAGATTCAATAACATTGTTTTTTATCAAACTTCATTATTTTGAGCTATAACTTGTTGATCAAATTTGATATCTCCTAGTGTGAGCTTAAATTGTAATCTTCATACACTTGAGAGCTATTGTACATTGGTGTTAGTCACCAAATCATTTTCTTCAAATATTAAGAGAGGTTTATCTCTTAAAATAGCAAGAGGTTGTTCTTGCGTTGAGTGTTGTGAGATTGCAACATTTGTAGAGTGTTAACTCTTGTAGAGGTTTGATCTTCACCCGAGAAGATCGGTATTAGTGAAAATTCTCGAAGAACTATCCGAGCGCGGAAGTAGGGGCTAACAAACCGAACCGTATAGACAAAAAGTATTCGACTTTTATTGGTTTAATCTTTCTATCTATAGCTTTATTGTTAATTGCCTTATTTACTTTGAGATTTATATTTATTAAGTGTTTTGTTTGATTGCTTGATATAGACTTTAATTTATTTTAAAACAATTTTTAAAAAATCGATTTAGTTTTAAAAAACCCTATTCACCCCCCTCTAGGGTATTTTTCGACCTACAGTATTCTTTTTTTCCTTTCACTTAGTAGCTTAATATTTACGGTTCTATTTACAACGTGTGAATATGCGTTTCATAAAACGCCCGTGCATCACACGGGTTGTAAACTAGCTATTATAGATTTATAGTAAAAAGAAGAGACTTATATTTTCTTTTCTTTTTTCAAAAAAGTCTGAAGGGAACAATTATTGAGAGGTGTTATTGATGGCAATACGTCGATTCAGATTTCAGGTATTATCATGTCATGTTTAAACAAGTAGTTTTTTATCTAGTGTTATTATGTTTTAGGTGATACATTTTAGATTTTAACAAACTACCCGATATGACATGCTATGTATATATAATAAACAATATGTTTATATATAATATTATATGTATAAGTTAATTGTAAGCACACATTGAATTAATAAAGACATGTGTAATACTTAGTGGAGGAGCCACGATATGAGCGAGGAGGGTTCAAGATTAAAGTACAAAAAACATAACCTCAAAACCATAAAATTTTAACACAGAGATAATAGTATTAGATTTTTGTACAACCCAATGTAACATTCTACATGGTTTCATATTTTAAAAGTATTGCAAAACTTCCTCCTTCTTAATCTCGTTGAAGATAATTTACTCAATGTACATCACAAACAATCATTCATAAATTCATATTTTTTGTTGAAGGAATTTACATGTAGTATGCTATTATCTAAATAGATTATGCATTAGGGATTTTACTGTGTAAATCATGTATTATGGGCCACATTGGGCTTCCTTGTAAACCCTATGTACTATTATATCCATGCTCTAATTAAAGGGATTATCTAATGAAAGACACAAGTGAGTTGTTCCTATGACACGTTATTAGCACACTCAGAGCTAATAACCATAACTCTAAGAAAACCCTAGCAACTCTTCACCTCATCTTCTTTCTCTTTGCCTACGGATTACAGCCACAAGCGATTGTGGGTTAACTGTTGTACTCGGTTGTGGTGTGAATATTCAAATTTGAGCTGTGTTTTTTGGGATCTGTTTTTACTGGGTTTTTTTTTGTTCTTCAAATCTGGGTATTCTCAATCATAATTCTTCTTAATCGATTTTAGTTTGTTTTATACACGAATTCTATACCATTGCTGATCTCAAATTAATGAAACGAGAAGTGTGTTAATAGTGATGGGTTGTATGTAATTGACCATTGGGATTTAAAAGTGACCAGAATTCATTTTGATTTCTTGGTGGAAAACTGGGTGGGTGTCCGCCACCCTCGCGAGGGGTGATAATGATTTCCTTTGCTCTCTGTCAAACTATATTTTCTTTTATTTGTTTTTCTTCCAAATACAAACGAGAAAATCGTCTAATTATTTCATTTTATAAAAATTTAAAGCGTGATCGACTAAGTGCTGCAAAAATAATTATATCTTTATTAGGAGTGTAGCATATTTTTATTAAGAGTACGTTAATAACATATCTTTGTTATTGCTGATAATTTGCTATCTTTGTTATTGCTGCTAATTTGCTACCTTGATATAGTATTTGTATTCACTGTTATTTTGCTACTGCCATTGTTGTTTTCATTACTGTGAAAAATCAAATTTTGTATATATGCATATATATATATGTGTGTGAGTTGTTTGCCTATAAAGCTTTAGTATTAATTGCCAATAAATTATATATATATATATGTTTATGTAAGGTGTATCTAATAAGGATATATATATATATATATATGTATATATAAATATGTAAGTATATGGAAGGATCTTAAGAGGACCAATTTTTTTGTCCATAAATGCGGACCAATCATTTTGAGAGGGTAAACAAATGAATTTTTTGATGAAACTTTATGAAGATGATCTCCATGATTAATAGATCATATCCACTAAATTTCATTGAAAAAATCAATCGGGAAGAGGGTTTACTAAAAAATTGATATATATGTACGTTTCTGGCCGTTAAAATTTAAGATGTTTAG
Organism: Lonicera japonica; assembly: GCA_021464415.1. Lineage (NCBI taxonomy): Eukaryota > Viridiplantae > Streptophyta > Magnoliopsida > Dipsacales > Caprifoliaceae > Lonicera > Lonicera japonica. The sequence goes on from CM038463.1 coordinate 24,838,433, forward strand.
TTAACCTACTTCTCGGTTAAATTTTTTGATGAAATTTGGTAGAGATGATCTAATAATCATGGAGATCATCCTCACCAAGTTTCATAAAAAAATTCATCCGTTTACTCCCTCAAAATGATTGGTCCGCATTTAAGGACCAAATAAATGGTCCTCTTTAGATCCTTCCTCTGTAAGTATATATGTAGTTTATGATATATATGCATATATGTAATGTCATTAATTCAATTTCCTTAATATATATGTATATATGTAAAAAATTATTACTTTTGTAAGGTTTTTTTTAGGCAACTTATATATGTGATAAGATTTATGCCATTCAGACCCTATTATTACATTGTAAATGACTAGTACGCAAAATAAACATATATTTTGCTTGAAATATTTTTGTTTTCATATACAAATTTTAATTCAACAAAAATTGAGGTTTAGTGTTGATCAATGTCATGCTCTCCTATAATATAAAAAGTAAAGCTATTAGCACTACTAATGAATATTTTAGTATTATAAAATTATTTTTATATATGTATTTGATTACATGTTAAAGGACTATTAGATCTATATATTTTTTAGATTAATTAATTAAATTTATAATTGTTATAATTGTGGTAAATCAGCATACTAAAAAAATTAGTATATTACATATATTGTTAATTGTCTTATTTAGCATGTCATAAATTTGAAAGTTTGCCATGATGATGAAAGTTCATGCGCATTATAATTACAATGATAAGGTATTTTCATATAGCATCGAAAAATGTGACCATTATGGATCTTGGTTTTGAAATCTAATTCATATTCTTGGAAAATAACTAATATGGATGTACTCATAACTAAATTCGACCCGAATTTGACATTTTGGACTCATAAGGACTTGAGTACCATCGGTGAATTTTTGATGTAGAAATCGCATTTGTGGCCAAAGAATACCCTGCCACACTTACTAACCCTAACGACCTCACATGCAAATGATTATCTGACAAGGTGAAAGCAAATGCATTAATGTTTATTTGGAGACATATTGATTCCAGCTTACGTTGGGAGTATCTTCAGTTGAAAGACACCTAAAGAATTATGGAATACCCTTAAGGGGTATTTTGGGAACATTTATGACACTTTGCTCCAAAAATTGATCGTTCAGTGGAATGAAATCCGCTTGCTTGACTATAAAAGGGTCAACGACTTCTACATGTTACGCCTGAAGGCACGTCTCAACTTCTGTGGAAAGGATATCATAGAAGATGATATAATTCAAGAAGACTCTTTCCACATTCCCTATTTCAGCACTTATACTAGCGAATAAATATAGGCTTGAGTATGATAACAAAATAATCATAACATTCAATAAGCTGATCAACCTACTGCAAGTGGCTAAAAGGCATAATGCGGTTATTTTGAATAACAATGCCAGGCCCGTCGGGACAAAGAGAATTCCTGTGGCTAATTACGGTAAGATGAACAGTGGAAATAACCCCAATGCAAAGAGGGTTGGATGTGCTGATCCCTACACACGTGGCAACAATGCACAACGTGGAAAGGGACATAGGAGTCGTGGTATAGGTCGTGGAGGCACTTCCAAAGTATAGAGAATAAATGGTGCTATTGGACCTAGTGGTTAAGGAAATAAGATAAAAAATGCACTTAAGAACCCTCCGATCAAAAAGGAAAGAGTTGGCGATGAGCCATGTTAAAGGTGTAGAGTTGTTGGGCACTGGTACAAGAACTGACATGCAAACACTAAAGTAACAGTAAGTTACAAGAGATATCGAGAGTCTAAAGAACAAGAATCTCATTTTATGAATGGAAAAGATAATGACGTTGATGTCAACTTCACAATCGCAGACCTTAGTGTCAAGAAGGACTTTGCTCAGTCAATAGATGCACTCGATTTTTACTGATCTGTTTTATTGACTTTATTTTTCAGAAATAGTTGAACAGGCATCTTGCATAATTTTTAATTATATTATGGTTTTGTTTTAAAGTATATGTTGATTTGATGGATAAGATTTCTAAATAAGATATTGGCTTAATTACTGTTGGTTTTATTCAAATTTTATTCTAAAGTAATTAAATTTGTTCATTTTATTACTACATAGTTTGGAGTTTATACTCGATTTCATTACCGTAAAAATGAATCGGGAATAACTTTAAGGATTGGTTGATAGTGGGAACACCATAACCATTCTACAAAATAGGCGATTAATAACCTATAATACCTATATGACTATGATGATTAAATCGTCATAAGAGCAAAGAAACTGCTTAACCATTTTTTTGCTAAAATGTTGTTTAAAGACACATACACTATATATGCACCCAGAGCGACCCAAACTTTGTTAATGATATTCGTACCAACATTAATCATACAAAAACCAAATGTAAGAATGGAACAAAAGCATATTTAGTTTACCTTTAAACAAATGTGCAAAGAAACACATTTTAGATAAACTTATGAGTTATTCTAATGGAATGTACCCCAACTAAGATAAGGATTGTTGAATCCTATGATGTCACCAACAATGTACTGTGAGACACTGACTTATACAGGCTTTGGCTTGCTTGCCTAGTGCACCTTGGTCATGATGATCCATGTATTAAAGTACTTACACGGACATCCCTTATTCTGAGCGAAAAATAAATAGGACAAAAAATTCAACACATTGCAATGTGTTGATGCTAGTAATGCTCAAAAGTAATCATTAACTTCTAAAGTATTGGAAGCCATATCCCCCTTCCCATTATGCCTCATTGACCATGTCAAATGAACGACATCCGATTTTTCAAAGCATGCTCTTTAGTAAAAATAAAATCTAGACATTCTTATGTTAAAGATACAAAATAAAATATACCATTCTTACAAAGAATATAATAATATATTTGTAGATTAATTCATCCAAAATGTGGAACCATTCAAAGTACTTTATGAATCTAATCGATAAATCGACATTCTGGTCATACGTCGAATAATTGTCTACAAAAAATGTTGCATTTACAAACCTCTTAACACATATTATACACTTAAGGGCTCATCACCCTAATTACTGTATCATGTCTATAAGACTCGATAAAGCTGGAGAGTTTACATCAAAAGTACCTGATGATTATTGCATAAAATCGAAGCAACTAATTTCGTTCTCCATAAGCATACGCAAAAAAGTTCTCATAAAAGCAACCATCAAAAGGATATAGATGGTAGATAGAACATTGGTTATCCGCACCATATTTCCTATATATTCCTGGAGTTTATGCAATATTGCACGCATCTTTATTTATTTGTTTTAAGGCCTAAAATTATACAACTATTTTATGCATACCAGTTGATAACTAGATATTAGCCTGATATTTTTCGCATATGTGCCGATTGTGCCCCCCATAGCGCACTAAACTAGGTCCACTGAGACAATTAAGTATTAATATTGGATACGAATCCTTAAAGATAATCCGCCATTTGGAATCCTTCTTAAGAGATCTTTTTACCGCTAAGAATTGCGGATTGTCACTTTGATAAGACAGTTTTCCTTTCGTTAAGGGGAAGATAAGAAAAAAAATTTTTTTTTTCAAGAAAACGACAGGAATTGTCATGATCCCCACTCTATCTCATCTTGATCCCCACGCACATCACAATGTATAGTAAAGTGAAAAAGAATAATCGATCTTTAAAATGTAACATATTCGATACCTAATGTATTTACTGATATTGAAAATTGACGAGATCAAACATATCAGTTGCAATATGCCTACAAGGTTAAAAGTACCCAACAAGGGGCACAATGTCGCAGAAAGAGGCGTTGTAACCACACTTAGTGGATGTGTGGTTGAGGCCATGGCTCCCTAAACGAATAAAGGAGGCCACTTGGTTTGACAAATACTCACACAAAAAAGAGGTGGAGTAAGGCACAAATTGATCAATTCATTATTAATGTAAAAACCCTTTTTATGAGATTATCTCTGATTATACTTGTGTCCATGAATTAATATTGGGGGAAGCCCTGAAGTTATAAATGATTCCATAAAATAAATAAATCTCAATGGGTTAAGAGATGACATATGAATTAATGGAAAGATTCTCAATATGCATTGATGATACATTGTTGTTAAAGGAATCAAAAAGCAAGATGATGTCAAACATCGTTGTGTTGCAAAATGTCAACAAAGGAAAAAATTAGCCTAAATAAAAATAAACAATCCAATCATAATTAGATTCTCTGGCAAAGAGACAGGTATTTGGTCTGGTAGTGCTAGCCGCACCAAGTGTAAAGCCTGTTGGACATAAACAATTATTTACCATAAAGCTTAAATGAGAAAAAAGAAGTCCTGAAGTAAAAGGCCCACCTTGTGGCGCAAGGTTTCCTACAGACACTTTGGAATTGCCTAAATGTTATAAACGTTCCGTTCCTTAGTTAGCTTGGTAGTTTTAGAAAGACTGAAAATGCAGTTCATTGACGTGATTACTGCATATTTTTATGGGGATATTGATTTAGAGATATATATAAAAGTGCCTGATGGCCTTACATTGCTCAAGTCAAGTGACTCTAAACCACGGAATACGTTTACAATTAGGTTGAAACGCCCACTTTACGAATTAAAACAATCTAAATGGACGTGGTATACCCGTTTAAGTGACTATTTGATTAGGAAGGGATATAAGAATAATGAATTATACCCTTGCGTATTCATAAAGAAAACAAGTTCTAGATTCACAATTATAGCTGTATATGTCGATGATATGAATATAATAGGTACTTTTGATGAAATAAGAGAAACCACCAGTTACCTGAAATCCGAATTTGAGATGAAGGATCTTGGAAAAACTCGATTTTGTCTAAGTCTTGAACTAGAACATCAAACTTGTGGAATATTAATCCATCAGTCTACGTATGTTCAAAAAATGCTCAGGCGATTCAACATGGACAAAACGCATCCTGCTAGCACTCCTATGATCGGTCGAAGTTTGGATTCCAAGAAAAGATCCATTTCATCCAAAGGAAGAGGACAAAGATTTTTTGGGAGCTGAAATTCCTTATCTAAGTGCAATAAGCGCATTATTGTACTTGGCCCAATGTACTCGACCAGATATAGCATTCTCAGTGTACTTGTTAGTTAGATTTAGCTCAGCGCCAACACAACATTATTAGAACGGTAGCAAGAATATTTTTCGACATCTAAAAGGAACCATTGACTTGGGACTGTTCTTTCCCTATAGAGAGGCAAAAGTAATTGTAGATTGCACGATAATCTCTAAAGTAAGTGTTGATGTCAAAAGGCTAGCACCTACATTAAAACCCCAAACGATATTTTGGTTGGTTTTGCTGATGTAAGGTACCTCTTTGACCCACATAAAGGTCGTTCATAAACTGGTTATGTATTTACTATTGGGATCACAGTAATATTTTGGAGATCAACCAAGCAAACTTTTATGGCTACCTCCTCGAACCATTCTGAGGGATTAGTGGTCTAAGTTCTACCACTGAAGAGCCTACTTACATTATGAAGACAATGCAGCTTGTATCGAACAAATGAAGCTAGGTTATATCAAAGGTGATAATACAAAACAGGTATCTCCAAAGTTTTTCTATAATTAGTAACAATAGGCTTTTCTCAAGATCCAAGTGAATCAAGTAAAATCTGAGGAGAATGTAGGAAATTTGTTTACCAAATCTTTACCTAAGGCTATATTTGAGAAACATGTGAAAAGCATAGGAATTCGTAGGCTTTCCAAACTCCCTTGATCGTTGTAAGGATCAGGGGGAGTGTAGACTTAAAAGAGAAGTCTAACACATGCAGGTCATCGATCGCGTTGTACTTTTTTCCTTCGACTAAGGTTATTTTTTCCACAGGGTTTTGTTATTTGGTAAGGTTTTTAACGAGGCAACGATACATGCATAAGCTTTTCAAATTCCTTGATTAATGTAAATATCAGGGGGAAGTGTAGACTTAAGGGGGAGTCTAACATCCATATAATGTTACATTATATTCTTTTCCTTAAACCAAGGTTTATTTTTTCCACTGGGTTTTGTTACTTAGTAATGTTTTTAACGAGGTAAGGATACCTGCAAACTCTATTGATCGAAGTAAGGATCAAATGAAAGTATAGAATCAACGGAGGAAGTCTAACATAATTATCATAATTTTGTACTCTTTTCCCTTCGATCAAGGTTATTTTTTCCCACATGAATTTTGTTACTTGACAAAGTTTTCATGAGGCAACAAGACATGTACTATTTTATTTCCGACTCAGCACAAAGGGGAGTGTTGAAGGAAATTACACGTAGTGTGCTATCGTCTAGATATAATATGTATTAGGGATTTTACAGTGTAAATCATGTATTATAGGCCACATTGGGGTTCCTTGTAAATCCTATGTACTATTGTATCCATGCCCTATTTAAAGGGATTATCTAATGAAAGACAAGTGAGTTGTTCCTACGACATTTTGAAAGTATTGTAAAATATATCAAAAATATTAAGACATCTACTATAGATTAAAAAAAAAAGAAAAAAATGATTAAAGCTTTAAGTACATCAAATGGTAAATATTGAAAACAAACAAATAAGAAAAAAAAAATGAACAAAGTCAGAAGTATAACTTGGAATATGAGTTGATTGACAGAGTGCAGCACAACTGTGCAAGGAGAAGGAGCACAAGGAGAGTGAGATGGGGACTGCAGAAGGAGACAGTAAAGGGAGATGGCGAAATTAGGTTTTGTATGAAACCCTAAAAAAATAGACTCTCTACTTTTGTAAAAAGAAAGAAAGTATAAGCATGCACTGACGCACATGGAGATTAATCAGGGCCTTAGCCTTTTTTTATTACAAACTATAGCTTATGCTTTTAACATCTCTACAGAGGTTCTAAATTATTAAAATTTACATATAGGACCCTAAAATTTATAATATATATACACAAAAAAGGGGGAGGGGGTTAATTGACTTGAGCATTTAGGTTGAGATAATTAATAAATGCCACCTTAAAACAAAGTGCATACATGTCCTTGAACTATGGGGACAATTATAATTTGACCTTTTAACTAAAAAAAACATACAATAAACCTCAAGTTATTAAGAAAGTTTTAAAGTGGTCCTTAACATTTTAGCCATTAGATCGAACGAAATTTAGTCATATGAAATCCACATGACTTAATTTGGGAGCAAAAATGTCATTTTTGAAAGTGGTTTAGGAGAAAAATAGTTCTTCTAAAAAAAATACTAGTTCAAAGTTTTTTTTATAGGTTTTTCGGATCAAAACGTTAGATTGTTTACAAAAACATTCTTCTTTTCCAATTAAACATCAAATTAGTTCATATACAATTAAATATACAAACCGACATCACCTAATGCCTCTGCTAGTGCCCCCTCCATCTCTTTCTCACTAACGCACACGCGCACGCACATGTGCATATACATAGAGCTTTCTCGCTTCATACCTAGGGGTGTGCAGAAATCGAACTGGAATGAATGGACCAACCGAATTGAAATAATAAGGTTTTTTTCCAGTTTTAGTGGATATAACAGTCCGATCCGGTCTAATTATTAGTGGACCAAAATAATCCGATCAAGTCTTCGGTTTTGTGATTAAAAATACCAATAAGATCGAACCAGATTGGTTATATATAAAAATTTTGTTTTTTTTAATTGTATATATACTCCTAAGAAAGCTATTTGTCTTGTCTTTTCTTTTCCTTTTCCCCATGTCTTATTCCCACAATTTCTTCCAACATCATATCTTGTCCCCCACGTTCCCATCGCTCTCTCCTTTTTCATTTTTCTAATTATCTATCACTTGCTATTTTCCTCTCTTCCTAAGTGATCTCTCTCTACCTCACTCTCGTGCATTATTCAAATTTCTCCATCAACCCTTCATCCATTCTCCTCTCTCCTAAGTCTCTAGAAGAACATATAAAAAATGAAGAAAACCTATGAAAGACAAAGATCGACAAAATTAAAGGGTGTATTTACTCTATTCTTTTATCTCTTTAAATATATGCGTGTATATACACATGCTTAGATCTAGGATATGTTTTGTGTATATATATATATAATTTTTCTTGATTCTGTATGTGTATGGATTTGTTGGTTGTAAAATGAGTGTAGATCTGAATATATTTTGATTTTAGTTTTCCCCCAATATGAAAACATACCCCATCTTATTACTTCATTTAATTAAGTTTTTGCTCACCATTGTTTACATCAATTGGACCTACCGAAACTAGACCATTCAAATTGGTCCGGTCTTAGGGGTATTTCAGTCCAATCCAGTCTAGAAAATTTTAGGATCGCAGTGATCAGTTTAGTCCAAAAGTATGGTGAACTATTCAATTAACCAGACCATGAACACCCTTACTCACACCACTGCACTCTCAACCTCTCTTTATTGAATTTTAACAACTACTCGACATTCTCACATGGCGTGTACTCGTTGCATTTGTGGTGGCATAGCGTTAGTGTTTCACACCTGCTGTCGAGGAGAGTAGGAAAGGGGCATGGGGTGGTGGGAGACACAATTAATGGATTTGGATAGTGGAGTTTTTCTGGGTTAGGTTACAGGATACGAGATAGGTAGCAATGGCTCCGTGGTGACAAATTTTGTTGAGGTAGAAAATAAACAAAGCACAGCAATAATTGCCAGTAAGTATATGCTGATTTTTGTATTTTAATATATGAGGTAATGTGATAACTTGGTGGGATTTTTGCAAACTCTGTTTATCTATTTATCTTTCTTTTTTTCCATTTTTCAGAGAGTTAAAAAATGGAAGGTCTAAGTCTTTTTTATTTACCACAATAATAATGAAAATCTTTCCACCCTGGATAAGACTATAACTCACGACCTTTCCTAAATTTACGTGGGTGCCATACCAACTAAGCTAGGCTGCTCGCTCAAAAAAATAAGATACAGTAACCAATTTGGAACAAAAAAATCGAAGTCTTTAAAACTCCAAAACAAAACCATTATGTGCCAAATCATGCTCAACTTTTTTACACTTGTGTGTTTATTAGCTTACTTCCTTTTACGATTATGACTTAGAAGTTAGTCTTTTTACGATTAATACTTGGAATTTATTCCTTTTACAATTAGGACTTCATTTTGGTCACATGATTATTTAGTATAAATGTACGTCTTGTTTAGTATTTGTAATCATCGGACAATTATTTTTAGTTTTCAAGGTATATCAAAAGAGAAAGTTCTTGAGGTCTAGAGAGTAAGTTTTAGAAAGAGAAATGTAGGGTTTGTTTATACTCAGGTTTTGATCCAGTCATCAATAAATTATATCACCCATGGAGTGCAGCACTGCCGATACCACCTTATTTGCTTGTGTTTGTTTATGAGTGTTTATTCTTTATTCTTTATATTTGATTTCATTGTGGAGCTTTAGTGCATGGTAACTTTGATTGCAGTAACATATTATTTCTTGCGATTCCTCCGCGTTGTGTTAGTATCTTGATTTAGTTAAGGTTTTGCACAATAAATTGTTATTAGAGGAATAGGTTCCGGTTAAAGTTTTAGGTATTAAACTCAATGGTTAGGCTAGGAAAGTTTTGTGGTAATCAAGATGTGTACCGAAGGTGATTCACAGAGAACAGGTGCGTCGCAGTATGAGATTAAAGTAAATCAGGTCAAAACGGTTGCAAGTTATGATGTTGAGAAGTTCAATGGAAAAAAAGTAAATCTTAGTATGTATTTAGTAGTGTCAAATACACGATATTCTCGTCCAACATGGGTTACACAGAGCACTAGTTAGAGTGTCAGCCAAGCCCATTTCATGGTCCTATGCTAATAAAAAATGGTAGGATCTAAAGGCGTGTAATAGTATCCGATTGAATCTAACTTAAAACGACGTGTACTACGTCATGAATGACATCAGTGCTTAGTATATTGAATAAGCTTGAGGCCAAGTATATGACAAAGATAATAGATAATCATGTATATTTGAAGAAGCTTTAATTATACTAGGGGTACATCGATAAGCGACCATGTTGACAAGTTTAACAAGATTATCTCGGGTCTTAAAAGCTTAGAAGTCTAAGTGGATGATGAGGATAAGGTTATTTTGATCCTCAATTCACTCTTGGAGTCCTATGAGCATCGTAACACCATACCGCGTTGCTTTATGGGAAGAAAAAAGTTACTTGTGATGGAGTATTGGTGAAGTATTAGCCAACGAGAAATGGTTAAGGAAGAAGGGTTATTCCTCTAAAAAACATTAGTGGCCAAGGGGAGGAAAGAGAGAATGCAACATGAAGACGACGGAATTTTTTATTTTAAGTCTCAACGCAATGACGTGGCTCCAGATGAATGTTTCAAGTGCAAGCAAATGGGACATTGAAAGAAGAATTGTCATTTACTAAAAGGCGGTGAGAAAAAGAAATCATCAAAGACTGTTAACATTGTTACTTCGAGTGGGGAAGATTTTGAGAGTATGCTGGTAGTGAGTCCAAGCACTAGGTTTGTGAGCGAATGGGTCCTAAATAGTGGGAGTTTTTACTATATGTGTCCAGATCTTACTTTATACCTTTAAGAGCACAAGGCGGAAAGGTTTTTATGGGCAACAACCATCTATGTCAGATGATGGGAATAAGGACAATAAAGCTGAAAATGCATGATGAGGTTGTTCGTAATCTAAGAAAAATATGGAATATTCCCAATTTAAAGAAGAATTTGATTTCTTTGGGTGCCTTAGACACAAACGAGCTTAAGATTGTGCTTAAAAGGTGGAGTGCTAAAAAACTCTTCTAGGCGCAGTAGTCGTGATGAAAGGAAATAAATAAGGTGACCTCTATTTTTTTTAAGTTTACACTATTCTATCATCTGTTTGTTTTATTATGAATCGGTCGTCACTGCAGCACTAGTGTTAATACGTCGTAAAGAACCTAAATCCAAACACCAAAGAACCTAGTTTGGATCAAAGTCCAAACACCAAAGAACCTAAATCCAATCGAGCTAATCGATTGAAGTTCAAAACCACACAAACAATTAAAAACTTTCGCTATGACACAAGGGATGAGCCACCACTTCATTCTTCGATCAATCTACTATAGTATTTTTCTTCTTACACTTGGAAGGCGCCATAGAGATGTGTTTCGCGTCGAGCCCATCTACTCTAGGATTCCAAAATTGCATTTATTGTTTTGTAAGCGTTATATAGTTTCAAATAGTAAATAAGAAAAAAAAATAGTGCTAATTCTTACTTTTCGATGACAAGGTAATAGGTTGGAAGGAGAAACGTATCGACTTAATTAAAGGTGAACATAAAAATTGGAGAGATAAAAATGGTGTAGTATAATTAAAAGGAAAATAAAAATCAGATGAGTAAATGCATTACTGCGAGCCGAAGAGCTCTAACTCATTGGCATCGCTTTCACTTTCCATTTAGAATGTTACGGGTTCCATTCCCCTCCCATATAATTTGTAACATCTCTAAAAAAATAACATCGTTTAAAAAAATACATTACAATGTTTTAAAAAATGGGAAAAGATAGCCGTTTTACATTTGTTTAGAGAATATGTGCTATAGATTTTATTTTAATGAATTGATTTGGTGTAACATATAATAATTTACTTAATTCAATTAACTTGATTTCTTTCCTATATTAGTTGGCATGTTATGCATGAAGGTCTAAATTGAAATGTTATCTATAGTAGCCCAACGTGGGGCTCTGTCCTTATGTTACAGCAAAAGCTCTAATTAATTCTTATTATTTTTCTATAATATATGCTTAATTTTTGTTAAAATAAAAGATGATAATAATATATTGTTACAATAATAATATTTTTTGTTATTTCAGATTTTGAGTTGATTGTGATTACCCCCATGTTTTAAAAGTATTACAAGGTGTTGGTCGGAAATCAACCTTAGAAGAAGGGTGAATATGGTTTTTAAAACATAATGTGGAATTTGAAAGTTTTCCAAAAAGTTTAAGCAAAACAATTTAACTAAACAAGTGTATCAAGGAAAACAAGCAAATCAAACATTCAATCAAGCAAAACACAAGAGCAATTAATAAATGGTAATCTTAATCAACAATATAGCAATAAAATAAATGGCTAGAGATAGAGAGATTGAGTTTAGAAAGATTAAACCAATTGAAGCTTAAGACGTTTTGTTCTCGCGGTTCAATTGTCCGAACCATACGTCCGTGCTCGGATAGTGCCCCTGAGAATTTTCACTAAAATCGATTTTCTTCCGGGTAAAAATCAAACCGCTATAAGTGTTGTTGTCTCATTACACTCCACAAGTCTTGCTCTACCACAATACTCACACAAGAAATATTCTTGCTAACTTGTGAGATTTACTTCTCACAACACTCAACAAAAATTAACCTTCTTTTTATTCTATGAGATTAGCTTCTCACAAATGAATATTATAAATTGTTTAGTGATACACACCAATGAACAATAACTCTTAAGTGTTTAAAAGATATAATTGAAGCTCACACTAGAGTTATCTTGTTTAATCAAGATTTATAGTTCAAAGAATGAATGATTGATCAAAACAAATTCTTGAATCTTTGAATGATGAAGATAGATGAAAAATATGTTTCTATATTGATTCAAGCTACTCAAAATGTGTCTTAGATATCCAATATATAGTCTTAAAAAAGATATAACCGTTTTAGAGGTTTAGTACCAAAAAATCAGAAGTTCAACAGCTATATCCTGAGGCATCAGTTGACTGAGTCACAATCTATCATGCCAAATTTTCAATTTTTAGACTTTTGCAATTTAGCTCCAAAATCAATTTTAATGCTTTGGAGATGTTAAAAACATATATCTAAGACACCTATTTTTGGAAAAACTCAAAATATGATCATTTGAATTTAACATGAATTTAATTTGTAAACTGGTTTATGAAAAGTGATGCTTTTAAAGGACTTCAATTTCCAACTAGTTTTGGTAAATATTTCAATTCTATATGAATATGTATGAGCTATGTAATTGATCAAAGAAGAAACTTTACAATAATCTTAGGTACTCACTCAAAATTTAATTTAATGAGTCTTCGAGTGCTTAGATTGTTTATTCAATTCTTCACTTGCATCATTTGCCTTGAAGCTTTTCATATATTCATTTGATATTGATCTTCAATGAATTGTATATCAATGCTAATTGATTAAAGATGTTGAGTGAGGCAATCCAACATGATTTGAATGCTTGTAGAGAAATGATCTCGGTTTGGATTGATTGGTTTTGGTCCACATATGATGATCACTGAAATGTGGCTATAATTACTTCAACACACACGTTAAATTACACATGATTGATTTATTGTTATTATCAAAATAAGATTAAGACCTTCTAGGTCAATACAAGTGATAAAAGAACATGTGATATCCATGAATATAGTTAACATGTTATAAATCCATTAGTCTACAATTAATTCATAGATTTTGATTAGTTACGAATTTAAGAAAAAATTATGATAAGTTAGTTTTTTTTTTTTTTAAATCTTACCCCAATGTAATTTGATCCTAGCTTGCTGTATAGAGAAAGGTCATTTTTATTTGGAATACCTATAAATACTTATTGCAATCATTGTATTTAGAATGAATAGTTATTATTGTGGGTGTCAAAACAAGTGTTTGTAAAGGCAGATAACTGAATTATGCACCAACTAAACATTTACTTAAATAAAAAACATTTTTTTGTATACTTTTGTGTTCTCTTAGAAGGGCAGCACTAACTGCCAAGTCAGAGGATGCAAGGTATACATACAGTTATTCATGGGGCTATGAGATAGAGATTAGGGCTGGGTTGCTTAAATAATTCTTTAGTTTGACCAATGCCTGAACACATTCTTTATCTTACAAGAATTATTTACTTTTCTTAAGTGCTTTAAAGAATGGATGACATCTATTAGAACATTTAAAAATGAATATATTTAAAGCAATAATCATACCCATTATTTTTTGCAATTAGTTGAAGTTGATCAGCCTCTATAGGTCCTGGAGAGACTAAATCTTCTTTGGATTGGATTATATTCCTTTCTAATTGACCATGAACCCCAAGAATTTTTTCGAGCTGACCTCAAATGTGCACTTAGCTGCATTGAGCTTCATTTTATAATACCTCAAAATTAAGAAACTTTTCCCTAAGTCTAAAATATGTTCGGCATCATGTTTACTCTTTACTAGCATATTATTAACATATATTTCCATGGATTTCCTAATTTTTTCCTTAAACATCTTCGTTATCAATCTCTGATAGGTTACACATGCATTCTTCAACCCAAACGGCATCACTTTACAACAATAAAGATTTATGGTGGTAATGAAGGTTATACATTCATGGTTGGGGCAAAAAATGGGATTTGATTGTACTTATAGTAGGCATCTAGAAAATAAACTCATACAATCATGGCTGACTACCGAATCTACCAACCGATCAATTCTTAACAAATGAAAGCTGTTTTTCAAGCAAGTTTTATTTAGGTCAGTGAAATCTATGCAAACTTTCCATTTTTCATTCTTCTTTCTGACCACTACCAGATTGGATATCCATTTAAGGAATTCAGTTTCTCGGATTGCCCCAGCATTGAGTTGCTTCTAAACCTCTTTTTCCATTGCTTTGGCGCTTTTTGGGGATGCTTAGTGAGTCTTTTGTTTGATCGGGTGGTAGTTCGGGTCAATATGGAGCTTATGGCACAGTACCTCGGCAGGGATGTTAGGCATGTCATAGCCATTTTTTCTACCTAATATTACATTATAAAGCGAATTTATATTCATGACAAAAAATTAATGTTTTTGGCACAAGCACCTCAACAATGGCTATCAACCAAACTGCTTTCTCGCTGAAACTATAAACCGGCATGTCCATTGCTCGGACTGCCTTCTTGGGTAGATATTTTTGTTGTGATACATTATCTTCGAAGAACTTCCCATGTCAATTAGAATTATCTTAACTTCAAAGCTGTTAATATTCACCATTAATATCAATGCATCATTATAAGGGATATCAATCTCATTCAAATATTGTTCGTTAAAATTAAGCTCATACACAAGCTTCCTCTCCATATTTTTCTTGGGAGCCAATATAGACATTACTTCAAATGGAAAACATTTTTCCAGGAATTGAGTTCTGCGATACTTGCCCTTAAGAGCTTTTTTTGTTGCATCAGATCTGTTGATCATGTCATGAATGACATGACATCTATCACCCTAGGAAATCCTTATTTGATTGGCACCATTGTTTTCCTAGTCGGCTTAATATATTTAGCCAGGCAACCTTATTCTACTAGCTTTTCTAAAAATTGTTTTAAAGTCTTGCAATTTTCGGTTATGTGACCATGATCGTTATGTTAGGAATACCTGACCTTAAGGTCCCTACTATTGGGGTTATCTCCCATATGCTTTTACAATTTGAACCAAGGTTGACTCTAGATGTTGAACATGATTTTATGGATTAGCCGATTGAAGATAGTATTCACACCCTTATAAGCCTCATATCCTATTTTGTTGTTCTTACTGTCGTTGCTCGACTTTTCATCCTTCTTATTCTTCTTGGAAGACTTTTTACTGTTTTCAATCTTGCCCCCTGTCCTTCTTATAGTTGGCTTTATTGGCTGCTGCAAGGTTGTTTTCAACCCTAGCATACTCATCAACTATAGCCAGCAAGTCATTGAAATTTTTTGAGGGCTTTCTTGTCAGATCATTGTAGATTCCAATCCCCATCCCTGGGCAAACCTCCTTTGAATATGCTAATGGAAAACTTTATATCACAACTGTGACGACTCGATCCGACTGGGTCCAAAAATGCGATAAAAACAAAATCCAACTTCATTTATATATCAAAGTAATTTGTAAAAATACAATCTTTACAATCTCTCCATATTAAAATAAATCATCTCTTCACTATTTATAAAAATAATAAACTACAGCGCGCCTGAATCACTAGTCAAAAACCAACTCTGTCTCTAGTCACATGCGACATAAAAAAAATACAAGGGGCAATACATAGCACACATGAGTGAAAACATCTCAACATAATATTTTATCAACAATAAATTATCAACAATAAACAAAACAATCTCAGTAATTCAACAATACCGAAAAATTCAACAAAACACTAACCGGCTTCATACACTAGTCCCTCTCGGTAACATGTTACATAATATTTTATCAACAATAAACAAAACAATATCGGTAATTCAACAATATCAAGAAATTCAATAAAACACCAACCGGCCTCATACATTGGTCCCTCTCGGCAACATGTTAAAAACTACCTGCCTCACCCACTTCACCACGTCAAAGCTTCTCCCAAGCCTTATACTATTGTGGCTTATCAGGACTGATTGGCGAGTAAATTTAACTGTGCACTAATTGGTTCCATGTAATTTAGCCAATATCAATATATAACATCAATTAATGAGGTCAAATAAATACACCGAATTCAATCAACGTAATGAATTCAAGAGGAATACAATGAGCAAGACAATGAATGAATACTCTAAATATTTATATGCATGTTAGGTACAACCCTTTACCTCAAAAATAGCACTGTAACTTTTTAGGAAGCCCACTGCCTCCATTAACAACCTACAACTCTATCTCTCTCTTTCTTCGTATTCTCTCATACATCATTATCCACCATGTTGGTATGCTCCCTGGACTAATAAATTAGTCTTCCAAATTCTTTTAAGCATACAATAGAAACTAGATGGCTCATCTTGAGCCCCCACTACCTACCATGTTGATGCCCACATGTGCCATGCTAACATGGACAAAAATATGACTCATTTTAATTTGTATCTAACGAGGCACACATATATGATTAAAAATATATAATTTTTATCAATAGAAAAATATGGGATGTTACAACAATCTTCAACTTCTTGATACAGTACCCAATATTTTGAGGATTATTCCCTTAATGTTTCGTGTTTATGCTTCCTCAAATGGGTAAGGGCATTTATTCCTTTGATTACCCAACTATTAGTGATCAACCGAGATGTGAGCTTTTTAACAAACTTTCTGAAGTTGTCAATTTTCCCCTTGAGCAACTTGGTAAACCATTTGTGAACAACCTATTTTACGACCCTTGCAAGAATCTATTTTTCGAAAATGCACCAGCATGCGTACCGAGTCCTGAACACATTAGGACATTAAGAAAGTCCTGAAAGGCTCATTCATCCATCGAAGAAGTCCATTAGGGAAATCAAGGTCTTTTGTGTGTGGCAATCCCTCTCATGCTTTTGGAGGCGTATCTCGGGTAAGTTACAATGGAACGAACAACAATTAAGCAATTAGACGGAGGCCTTCCCATACTCCAATCAATCTCAAATTTGGATAGGCGCTATATGACATATTGGAAAGGAATATATAAAAAATTCAGCTTCATCAAACATTGGATCATCAAGAACCGATCCATTTATCGTGCAATTTTGATTGAAATACCCTTCGCACCAACCAAAGAGACCGCAGGACTTCCCAAATTTCGATCTACTTCAAATTTCAACGTAAGCTATAAGACATATGGGTACAACAAACATACAAATACCAGCATGATCCAATTGTAAAACCTCCACTTTTCGTACGACAAGTACTTTGTGATCCTAGGCGATAAATACATTTCTTGCCAATCAGCATAAATGGAGGCCTTCCTGAACTCTGATCGACCTAAAATTTAGATAAGATCTTGAAGACATCTATGGGCAACACATATCCAAAAATCAGAATGATCCAACAATTGGAAGTCTTTGAGATTGAACTTTTCGTACGACAAGCTATTTAGATTCTGGGTTACAAGCTCTTTTCTTGGCCTTCAAGGATTGCATAGCTATATATAAACCCCATCCATTCATATTTTCATCAACAACCATTGGAAATTCAAGGTACACACCATAAGACTAGTATTCTTCCCTTCTTAGAGAGCTCATATATAATTTTCTATCTCCGCTTTTTCAAACTCATATTTGTGTAATTATTATCATTGAATAGCTTTCCAAAACAACTTTTCAAACTATTTTTCAAAACCAAAGGCTTATTACAAACCCTAATCATATTCTAAAAATAGTATTATTATCTTCTTAATTTTCCAAAATCCCAGATTAGATTTTTAAATCACAATGCACTAGTTTTCAAAATCCAGGGCGAATTAGGAAATACATCGTTTTTCACCTCATTCCTAAAATCCCGTTTTTTAAAGCAAGCACTAAAAAGCTGTAAAGTAATAGCAATAGTACGTAAGAGCTAAATTATAAATACGCGCATATTCTACTTAAGAGACCGAAATAAAAAATTGGGTGCCTAACACCTTCCTATTTCGTAACTTAATTCCCGAACCCTCCAAATCAATTAATTTTGCATACATTGTGTATAAGAGAATATTTAGTCAATAAATACATCTCTTTTACATGAACCTTTCATTTGTTTAGTAAAACAAGCTGGCTATTTTGACCCTTTTCAAAACAAAGCAAAATCGCCGCCCACTAGGACTAAGCATTGAGAACGCGAGTTTTCACACCATCTAAAGGTTGAGTCGCCCAAATTGGCTGGGAACATGCAGCATGTAACTAAATCATCCGAAATCCAATAAGCCATGCCTTGCTTGTGATAACAAACGTGATTGGCTGGATCAGTTCAACCATTGTAAACATTAAACTTCGGGAGATTGAATATCTTTTGCGAAGAGGCATACTCAATCCTCTAAGTGAAGGGAGAGCCCTGCTTATCCCATAAAACTTTTCTAGATAACTTTGTTGTGGTGTTAGTTTGAGAATTTTTTTTATTGGCCATTGCTGAGTAAATGAACTTCCTTAAATCTTTCTCCACCTAATTTTTTGGTCGGCTTTCAGATAGAATGGTGGCACCCACCCTTGGACAGGCCTGGTTGTAGTTTTTACTTTGTTTAGGGAAGTGCATTTACTGATGGCTGTGTGATTTTCCTCTCTAGTAGTGGAAACATGAGAGCAGACTAAACCATAGTTCTTTGGCAAGTTCAGTTCGTATTGTTCCTTAAGTAATTGGAGGAAAGCATTCATTTTCATCTTAACCTTGGCTAATTGATATCATATAGACCATCATCAATAGTTGTGGCAGTTTTCCTTTGGGTTCTGACTTGAAGGACTATGGGGGGTGCACCCTTGGTTAAGTGCGTCAAACCCAAAGGCTCTAGGGCCTGTTAGGTGTGGTTCACCAATATGTTAGTTATTTATTTAAGTCATTGGTTTAGTTTAAGGTTAAAAAGTGGATAAATACAAGAAAATAAATTATAAAGTGATAAAGTAAACATGGTTACTGGAAAACAGAGCAACGATGGCTTTTTGCTGTTGATTTCCATAGACGACACCAATTATGAGAATAAAAAAGTTAATAAACTTAAAATAGAAGGCTAGCTCAACTCAAAATAAAAGTTCCACCACCAAATGAGTGACGAAAATAAAGACTATCCATACTTAAACCACCACAAGACAATGGGTGACGAAAATAGAGATTATCCATTATTAAACCACCACAAGACCATAAATTATTATATAAGTAGGTTCCTCTGGTTAGTTTGCCTATCAATCCAGTAGTACATCCTCCTTGTGTGTATATACTATATTTGCTCAACACAGATGGTAAAAATGCTCACAAAATAGCTTGCGTAAACTTATAGAGAGATTTTGACATGGTTTAGGCTAGAAGGAAGAATGGAATGATCTCGTCTATAAGGATAATCGTTTTCTATTTATAACTATATGATATAATTTACATTAGGGTTTTTATACAAGGTAAATTACTATAAAGGGTAAACTTGGGTAATACTCCAGGATCATAGCTGTCCCTGTTCTTATCCATATTGTTAATTAAGCCATATCCACGTTCACACATGTAAAAGTGGTTATTTCCATTAGTGAGTCGTCCTCCAGTTCAGTAGCAGTTTTTTATTTGTTGATCGACCAATCTCGTCGGTTAGGATTCTTCTTGTTTACTATGGATAATATTATACTCGGCCATCTATATAGTCATGTAGTCTTATTGGCCTCATTAATGGTCGGCCAATGTACCTTTACTCAGGTAGACATGGGTTTTTAAAGCATTCCAAATGGTGGGTTGTATGCTCTAGGTTGTTGGGCCAACCATATCATAAGCTACTAGTTTTGGGCATGCTTAAAATACCATTCTTAATTTTATTTTATTTTGGGTGGGGGAGGGGGGGTTGTGATATTTGTCCCCCTCTTTTTTGTCACTATCACCCTTTAAATATTTTTTGCTTAAACAAAATCAAAACTTTATCTCTACCACCATCCTCTCCGCCCATTTACTAACTTATTAATTAACTTAATTAATTAGTCAATAATCACAGCAAAACAATTTCACCATTGTTCACCACACATATAAATTCGAAAAAGAAAGAAACAAAGAAAAAAAAAACAAAATATATATATATAGATATAGATATCTTCTAAAAAACAAAACAAAAAATTCATACCAACAGTTCTACTAGTTCATTCAATTCATGTCAACTAAGTTGTAGCCTCCACACTCGATTCATGTCAAATGAGTAGGGTTATAAAAAATCTTATTTTTATTTAGTTTTCGAATATACATATATATATGTATGTTTTGAAGAAAAAAAGAGGAGAAGGATGAGAAGGTAAAATAAGGGTTAGTGATTAATTAATTGTTAATTAATGTGTTAAGTAAATGGGTGGTGGGATGGGACTAGGGTGGGTCGTTTGTGACAAAAAATTAAAAATAAAGAGATGTAAGACATATCGAATATTAGTGATAAAAAAAATGGGTGCATTTATCACCCCTAATTTTTACCCCCACAATTATAATATTGGGAAATCAAGTTTTTATCTATGGACCCGATTGATTTTGGATGGAGTTGGTTTAGTTGTTTATGCTGGATCTTTTTTACCAACTCCATGTAATCAGATATAAATGGGCAAGAGACCAATCCAATATCATATTGGCGGTTTTAAATTAAAAACAGAGTGACTGTAATCATTATTCATTCTCATTTGACATTAACTCATTTTAACAAGTATTCACACTATAAAATCTTTGAACATTTCCAACCCCATTACTTATAAAAAATTACATTGAGTCTTTCTTAATATTAGATCATTACCCTTTGTTTCTAGATATTAATACGAGTTAAACCATAGTGTTATCGGCACGGGTTACCCCTAATACATCAATATTAGAGCAACTTTATAATTAGACAAGAAGGTTGTGTGGTCCAAGTGTAATTATGATATGTTATTATGTATAGTAACTTTTCTTTTTGACACCAAAAGGGAGAAATTTATTCAACCAGATCATCTGCAATTACATCAGAAATAAAAGCTGGACACATATGATCAAAAACTCTCAAGCCAGACATAGAATGTGAAGCTCTAGCTATAGTATGAGCTACACAATTCACTGACCTACGGACAAAAGAAACGCAACATTTATCAATAGCCTTATAAATGGCGTTACAAGCATCAATAAGAACCCCGGCACTAGACATATAATTTCCCACTTTGTTAATTGCATTTGCTAGAATTTAGGAATTTGTCTCGATTATAATTGACTTAAAACCCGTCTCTTTTAACCAAGACAGTACCTCTTTGATGCCAATTGCCTCAGCTAGGATAGGAGAAAATGAGCCTGGCTTTGTACTTTGGATTGCAGCTATAAATTGACCAGAAGGGTCCCGGACTACACCTCTAAAACCCATTCTTCTCTAATCCGAGAATACTGCTACATCGACATTACATTTTAACCATTATGCTCCGCTTTTGCCACTGAGATTGGCGCTGCATCTTGGATCGATTGCCACTCCGCTTGAACAAAAGAGGCCTAGTTGATTATATATGCGGCTGGCCGTGATTGTCCCCGCCAAACTACTGCATTCCGATTTCCCCATATGGCCCAAACAATACATGCACATCGCTCCAGCAGGGCTTGGGATTTTAAACTCATCAAAGAGTTCCACCATTGTACCATGGATGAGACTGTCCCATTTACTGCTGCCAGAGCACTTTGATGCCAAATTGCCTTCTGAATTGGGCACTGTCATAAAGCATGAACCGTGGTCTCCTCTTTCGAGTTGCAAAGAGTACACACCGGCTCCATTGGTACTTTCCTAGCTGCTAAATTAACTTTTGTCGGTAAACAATCATCAATTGCTCTTCATAAAAAATTACGCACCTTCGGCGGTACGTTCAGCACCCAAATACTTTTCCAATTCGTCACAGTTGGCGCCATCAGTTGCAAATGTGAGGAGCAAAGGAAATTATATCCGCTTTTAACCTTATAAGAACCTTTCTTGTCCCATGCCCAGCACCACCCATCTTCCTTAGGTGATCGTGACAACGAAATTGCCATAATTTCATCTTGGTCTCTTTGCACAAACATGTCTCGAATAAGTTCTTCATCCCATTCCATAAAACCCAGTTTCATCAACGCGTCCATCGTTACATCCAATAAATCTGAGGTTCCCAGAATTTCGACATAAGGATTACTCGAATTTGCAAGCCAAAGAGTTCCCCAAATACATGTCTCTAGCCCATTACCCATTTTTTTTGCACTGCTTTGATTAATTCTTGGCTAGCAAAAATACTACGCCACACATAGCTAGGATTTGAGCTCAACGTAGCACCTAAAAAATCAGAATTTGGATAGTAGCGAGCTTTGAAAATCCTCCCACAGAGAGATTGTGGACTAGAAAGTAGACTCCATGCTTGTTTAGCTAACATTGCTAAATTAAAATCCCTTGTCTCACGGAAACCCAGCCCCCCATTTACTTTCTTTTGGCACAATTTATCCCAGCACCACCATCAAATATTATTGGATCCATCATTCGTTTTACCCCACCAAAAACTATTCATCATACGTTCAAGATCTTCAAATAATAAAACGGGTAGAAGGAAAACACTCATAACATAACTTGGAATAGCTTGAATAATGGATTTTAAAAGGACTTCCTTTCCCGCCCTAGATAATTTTTTGTTTCTCCACCCATATATACACTTCCACACCTTCTCTTTCATATAAGCAAAAACATATGCTCTATTTCTACCTATTAGAGATGGAGCCCTAAGATATTTGCCATGGTTATCACATTTTCGAACCCCCAGTAACACACAAATGTTTCTCTGTACATCCTTATTCGTATTAGAACTAAATAAAATGGAGGATTTGGAAAAGTTTACTTGCTGACCAGAAGCCATCTCGTACGTGTTCAAACAGCTCTTAATCATGGTACTTTCAGCTAAAGTAGCTTGAAAAAATAAAAAATTGTCATCAGCAAAAAATAGATGCGATACCTTAGGAGCGGATCTCGCGACCCGGCAGCCACTAATAAGACCTCGACTAACTCTATCATTCAAGAATGATGAAAGTCCTTCAGCACAGATTAGAAGCATATATGGCGAGATTGGATCACCCTGTTGTGAACCACGAGTCGGAATAATTGGCCCAACTTCATTTCCATCTTGCCGAACCA
Organism: Lonicera japonica; assembly: GCA_021464415.1. NCBI lineage: Eukaryota > Viridiplantae > Streptophyta > Magnoliopsida > Dipsacales > Caprifoliaceae > Lonicera > Lonicera japonica. Next base: position 24,861,849 of record CM038463.1, read on the forward strand.
CATACTTAACTGTAGAGACAAACAACATTATTAACCGAACCTATTTTTCATCAAAACCCAATTTTTTCATCATCTTTTCCAGGAAAAACCATTCAACCCTATCGTACGCCTTTGACATATCAATCTTAAGAGATGCTACACCCTCCTTTCCCTACGTCTTTCTTCGAATATAGTGACCAACCTCAAAGGCAATCATCACATTATCGGTGATAAGTCTATTCGGAATGAAAGCACTTTACGTTTCTGAGATAATTGTATTCAACACCGTATTCAGTCTATTGGCAAGCATTTTAGACATAATTCTCACAATAACATTGCAAAGCGATATAGGCCTTAAATCTGTGATTCTGTCTGGCTTTTTAATTTTAGGAATAAAAACTATTACCGTATCATTTAGCCCGCTTGGTAGCTTACACATTGAGGCATTCTAGACACGCCTTTGTCACTTCTAATTCAATCTCTAGCCAGTATGCTTGATAGAAACCCGGGTTGAACCCATCCGCGGACAAAACATAGATTTCAGAGCTGCTTCCACCTCCGACGCCACAAAACTACCACATAGAAATTTATTCTGGCTATCTGTTACTCTATCGGTAATAGTCTCCAACACCGAGTCTGCTTGACTTCCTCTTGATTGAAATAGGTTCGTGAAGTACCCCGAAATTAGCCCCTGAAGCCCCTTCTCCCAAGAGCACTGCAACCCATTGTCGTCAAGCAGAAAAGAGAAAGAATTTTTACGCTTTCTCGCCAATGCGTAAGAATGAAAAGTTTTCGAATTTGTGTCCCCCTCTTTCAGCCAAAATACCTTTGACCGTTGTCTCCAGTACGCCTCTTGTTGACGATATAACCGACCCAGAACTGCTCGTTCTTCAATAACCAGCCGCTGTGATTCTAGGTCGCCATTAGCAGATAAGATGCGAATCTGATTTCGGCTATGCATGATATCCGATTTAAACCTTCGATTGATGCTATCCCCCCATTTTTCTAGGGCCACTCTACAGTATTCGAGACGTGCTTGTATATCAATTTCATGACCTATCCCCCAATTAGGAGTATTTAACCAATTTGGAACCTTAACTATTGCACTTTTTCAATGTGGAACCTAAACAATTTTTTTTTTCAAATTAGAACTTAAACTATGAATTAGTGTCAATTTGGAACTTCTGTCCACATCCGTTAAATAATTTAACGGAACACATCACGTGCTTGGCACACAGGTTCCAAATTGAAACTTATGAAACATCCCCTCCTTTTTCTTCAACCAACTGGGCACCAAAATTCCCACCTAAAATATATAATACTTTTCTAGCTACAACAAAAACAGACCAATGAATCCAACAAATAAGCAACTGACTATATGCATAGGTAAAATGAACCATTAACAATCTTATCACTTATCCAACAAAGGGGTTACACAATTCAACAAAAAGGAATACCACATTGCAATGTATCCAACAAAAACAAAATTGCACATATGCAATGTCCAACAAAACAGTACAATATCCAACAAAAAATAAGTTCCTTTATGTGCAAAAAACATGTTCCACAATAGTTCTATACCACATTGCAATGTATCCAACAAAAACAGAATTGTACATATGCAATGTCCAACAAAAACAGTACTATATCCAACAAAAAATAAGTTCCTTTATGTGGAAAAAACATGTTCCACAATAGTTCCTTTTTGTACAAAAAATAGAATTGCACAAATTCTTTTTTGTGCATAAACAAGTACCACAGATTTGAACCTAGTATATCCAAAAAAAACACACACTAAAAGCTAGTCAACCCAAATCTGTGCAAAAGACAAAATGCAACCATTGAACCTGGTTACAAATCAAGCACTCCAGATGATTGTGTACTAAGTCCATGACTTGAACTTCTAGCACATGTATTTGCAACCCTTGGTGGCTTGAACTGATTTCTTTCTTTCCTTACCTAATATGCAAGCAACTAGTATAATTAAGTATTAACTTAATTTAATATATTCATAATATTAAAAAAAATAAACAAATCATCAAATTACCCTTGCATTTCTAGTGGCATTCATCCCTCCATTTCCCCCTTCAGTTGTAGGTACATTCCCCCCTCCATTTTCGGGTCCCTATTTTAACATATATATATATATATATATATGATTTCCAACACATATTGATGAATAAAAAATAAATTGAAATAGAGTATTACCCTATTATTCGCAGTAGTTTTATTGCTGCTACCACTTGCATTTCTAGCAGTCTTACTGCCACTGCCACTGCCACCTGCATTTGAAAATTTTCTCTTTCTCACCTGCAATAGGTAACATATTATTATAACTTGAAATAAGAATAAATGATAAAAGTAAACATCATCTTAACTTGACATGCAATACCTGTGTTGGTGCTGTACTTCCAGCTGAGGTGCAAGTCCTGGCATTATGTCCATTAATTTCCACACTTCCTGCAATGCATAATCACATTCTCCTTGCTCATTTTCCCAACCTCACTAAGTTCTTTTCTTCTCTTGGTTTGCTTCTTACCAGGTTGAATCTTAACATAAGGTTCAACTAATGGTTCTTTTGTTGATTTTGGTCACATTTCAACACTATTTATAGGGCTTATAACCTGCTCATATGCCTTTAAATAAGTCTCCTTGCTAAACCACTTGCACACATAATTCTCCACCAAATCACCATTATAAAGAATGGCAGAAGTGGCATGAACACATGGGATACCAGTAAGCTGCCACTTTCTACATGCACAAGTACCCTCCCTTAAGTTAACTGTAAACTGAGTCGTAGGTCCAGTCACTTGATACTCTATACCTCCAGTCCACTTACAAATGAAGTCAGTAGACTCTTTAACCAATACTTTAACCTTCTCCTGAATTCTTGGGCATAGTGGACCAGGATGGGCTTGCATTTTCTCCCTATTCTTTCTTACTCTAATCATCATTAAATTTCTAATCTTCTCCATCAATGATATAATAGGCTTATCCCTTGCATCCCAAATAAAGGCATTAAACACTTCAGAATGATTGTTGATTACTATGTCACATTTGGGATCAGTACTAAAGAAAGCTTTACACCAATGCTCTGGCCCTTCACCTTTTTTAATCCAGTTATATGCATCTTTGTCAAAATCATGTAACTTCTTCATATTATAGTTAAAGTATTGCTCAGTTGTTGATCTTGCACAATTCCAAAACATCTTTTAATTTTTTCCCCCCATGTTTATTCTTAAAATTGTTATGGTGATGCCTAACACAAAATCTATGGACACAGTGTGGTAAGACATCACGCATAGCCCTTTTTAGCCCCTTTTGTTGATCAGAAATGAAAGTCCAAGTACTATTGTTACAAGGAGAGATGTCTCTATTAAGCAGCCTTAAAAACCATGACCATGAGGATGTATTTTCTTTCTCTACGATAGCCCATGCAAATGGAAACATTCCATTGTTTGCATCAATGCCAACTGCTGCAAGCAATTGGCCACCATAAGGACTCTTAAGAAAACAGCCATCTATTCCTATGAAAGGTCTACAAGCCCTAAGGAAACCATGCTTCAGTGGGCCTAAACAACAATACAACCTCTTAAAAACAGGCCCCTTCCTTCCAACAATTTCTGCCCCCCCTTTATTAACCACCAAAGTAGAGCCAGGCATTGCTATTTTGATTTCAAAGCAGTAGTTCCAAATCAAACCATACTGTTCTTTATGAGTTCCTTCAAATAAGATTTTGGCCTTTTTCTTAGCTCTATATATCACACTTTTAGACACACCAACAACATGACCTTTTTTAACTATTTCCCTAAATGCATCAACAGGCCATTGTGGATTATTTTTCAGATTATCCATGTAAGTTTTAGCCAACCATTTTGAAGTTACATACTTGTTATTATAGGCTGGTCTACAATTGGAATGATCATCAATGAAGGTTTTGATTTGCATTGTCCCCTTGTTATTAATTAATTTTGCAAAGACTACCCATTTACAAGGATCCTTGCACTTAGCCCTAACCCTTGTTCTTTCATTCGGCTTAAGTGTTATATCTTTCTTGTATAATATTGAATATTGTCTAATTGCCTCCCTAAAGTCATCACCACTTGCAAACAACATGCCCAACCTAAAATGTGGATCCTTTCCATCTCTCTCTGGAATAAAAGATGGAAATGTGCCACTATCCTCCTCATCATCAGAATTTAAACTAGCAAAGTCATCTGATGGTGCATAACTAGAATCACCTACATTATTGTCACCTAATTGATCACCTTCAACACTCCCCTCAACACTCCCTTCCCAACCACCCCCACCAGCCATGTAATCTTCTTCCTCATCAATCCCTTGCACACCACCCATGTCTTCACCCTCATCAGTGCCCTCTTCACCCTCCTCACCACCCTCACTACCCATGTCATCTTCCCCCTCATCAGTGCCCTCTTCACCCTCCTCACCACCCTTACTACCCATGTCATTTTCTTCCAAGCCTATAGGGATATTTCAGACAAAATCAACTCAGTAAAGCTACCCCCCATACCCCAAAAAGGGCCATTTACTTCTTCACTAATTTGGCTGTTTACCCCAACTTCATTATTATAACCACTATGACCAATATACACATCTATACTCCGATGTGCTGGTACCAATGAAATCATGTTGATAATATCATTATCAGTTTCTAAACCCCTTAGACCAACACAAGAAGGATCTTTGTATGCAAGTCTATTAATTCCAACGCAACCTATATTCTGAGCGATATCTTTAATTTCTAATGTGGAAATCAAATCTAAATCAACACCCTTTCTAATGTCTATCTTTCCACCTACATACTCCAAATGATGCATTTCCCTAAATTCCCCTCCATGATGAATCTTAAAAGTGATCATATTAGAATTAACAACTGAAATAAACAAAGATAAAAACATGAATTAGGGCTCAGAACAAAAAAAATATATTTAGACAGAGTGTGTATCCAAATCGCAGTTTTCAAACACAAATGGACGGTTTATTATCATAAACCCTAGATTCTTATTTTGCAAACACAAACATGGATAAATACACTCCATCTTTAGGGCTTGTTATATCACAATCGCAAATTTCATACATAAGTTTTAAATTTAAAGCCCTAAATTTCACAATCGCAATCAAAATTTCTAATTTCACAGTCTTTAGGGCTTGCTATATCAGAATCGCAAATGTTAGGGTATATAACTTACGTATCTCTTGGTTGCTTTGATCATCACTCTCATTCCCTTCTTCATCCATAGGGGCTGCTTTGATTGTATCAGTCGTTGGCTGCTTTGATCGGATCAGTCGTTGTGCGTGAGAGAGAGAGAGGCGTTTGAGAGTTTTTTTTTGTGAGTAGTAGAGAGAAGAGAGAATACAATCGGTTTAGAGAGAAAAGGGATGTTAAATTGTCATAAGTTTCAATTTGGAACCCGCGTGCCAAGCACGTGATGGGTTCTGTTAAATAATTTATCGGATGTGGACAGAAGTTCCAAATTGACACTTATTCATAGTTTAAGTTCTAATTTGAAAAAAAAATTGTTTAAGTTCCACATTGAAAAAGTGCAATAGTTAAGGTTCCAAATTGGTTAAATACTCCCCAATTAGCTTTAACAATCTCTCCGCACTGTGCGTCTATACTCCACGAGTTCTCAAAATGAAAAAACCCTTTTCTATTCGGGGGCAAAACTGTAAGTCGTAAGACTATGACGGAATGGTCAGAGGTCAAAATTGGAATATTAGATGCCTCAGCTCTTGGGAACATATTAACCCAACTTTGGTTCGCAAAAACTCTATCGAGCCGCTCCCCCGTGAAACTTATTTATACTCGATTCTTTTCCCAGGTAAATGGATGTCCCTTTCTTCCTATATCAATCAACCCGCAATCTTCAATAGCTTCGCGAAAACCATTTATGAGATAGACCGGATGAGGTATTCTACCTCGTTTTTCGGATTGAGCTAATAAATCATTAAAATCCCCAACGCAACACCACGGGAGAGGCGATTTTTTAGCTAATTCTCGTAATAAATTCCAAGAATCTCGTCTTCGTATAATATTATAATTATTAAGTTAATATTTTGTTAGAAGTGTTATAGTAGTATGTTTAATTAGAGTACTTTTTATTTATTATACTTAATGTTTGTTAAAATATATGAAATGAAAATAAAGGTTATTATATATAGTAATCTTTATACTATTTTGAATTGATTATGGTAATCTCTCAGTGTTTTAAAAAATAATGTTACAGTAATCTTTCTCGTATAATTGTTATTGAAATCCAAATTATAAAATAAATGTTAAGATGTTTAAAATTTTGTTAAAAAGGAAAGTAGGTAAAATAAATGTTAAGATGTTTAAAATTTTAAAAAAGGAAAGTAGGCAGAAAAAATAGATATTGTGGCATTATGACACTCATAGTCATAACTACACACTCCAGAAGTAGAAGGACCATTTTTACAGTGTCATAATCCCATAATATCTGTTTTCCCTACCTACTTTTCTTTATTTTAAATTTAAATATTTAGAAAGAGCCATAAAATGTTATCCGAAAATGCATTTTAATTAAAACTTATTATAAATCAATTAAAATTGTTTAATTGTTTACCAACCTGGTAACTCGAACATCATTTTTATGTGCTAAATTTTGTATACAAGAATACGCATAAACTTATTAATTAATCTGATAATTGACATGTCATTTTGAGTACTAATTTTAAATGACTCTTTCTATGAACAACATTATTATTATTTTATATGTACGTGCATCATTTAAATCAAAGTGAAAAAATAAAAGAGTTATAATATTGGCCAGTTGAAATAAAATTTACTAAGATGATGCGGTTTGTTACTTTGCTTTTTACACAACTTTTTTCCCTTTTATAAATTTTTACAAAAATTGTGTCTACCTTAATATTTTTGCCTTTTGATATTTTATATTTATGTGTTCATGCAACAATACATGCACATATTTTGCTTATATAGTCATTATCAAAAGGTAATTCTTTTGTGTTTTAAAAATGCTATAAGAATTGGAGATGCTTGGGCATATATATATATATATATCAGATTAATATAAATATATAAAGAGTAGATAAAAAATGTAAGTAATCAAAACACATGATTGGTCAATGTGTTGGTACCAACCACATGGTAGTTATAATATTTAACCATAACACATTATTTGATTACAAACTTTTAATTTACTCTTTGTATAAATAGTATTATTATGTTTACTTCTATAGTAACACCCATCGAGCACATATATATATAGGAATGGCAACGGGTTAGATGTAGGGCAAGTTCGGCTAACACTAAATCCGACCTGTATATATACTAGCCCGCCCTAAATTAGTTGAAATCAACAAGAATTGAATTTGTCTTTCTTTTTTTCTTTTCAGCATACACATATTAACAAGGAACACACAAATACATATACGAACATTATTATTATTATTATTATTATTATTATTATTATTATTATTATTATTATTATTATTATATATAAAAGGGAGAGAGAGAAGCAGGTGTGTTAATGTATTAATGTATATATACATTAAAGAGAGAGGAGCGGCGTGGGAGGCCGAAGGTGGAGGAGGAATGGAGTATCGGCGCAAAGGTGCGGCATGTGTGGGACGCCGGAGGTGGAGGAGGATTGGGATGCGTGGGAGGGAATTTGTGACTGTGGGAGAGCTAGAGAGATTTGAGATAGGTGTGGGTGTGGGTGTAGGAAAGGTGAGAGACAGAGAGGTAGCTCACTAGGCCGCAAGTCCTTGGTCGACCGGTTGGTAGCCGGATCGATTCTCGGCGCTTGCAGAAAATCCACTTGGGCCATGCTCTTTAACGCCTTGTGTGAGCTCCCAGTGCAGAGCAGAATAGTCAAGATCGAGGTGCGCGTAAGCTGGCCCGGACTTGGATACTGCTCGGTAAAGACCAAAAAAAAAAGAGAGTCAGATGGTGAGAAATAAAAGTGGCTGTGGCTACGGGTGCTTGGCTGCGGATGTGAGGATGTCTAATGCTTTTTTCTTTTAATAAATACTACATATATGTTTTTTATATTAAAATATTTATATATATGTAAGTAGGTTAGGTTTTTAGTAGGGCAAAACCCTAACCCGCCTCATCTGGGTTGGGCCGGGTAGAAAACCTGTTGGGTTGGATTTTTTTTCTCACCCATATATATTTAAGAGATACAATGATATATCAGTAATACATATTTATATATATATAGGAGACACAATAATAAATCAGTAATACACTGCTAGTATAATAAATTTATTACAAGTAAAATCTCCACAAAATTTATTATAAATCAATGCACATATAATACACAACTATATCCTCAATACATATCTCTAGATTATATCTCCAAAAATGTTGTTATTGCTTTTTATTGTGCTTATAGGGCCATACATACCTTTGCTTCTTTTGTAAGTTTATACCAAATTTGTCTCTACTAATATTTTTGTCTTTTCATATTTTATTTATGTCTATACAAACTTATATTATCAAAGCAATTATTTTTTTATTAAATTATAATACTACATAAAAAATTATATTATATAATTTAAAATTGTAATATTACACCATAAATAAATAATATATATATATGTATAATATTCGTGCCAAACGAAATATCCACTTTTAAAAAAATAATTATAATATAGATTTGGGTATTTTCAATCAAATAGTTTCAACAACAAATAGCCCGCGCACATACTCTCTCTCTCTCTCTCTCTCTCTCTCTCTCTATTTCTCTCTCTCTCTCTACCAATCTCAAAACCCCTCTCCGATGTACGAACCCTCAGGCAAACCTCCGAACCAAAATTCCTCAAACCCTAATCCTAATCCAGAAACCGACCAAATCCCGCCTGATCCTCTGTTGGAACCGGGAACCTTCATCGCCGGCAACATAAACGGTGATCCAGATACGACCGGCGAAGTAAACCACTCAGAATCGAACCACACCGAACCTTCCAGATCGGAGGAAGAAGGAAAAACGCGGCCGGTATCGGATTTCACGACGGAGACCACCGGCGATACTCCGCCGGCACGGCGGCAAAAGAGAGGTTCGGATGAGGCGGCCGGTGCGATTCCTCCTGCGATGATGGAGAGGCCGGATTGGTTGCCGGAGGGATGGATGATGGATTTTAGGGTCCGATCGTCTGGTGTTTCTGCTGGATCGGTTGATAGGGTAATTTTTTCGAACTAGTTTTTGTTTCTGATTGATTTTTAGTGTGACATTTCATTGTTTAACGGGATTTTGATTGTGAGATTTGATGGCTGATGTGTTAGTCTAAGTAAAGTTGCGGAGTTTTTGCCCTAAGTTTGGTGAGTAAGCCAAAAAGAGAAGGAAATCCGTTTATGTTAGATTTCCTTCTCTTTTTGGCATGATTATTTTATAATGTTATTGGATTTGTGCTGCTTTATCCCTGTTAATTAAATTTATGTTGTGATTATGTTAATCAAATTGTATTTTCCTTCTTTTGAGATTAGAATTTAGTAATTAAAATTCTGTTTTCATGAGAATAAAGACTAAAATATAGTAGTTTAGAGGGCAATTATGCTAAACGTTAAATTTTTTTTGCGTGGATCCTATAAATTCTAGCTTCACATATTGATTGGGATTGAAATATATTTTTGAGATTCGGTGACATTCTAGATTCAGAGGAAAGGATTGTGGAATAGGTAGTGAACTTTTCTAAAATACTCTGTAGTAAAGGAGTGGATGTTAGAATAGATTGGATTGAAAAACCCATAAAATAACATAGGAAAGTGGGATTAGAAAAACCTTTTGAGGAGGAGGAAGTAAGGATGGTCTCTTTGATTGTGAAGGAGATAAATCATCGGGCCGGACGGAAATACCATGGAAGTGCGACCAGGAAATTTGGAGTCTATGGAAAATGAAGTTTTGAGTCTTTGGTGAATTTTATGAGACAAGGATTGTGAATGAGTGCGCAAATCGACATATGTATTTCTGATTCCTAAGAAGGAAGCTGCAATTAGATTGAGAGATTTTGGGTCGATAAATTTTCACATATTTGGTCATGCCATTGGGGGAGGTGGGAATGCGGTTTTCTTTTTGGGGCCTGAATGTGTAGAAAAGAGTAAATAGATTAGATGGGTGGAAACCGTGGAATAAAGGGTACTTATCTAGAGGTGGTAGAATGATTTTGCAACAAATGGTGCTTAACTCTATGCCTACTTACTTTTTGTCCATTGTCAAAATTCCAAATAAGATAGCTAATTTTAATGAGGAACTAACGAGGGAGAAGATAGAAAGGATCGTTTGGTAAGACGGGAAACTATCATTAGACCTCTTAGGAAAAACTAGTGTGAAAAATTACCCTATTGACTACTCCAGCAGAGACACAACAGATGATTGAACCTTGAAGTCCACCCTCCAACCCTAGGGCAACCATTCTGGTCTATCAGCCATCCTTGGTGGAACCGCCCCAGCTGCCTCCTCCGACCCTCTCTTTTGCTGCTGCGCGGGCAGAGTATTGGCAGCAGTTGCTGTGCTGAAATCTGATACAGGACCCGTGTGTCCCTCTTCCTCCTATTTGGAAGGGTCGGTATGGCTTGATTCCGAGTGGTCCAAGTCGCCGGCCATATTTGGAGGGTTGACGTCGCCTCTGGTATAAGTTCTTGTAGGATATGATTGGCAGCTAGGTTAGGGTTTGGCGAATTGTGGTTCGGGCATCCGCCTCAGGGTTCGTACATTGGCTAGGATTTGGAATTGCTAGAGAGACAAGTACGTGCATGGGCTATTATTGTTTTGAACTATTTGATTGAAAGATACTCAAATCCATATCAATTTATGCACACAAAAATAAAATATCAAAATGAAAAATAATAAGGTAGAGACAAATTTGTACAAACTTACAAAAGGAAGAAAGTACGTATAAAAGTTAAGAGCACATTGAACTCGTGATCTTTAGTTTGGTAAAAATCCTTTCAACTAGCCAATACTTTTACGTCTTTTATTACTTTAAATTAGATAATGCACACACATCACGTGTGCTTCAATATTTAGTCAGGACAATAACTCAAAACTATTTCACAAAATTACGGGTGGCTGGAAGGTGAATAAATTAGAAAAATGAAGGTCCCTGTCTCCACATAAAATCAGAGATCTTCTCTTAATTGCTTGTCATTTTCTATGGTTATTAGAATAGAATGTGTGTTTGATATCCTAATTATATGCTAGAAGATATCTCCCTCTCTTTTAGTATTTCCTTTTACCATTAATAAATTTTTGTTTCCTATTAAAGAAAGTTATGAGCCCTTTGCAGCTCACAGCTCACAGCTTCCAACTTTTAAATGTTAATGAACAGGTTCTTCACCTGCATTTGCTTTTATAAGTCTAAATCTTAAGTTTTTGTTCTTTCTAAATGTGGAGAATTTGAATGGGGAAAAGAACACCCATTTCATAGAAGAAGAAATGAGAGAACAATGGTTGATTTCCCAGGTTTTGGACAAAGTTAATCTTGAATTTAGATTCCTAATTTGGGCGAGAAATTCGGTACCTAGTCGGATTTGGAAGTCAACCAAGCAGAACAGAACCCAGAGAAGAGGAAAATTGTCTGTTCATCTGTTTTGGTTTGGTTTTCAGGTCCAAGAAGGTAAAGCCATAGAAATCAGTAGGCACGTCAACGGATTGGTTATGGGCCGGATCATGTTATATCCAAATCTGATCTGACTGGCAATATACCGGATCCGATCTGAACTGTAAATCTATCAATACTAAAATGCTAACCAATAGCCGAGTTTGTCACCGAATTGATATTCGATCCATATATCCGACCAGACCCTAGAATTGAAGAATTATTGGCCGCAACAACAATTTAATCATATTTATTTAGGGGACCAAAAAAATGGCATAATTTTTTATATATTGTATTTATAAAAGTGTATATATATACATATGTACATAAATGTGTATATGTGTTGGATCAGATTGTAAATGGATTGGATTGAGATATATTCATATCCGGTTTGTTAAATTAAAGGCTTACGGATTTGGATCGGATTTGCATAAATGGATTAGGGATCCCTTACCAAATCCGACTAATCAAATTTGATCAGATTGGATTTGGATGAAATCACGATTCATTGACAGGCAAATCAGGATTGAAGCCAAATATTCATATCAATCAATAATATAAGCCAAGAAGGCAAGAATCGAAGAAAATATGTATAAAAAGTATACATAATAATTATACCTGCCTGGAAATAGAGAGAAAAATATGGCTTCTATTGTTTCAACAAAGATTTGAACACTTGACGATGCTCCAATCATGGTGGTGCTAGATCTACAAAACTTAAGGCTTTGATGAACATTCATATCCGATTTGTTAATCAAAAGGCTTATAGATTTGAATCGAATTTGGATAAATGGATTAGGGATCCCTTACCAAATCCGACCAATCGTATCAGATTGGATTCAGGCAGAAATCTGATTCATTGGCATGCAAATCAGATTATGTCAAATATCCATACCAATCAATCATATAAACCAGGAATCGAAAAAATTATGGACCAAAGAATATACATGATATATCTGTGGATATCAATGATTGGATTCAAATAACGATATACATATCTAGGGAATATTTCCTATATATACCAAACCGTACATACACATCGGGGATTTTGAGGGGGTAAACAGATGAGCTTTTTGATGAAACTTGTTGAAGACGATCTCCATGTTTAGTTGATCATCTCCACCAAATTTCATCAAAAATTAAACTTGGAAGTGGGTTAACTAAAAAATTGATATATATGCGCATTTCTAGCCGTTAAAATTATAGATGTTTAGTTAACCCATTGATGAGATTTGGCGTAGATCATCTCCATCACATATTTCATCAAAAAAATCCATCCGTTTACCCCCTCAAAGGCCCCAATCCATATATATGGTATGTATGGCAAATTTTCCCTACATATATATATGTAATAGACATAATAATTATACCTACCTGGAAATAGAGAAGAAGTCTGCTTCTATTGTTTCATCAAAGATTCGGACACTCGACGATGCTCCAATCATGATGGTGCTAGATCTACAAGATGTAAGGTTTTGATGAATATTCATATCTGATTTGTTAATCAAAAGGCCTGCAGATTCTGATTGGATTGGGATAAACGGGTTGGGGATCCCTTACCAAATCCAACCAATCGGATTAGATTGGATTCAGGCAAAAATCCGATTCATTGACATGCAAATCAGGATTAAGCCAGATATTCATTCTAATCAATCATATAAACCAAGAATCGAAGAAAACATGGAAGCAATATACATGATATATGCGTGGATATCAAATATTGGATTCAAACAACGATATACATATATATGTAAAATATACATAATAGTTATACCTGCCTTGAAATAGAGAGAAAAAGAAGGCTTCAATTGTTTCATCAAGGATTTGAACGCTCGACAATTCTCCGATCATGATGGCGCTAGATCTGTAAGATGTAAGGCTCCAACGACAATTTGGGAAGTAGAGAGGACTAATTCTAGGTCTCGTATTTGAGAGAGTTAAAAAAGGGAGGGGGTGGCGGCAGAGGGTTAAAGTGTTAGGGTTTTTTCTAGTTCTATTTGGTATTTATAAGGATGTTTCTTTGCACACCGGGGATGGAACTGACAGCTGTCAGTTTCCTTCTTCATAAACCGGAAATTAAACCTTAAAACGCCAGTCTGTGCACACCCTAGCAATCTATTCTAATTGCAACATGTACTTCAAAAAAATTCTCAGCTCCAAAATACATTATTCACCTGATGTTTATTGTGTAGCGTTATGAGCAATAAGGCCAAGTGAGTTGTTCTTTCAACTTAGATTGCATCTAATTATAGTCATAATTGATTCAAATAATAGACTGGAAATGCGATTCTAATGGCCTTTTTTTTCAATTAAGTACATGTTGCAAATAGAGTACATACCTTTTTTTTAATAGCGAATGGGAAATATTATTAGTATAAAAAAGGTTCAAGGTACAAAAGAGTACTTGGGGGACAAGTCCACCAAAACCAGAATACAAAAACGAAGCCCAAGAAACAATTACAAATCAAGTTCGAGGATGGTCTTAAGAATAGATTTCTGCCCAGTTCCTTATAATAAAAGATATACCCGTATTTGGGGATTCCCTTGAAAGAGATGCCCAAAGAGAAGACAAATAAATAACCCTTTCCCCGATGACGTGTGTTTGAAACCATCTCTCCCAAAAGCTTAAGCTGTTAGGTAATGGGTCAACAATGTATATCATGCTCTTCAACACTCCCCTTCACATGCAAACCTCACTCGCACGTGGAGAGACAAACCAAACCAAAGGTGCACTTTGTGCACAAACACAAAGGGGAAACAAATGCAAATGGGAGGATTTGAACTCGAGACCTTGCAGAACCTGAGCTGATACCATGTTAGAAAACTTCTCTCCCAAAAGCTTAAGGTGTTAGGTAATGGGCCAACAATGTATATCATGCTCTTCAACAATGTGCTTTCCTATCTTTTTCCTTTTCCGTAAGAATATATTGTATTGTCGCTTTAATTGCAATTCAGGATTGCCAAGAGGATTGTATAGTGATTTTTGAATATTAAATGTCTTGTTAGCCAAAGACTAGTAAAGTTTTAAGCTTCTCGAGTTTCCAAATTGTACATAGTAAACAAATGATATGTTAGTTGATATTGGATTTTTTACCATTTTTGGCAAGGGTGTGCACAAACCGACAGTTTTTCAAAGGTCCGGTTGCTGGTTTAGGAAGAAGGAAACTGACAGTTGTTGGTTTCATTAACCATTTGCAAAGAAATATCCCTATAAATACCAATAGATTCACATAATCTCTAACAATTTTGCCCTCTAACGCCCCACTTTTGTAATTCTCTCAAATGCGCAAAGCTGGAATTGGTCTTCTTTCTACCTCCCAATTGTCATAAGAGCCTTATAGTAAATGTCCATAGCATTTTTGCTACCTTCTTTTTCTACACAGAAAATCAATTTTGTGGAAGAAAATTGTACCAAGATTTGGGAAAATCCCTAATTCCCTCCAATTTCAACGAAATCTTTCCCAAAAGAACTTTGTGAAATTACAATGCAACATAATATGAACGATGCATTTTATCGTCCTTACACAAAATGCACTGTGAAGAAGAAGTCCCCCCCCCCCCCCCCGATATGTTGAGTTGGAAGGATTTGCACATTTCCTAAGTCCTAGCATAACTTCCTCTCCATATTTTTGTGTGTAGAAAGAGGGGAAAGGGCTATGGACAATTATTTGTAGTTTAAGGGAGGTCAGTGTAATACTGTAATTTATCCAATTCAAATATTTCGAATATTATATTATATGGTTGACAATAATTTCGGGAAAGAAAAGATCAAAACGTAAAGAAAAGACTAGGGTTGAACAATAGCGTCTAGTTTGATTATGCTGTTGGAACAGAAAAGAGCCGTATTATAAGTAAATAAATTATAATAGCTTCCTTATTAGATGTCTTTGAGTAATTATTTCCATCTTTCTCTGCATTGTGTTGATTGATGGATTTGCTTGCTCGATAAAGTGGGTTTTTGTTGTAAATCTTCGCTTGATAAAGTGGGTTTTGTTGTAAATCTTTCTTTCATGCCCTTATTGGCTCTCCCCTGGATTTAACATTAACCAGATTAGGTGATTTGGAACTTTGGAATTCCATCAAAGTAATTGTCTTTTTTATTTTGGTGTGCTTGGTTTCTCTTGGCAAGCCAGTGCTTGTGGTTTTCTCCAAAGAAGAATCCCAAAGGCATTATTATCAGCCATTGGCATGTTCTTTTCTTTGTATCATGTTGTTCTTTTTGTGGGATGTGTGTGTTTCTAGAGGAGGTTTTTTTTTTTGGGTTGGGGGGGGGGGGGGGTGGACAAACGGTAAAATTATATTAAATTCAGATCTGCCAACAACACATCAGAAAGAAAAGCAGGGTACTTGTTGACCCATACAATTGAATAGGAAGAAAACTTGGCATGCCGTGCTAATTTATGAGCTACCGCATTCCCATCCCGACGAACAACTGAGAAACAAGCCACCTCCAGATTTGCAGCTATATTATGAGCCTCTTCTATCAAATTTCTGATGCTAGACAGGTTCAGCCCATTGTGTTTCTAGAGTTTATATGGTGAGTGCATTTATGGTTAGATGCGATTTAGGGCTTCCACATTGGGATTCTACTCCTAAATATTTTCTTGACATTTGTCTCTCTTCTATATTGCTGAGTTAGTTCAATCTGGTGATGTAAGAGACTTTACATTGTAGCTTTGAGATTTTCAGTGTAGCTTTCTTGTGTTAAATTTAGTGTGTATCAGGTGCATTTCTTGTTCACCTTCTTTGCGAGGATTTCTCTCAGAGCAACAAAACACTTCCTGTTTCTTAACAAAAACAAGAACCTCCCAAGTTATTAACTCAGCTGCTAAAATAACCATGCTTTATCCAGTACCTTTATTACCCATTGCGTCAATACCTTTTAAGGTACTTGTTTTATCGATATACTCGTACAGACCCCTGGTTCGAGTTGAAGGGGAGGGGAGATTCAACCTTGAGACTTACCTATACAGGGGCATGTTCTTAATCACTTTTGCAGCGCACGGTCCTTACTAGTTTCTTTTCAAACAGTTCTGTTTTGCCTTGCCCAACTAGTCAACATCCATAGTAGAACTCGAATATACGCGAAAACCTGCTGTTGATTCTCTTATTTGCTTTTCTTTGTTTCATTTATTTATTTATTTTTCCCCAAAATGGTGTTCACTTAAAGTGTAAAAGGTTACTTAAATGGATGATATTATCAATAAAAATTGAAGCAGCCAAAGTTCTTTTCCACAATGTTTAATTGCTTGCATCACATGAGGGAGGGGCCACAATTTCAGGTCCCGGCATGCTATTAACTAGAAAAGGGCTTTCTTTGTCCCCTGTTCTAATCTCCAAATTACACTTATCCCCCTGTTTTGGTAAATCTTTTGACTTTGGTTCCTTTATGAGGGATATCCCAAAGGGTCATTTAGAAATAAACAGGTTAGTTGCAGATTTGTTAATTGGAGAGTTATCTCCCATTTCTCCCTTTAGTTAGTTCTCCCCATTCTAGTGAAATAGGATTCTACCATATGATAAGTTTCCTTAGGGAAAATACTTTCCACCTGTTCTTATTACTTATTTACTGTTAAGGGTTAGTAACGTATTAGCTGTTTGGAGACTTTAGCATGTGACTTCGGTTTATTGAAGATTTGCCACATTTAGTATATCTGCAAGAACAGTTATATAGTAATATTGTGGTATAGACGGTGCTATAGTCCCAAATCTACATGGACGGATTTCATAGTATGCCGCATTTACTAGTTATTCTTACGTGGCTACCCTCATGCACCAAGGAGTGCCAGCCCCTTGGCCACAACCATCCTCTTAAGAGGTTGATCGGCATGGGAGCGTTCTGCCTAGGCCAAGGATGGCATCCCATTGAGTACCTATATCCCCAAGGGATCACGTCTTGCAGTCTTCATTGCACACTCACTTGCAGAAAGGGTGCATGCATCCCGTCTTACTCCTAATTGCAAAAGAGGGTTACACACTAGCCCACCTTCTCCAGCTTGGGTCCTGACAGACCCAAGGAAGCTCCATGCATTTGTTAACATGTTTGTGGTGGCCACTACATGCTACTATTTCCCACTCGGTAGTTGGTACCTTTTGAGGAGATGTGATTTGGCTGCAGAATAAGGGTGGCAATGGTTTGGGTTTGGACAAACCTGACCCATGTAAAAAACAAGGCCAGAACCCTACCCGATCTGGAGCAGGTTTAATTTTGAAAACACTCGAACATTCCTCGCCGTGTTGTAATCATATATGCTGCTAATACATGGATATTTAAAGAATGAAATGAAATATTATATTTGGGTCGGGTCAAATGGGTTAACTTTACGCGAACCCAAATCCGGCCTACAATTGACCCGGGTTTGATTTTAAAGCCATATCTGCCCCAAAACTGCCAGGTTGGGCTTTTTTTGCCAACTCTATGGCTGAAGACAAGGGGCATTGCGAAAGTACCCCCCTATTTTTTTTTTTTTTTTTGATATCCATGGGTATCGGGGCCCCACCCCCACTAATCCCATGAGGCCTTGGTTGCTTGACCGGGAGACGCCCCCAGTGGCCCAAGAAAGGTTTCACGTAGCGGGGAATCGAACCTGAGACCGTGCGCCTACCCGCATAGTCTCAAGTTCGCCCTTACCGCTGTGGCAATCCGTTGGGTTGCCACATCCCCTTGTGGACGGTGTTCTGGCCTTCCCCATCCCCATACCTGATTGAGAGTAGCCACGGCTCGTGTCCTATCAAACTATGTCTATGTTCTTGTATCAAATAAGAACTAATGTCTCTTGCATCCCTCTCCGCATCTTTGATGGAGTTGGGAGCACCCCCACCTGGTATTTCACCAGGTTTTGTGTTATGCCTCACCACCTTAACACTCGAATCCTACAGTTTTCATTACATTTTCTTACACAAACAGAACATGGTATATGTTCTTACCTCTTTTTGTTGAGACATTCTTACCTTTGGATCTCTTTTATCTTTAATAAATTCATGCAAGAAGTAGGAGGGCTGTTGTGTTTCATATATTTCTGAATTTGAATCATTGTTCATCAGTGAGAGAGAAGCACATTGTTGTTTTAGAAATATGGCGTCACCTACATTGTCAGTCGTAAAATCTTTGGAAATGTTTTATTTATTACTATTATTTGTTATATTTTTTTGGGCGTGTCTGTGTGCCCCTACAACTTCCGGTTAACTATCAGTTTTGGGGTTCTGAAATGGGGCTTGTAGTGTCATTACTTGTTGGATTCTTTCTGTTCTGTGTACGGGTTAGCATACTTGGTTTAAAATATGTCTTATGGAAAAGTGAAAGCCGAAGGAAATAGTGCCTAAACAGTCCGTGATTTTTGCAGTACTACATTGAGCCAGCCAATGGCCGTAGATTCCGGTCGAAGAAAGAAGTGCTTTACTTCCTAGAGACAGGAGAGAAGCAGAAGAAGAGGGCCACTCCAGATGGTCCTGATGCTACGGTGAGTAATACAAATCTTTGTTTTCTTGATTGACATTTTGGTGTGTTCGGTTCTTTTCATGGCAATCAAAGGCACATGAAATGCAATCAAAGGCACACATATTTGGTTTGCTGAAAACTCTCATTGCAGTGGAAACCATTTTCAGTGTAATAAGTTATTCGGGCAAATGAAATGTTTGCCTGTCTAGTTAGTATCAGAAACAATGAAAATCAACTATATGCTACATTCTGGCATGTCGGTTTATGTAAAAATGTGGGAACCGTGAAACTAAATTACAGTCTTTTCATTTACTAGGCCAAACAAACACCCTGTTAGATTCTTCAAACCTTTATTTTGGGCCCAAAATTTTTGCAGTTTTCTGCTTTATTTGTAAGATGTACTATATTTTCTTTTGCAGCCATCACCTGGAGGTAAAGAGAAGAAAGAAAAGAAAGAAAAGAAGTCCAGCTCAAAGACCAAGAAACCCCCTCCAATTAACTTTGATTTCAACCACCCGCCAGAAACGGTTTGTTGGTCCCTCACTGATACCGCCAAGGATACGTGGAACCCGTCGGTTGGTGAAGAGAAGGTGGCCGAATCCACTAAAAAAGAGTGGGCCGCAGTGTTTGATCATATCTGCCAGATCCAGAGCCGGATCAGTGGCTCCTAGGGCTGAATTGGTGGTCATAAGCGTTTCTTGTTTAAAAGCGAGATTACAGTTTTGCTTTTTTGTTCTAAAGATTGTTATGAACTTGTTGAAGTTAGTCTGCTTCTAAAGTGTAGCTTTTGTAGAATGTTAGTTTCTTTTGCTGTGTTAGACTAAATGAACTATAGGAGTATTTTGTTATCATTTTGTAGTGGGTTATTAACTAACTTTCTTCTAATAGTTATATCCTCAACTTCTGTAATGCTTGCTTTGAAATTCTGGAAAGTTTAATAGGAATTCAAAAGGAAATGAACAACGTGCTGTAACTTCTTGTACCTTTTTGTTATTATTATTTTCTTTTCCATTGCATTTTTTCTCCCATAATATAATTTGGTGTCAAGGCGTTTTGTATCACGAGGTGGATTGATCTTTTTATGCAGCAAATATTCGTCAATACATTGGAATTGGTGCGAAAGCAAAGTTAAAAGCTCGAAATCCTTTGAACTAATTTTTGCTTCAGTTCCATTTTCAAACTTCGAAATTATAAATCCTAAACACATTACAAGAGATATATTTAGTTGTTATTGCGCAAAGAAAATGGCGTCCGAGGAATTGCTTTGGAAATATGGTCTTTACCCTTTGAAATATTTTTTACTTTATTATACAACATTTTCAAATTAATACCCAACAAATTAATATTTTTTGTAAAAATAATAAAATTGTCCGGTCCAAATTTAGGAACAATGACCTGAATTAATATATTTAAAATAGGGTAATGATATTTACATTTTACAAAAGTAATTTTATACTCTAAGATTATCTTTAGTAACACTTTATATGGATTTTTTATAATACTTTTTATGTCACTAAAAATGATTTGAGTGTTAAAATAATTTTGTAAAGTATTAATATTACTACTTTAAAATATTTTCTTATGGTATCTTGCGTGTCCCAAATATTTTATAGATTAATAATAATTAGTGGAGTACATTATAAATGACGAGTTTTCTTAAATTATAACTCAATAGTAGCTTGTGTTTTTTTGAATTTCAAATATAGTTCTCATCTCCAACCGTTGGTCATGCTCTCAAAAGTCCTAAAGTTTGTATTCCCTTATTATTGATACAAAAATTGTTTTAGTGCCATTAATGCCTTTAGGCTGCGTTTGATGCGTCCCGAATCTCGATAATAGGTTTAGACTTTTGGGACACAGTTAATCACGATGTCATACGTAGACGGCGAGTGAAAAATTTCTATACATTAAGACATTGTTGAAAATAAGTCATACAATACAGCCTCATTTTGAAAAGTCCAACATGCGAAGTTCGTAAATTCAATAAACCAACCTGTAAGAATTAAAAACCATTTTCATACAGATCATATCCACATCAAAATAGGTAATAAAACCACTCCACGGTTTTAAAATAGTTTATACAAGTTTACTTGGAATACAACTTTGACATTAGGAGTCCAGTCACGTTCTTAAACAAGGAGTTATTACAAATACATAGTATATCGGGGGTACAAAATATTTATACAGTCTTAGTCCTTCTCGTAAAGGACCACAAAAAGGTAATGGACGTTAAAAGCTTCTTGAGGATTATACCTCGTGCCACTCACGATGCCTAACATGCAAAACTGTTGGAAAGAGGGAATGAGCCAAATCCAGGCTCAGTGAGAAATATATAAGTTTGTATAAGAAAGTACAACTAACAATATAAAGGCGTGTGCAATTTATATAGAAAGTAAGTAGTGCAATGCAACCTGCACATATATGCATGCTGAACCTCGACTAGGATTCCCGTCTTACACACCGGAAGCTATTTAAAATTCTCACCCCTAAGTTCCATAGATATTATGGCTTTACAGGTTCACGTACCTCTAGGGATTAATAATCTAAAATCATTATTTTTTGGTCACTATTTTCCTACGATTTCGTCATGCTAAGGTAGACTTGACTACCATAAATTTGATCAACACCATATAGTCTACATTGATGTAATCCCACTGCTAATTCATATATATAAGGGAAAGCCGATAACTCTAAGCCAAGTATTTATAATTTTCACTTTAATTATGGTTTATTATGAATTCCATACTTGGCTACTAATAAGCACAATTCTAAAGGAAACTACTAAGTGCTACGCATGTAGGTATCCACTTATTATGCCTAAGATCATCAATAATCTCATTATAATATTAATATACATTATCCAGGCACCTAGTTGTCATATTGAATGAGATTACCACTTTAATTATCAATCTTTTATGTTCATTATGATCCATTCATATCGCCTATCAAGTAGGTGTGTAGTTTGTTCCATATAATCCAACATAGTGATACATCAATTAATATAGTAATAAAGACTAGAGATATGTTAAGGTAATGACAACAACAGAATAACAAAAATGTAGTTTGTTCCATCATAATCCAATATAACAATACATTAATTAATATAGTAATAAAGACTAGAGATATGATAAGGTAATGACAACAACATAATAATAAGCATATATCACAAATTTGTCATATTTTAGTATAGTGCCCCAGCTTCACCCCGCGGTATGACTAGGCCTAGAGCAACGGTTTCTGGAGGACCCCAAGCTCTAAACTAATCATGTCTCTTCTAAGCGAGGGAGTCGCTCAAGGACTTGGTCTTAACAAGTAAGTCATTTGGAGTACACAAACGCATGCCATTTTCTCGGGAACTACCTTCCAATAGGAGACCTATAGCTCACAAGGTGAGTACCCAATAGTATTACTACTATTTCCCGGGATACACGGCCCCGTTCATAGAGCCGTATGAAACTACTCTGCTAGCCGGGGAAGCTTACAAGCCCGGGACTCTTGGACTATTCCTCACCTATGGGAAGGCAAAATACTTTGAGTGGGCTCTCCTTCGTGGGAATTCAACTACTAGGTGGAGTTACTTAATATTTTTCTGTGCATAGTTTAGGGACTTTTACTTAGGGACCGCAGTCCTGTACTGAGCCACACTATACTGCAAGTGTGCTAACAACCAGCCCATATGTGTGATCACATCAACAATATATAATAACAATCATCAATACATATAAATCCCACAAAATTAGTCATATATATGTAGTCAACACACATAACAGGTAAACAGTATCCGTAATCTCATCGTTAAGCCATTATTGCTCTATGGCCAATTCGTGTATTGCACGTCCTTTAAGTCTTAGAGCATATATTATGTGTAGAATTAAGGCCTTACAAGTATTTCCCATACTTAAATGTCATT
This sequence comes from Lonicera japonica, assembly GCA_021464415.1. NCBI lineage: Eukaryota > Viridiplantae > Streptophyta > Magnoliopsida > Dipsacales > Caprifoliaceae > Lonicera > Lonicera japonica. Next base: position 24,884,783 of record CM038463.1, read on the forward strand.
ATAGAAAAGCCAAGTGTATTTACGCATCTATCCGTTTTTGTTATAATACACTATTTTTTCACAATTATTATTATGGCAACCTACACCCTATCTTTTTGGATTATAACACATCTAGGGCGTATCTCCAACATTTTAGGTACAATCTATCATCTCAAATATTTATATACACTAATGAATCTAAAACTAGTTAAGACTAGTTTACGTATTTGGGGATTTTTAGCTAAAACTTTATATATAGCCATGCATGTACGTGTATCGCTTGATCATCTATATTAAGTGATTATAAGGAATAATCAATAATCAATTTAAGGTTTATCTACCCAAACCCACATGTATACAATCAAACCCTAAGTTTTATCAAAAATCCCCAATTTGTACCAAAACACTACATGTAACATATAAATGTTAAGAAAATATGTTTAATATTATTGTTCCCACCTCAAATGAAGAGAATCCTCGAGTTCGAGTGTTGATGATGGCTGGACTACCTCCCTTATAAGCTCTTTTAAGCTTCAATGGAGGAATGGAGGTGAAAAAGATGATGAATGTGTACCAATCTTGATCAAACCTTGAATCAGCAAGAAAAATCCCTCACAAGCCCTTACAATTCTCTCATAAACTCCATAGGTGAGCTTTTAAGTGTGTTTGGGGATGGAATGCTCGAAATGGTGCTGTGTGGGGGTGTTAAATGGATGTAAATCGAGTCAAAGCACACACAATTTTGACTATTGTGATGCAGCGTAGTCGACTACACTAGGTCAAATGTAGTCGACTGCACGGCATTATTGCCAGCATCAGTTGTTTGACCACAGATTCATTTTTGGCCATCGGGGAGTGAGAATTAGGTCTCGGCTAAAACACAAAAGTTATAGATAATTGAATTACTTTTCCAATGGCATAAACAGGGAACCATTTGAATATCGGATGTAGAAGTTATGGCCAAAATACTGTAAATTTGTCAAAAATCCAAAGAACATACGATAGGTCATTATTTGCTCTAGTTCTTTTGAACTCAATCCATTGCCTTGGGAATGTCTTGGTACATATAAGAAGAGTATAAGGAGGTTCAAAATGACAATGTGTTAGGTTATGATACAATAGTTAAGGTTCTGAACCGAACAAAGTTGTTTTGAACTCCAAAAACTTCAATTGTTGCCGTTAATGCGTTAAATTAGGCTCTGGCTACCCAATTTACGTTCTGAGCCTACACATATATATATAATGTAACTAAAGTGACTTGTGAGAAGCTTTATAACCATCGAAATGCACCCACAATAAAAAATGACCAGCCGAAGCAAGAATTAGCCTTAAGCGCAATTAATGAAAGTGATTAGCACCAAATTAATGAATTAGGTATTACATTTGAAACATAGAATAAGAAAGCGGAATATGATAACTTTATTTTATCCCATATTTGGTATTCATCGAGATTGGATATTGAGATGATTATTTATTCTAATAAAACTTCTTATCCCACCGAGAGAGGGATTAATGAATTCCATCTAGAAAGTGGGATTGTTTTATCCTGTCTAGATATAATTAAATAATCATATCCGATACTCTAATCCAATGCATGTGAAACTAATGCCAAAATTTTTGTATTATCACCAACTCTATGCCATATTGTCCAAAAAAAAACAAAAAAAACTCCCTGCCATGATGTTAATGATTTGATCTACGCTTAAATACTTTGCATTTGCCTCATTTTTTAGGGTACTATTCAAGAGGTAGTTGACATCCATTTTATGATCATGGTCCCCCAATTTCTGAATATCTTACAAACTCCCTGGGCTTGCTAAGAACCATTTTTGAAAGTTCAATTCTAAAATATTTAGCAAGATCTTCTAAACCTTTTACTATGGTGATTTGGCAATTTATAACCAAACTTCACACGCTTAATCTGAATATTAGTTGGTGTTTTCACTTTTTGGAAAAATAATACAAGTATCCCATACCTATATACGCAGTGGATTGATTTGGATCTTGTACGATTGGCCTTACGATACTCGTGTTGTGTAGCATTACACGAACAACTACCAGTCTACCACTGTGACCACAGCTTTAGATACTCCTAATTGGAAACCCTAGAACGTGCTTAGGAAAATAGACGGCAGTCTGTCAATTGTGTAACCACACTTTAGGTCTCAAGACCTAAATATATACATATTAAGGTTAAAGGAGCCTAAAACCCTAAAGCCCATTATGGGTGTCCTTGTTGGGCTATCCCAATAGGCCCAAAACCCAATATCTCCCACCCACACATGGTGGGTAAATCATTGTATTTTCCCTTGCACTATTCTAAATTTTTCATTCATACTTAGTAAATGAGCAGTGCGACCGCGAGTCACCTGGAAATGAAAAAATTTGGAGTACTATGCCAAATTCAAAAGAACCAGCATAGAACATCCTTATAGCATCTCATTCTGCCCCTGACCTATTTAGCCACATTCAAAATAAACATCTCTAATCCCTCGGAGTCACATCTCGGATCAATGCTTAAACCTTTTCTATTTTATCCTCACAATTACGTCACTACTCCCAGAAAGTGACATAACTTGGTACTAGTGATCATAAAACTTGAACGTGCTACTAAATAGTCATAATTTTGCCTTTATATCACTTAGATTATGTTCAATTGCTTTCCCAACGATGTCCTTTTAGGCCGAATTAGTTTTGACCATATGATACACACGTCAAAGTAGTATACACTGAACTTCTTCTTCGTGATACAGTCAAAAGTCACATAGGGCAAAATAGTAGAGGATTATATATATTGTACTAATCCATAAAGACTCACATAGTTAAGAAGTAGGGATCATTCTATTACTTCCTTATATGGGTCGCCAAGTACATGTAGTATGACTTACATGCTACGGTAGAGTTCTCTTTCAATAAAGAGCGTATGTCACTACCAAACACCGTACAGATCTTAGTCTAATCACTGTCAGGCGCCTGACCCGAAAATCTACTTATTCGTTTATCTTAGCGCCTTGTTGGAATTTCGTATCCGGCTATCTACAAGTTATATATGGATAGTGGGGTATCTATATTCAGTCTCCAAAAGACTTAATCTTAGCTCTTTTTCCAAGTAAAAACTTCAATTAGTGTCAGCTTAGCTCGCTATCACAGCGCCACAAGCTTGACGGGTCTCATCTTTGCTCGCCCTTTATGCGCCAAAGGCGATTACTTGTGTGAGAGAGTCGATTAATACCTGTTGACATACTCATACCATGATATCCCAATTATGGGTAATGTGTGTGCTAGCAGTTATATTAAAATAATAATATAAGAGCAATGAATTCTAAAATTTATTAATAATAATATTAGTGACATTAAATATCTTCCATGGTAAAAAACAATCACACTTGTGTGACAACTCTAGGGAATTAGGGCAGTAATCATGCATCGCATACACTAATTTACGCACTAATCTTAAACCCTAAGATTCATGCTGTTCAATAAAATCGACAGAAGACATACCTTATGTGTGATTCGATGTTACTAAAACGAACCGGATGGATCGAATCCTTCTGTTGTTGTCGTCCTTAGCGTAGAAATTACGACGCCTCTACGGTATGCACACACGAACGGGATGAGATCCTTGCTTGGTGTACTAGCGCCTTCTAGGGTTCTCTCTCTGGCCTCTCTGAGTTTTCTTCACGGTCAAGATGAATAAAGGTTCCCTTTTATAAGAGAACCCTAGTGAGAACCCTAAGCAACAAACGAACTGGGCCCAAGTCCAACTTGGGCCGTTTTAATTCGTTTTGATCCAACTCGTTTTGGTGTGCGACCCTATAGGTTTTACACTCTTTGGCATTATAAATAAAAGCCCATTTTATTATACGAATAGTAAGCGGTCTCTAGTAAAACATTACTATTATCCAAAGGGTATAAAGGTCAAAAACGACACAACCTTAAATTGATATTCCAAATATTAACTCCTTTTGTCAATCGATATCTAGATTGAACACAAGACTAGGCAAGTGTCATTCTTGTATAGTTCAATCTTTATTTCTTGATCTCTAAGTATAATTAATCTAAAACAAATGACATCTCACTTGTGCATGGCCATGCGAATATTAATTACACTTATCAAGGGGCCTAACGATATCTCTCTCAATATACGAGAGTGACAAATCCCATCTTGATCAACCACATACCTCTACATAGTTCATAGTATGCTCGGTCATCATCTTTATAATTACTCGATCAAGAGCAACGTTTGATAATGCCTGACATGCTAATCCCTATGTTGGTAACCATGGCGATCTCAGGTCTAAGGATAATACGATATCACAAATGGGGAACATCACTGATGACATTATGTAACACTCCTCGCAGTGTCCCCAAAGCGGGTCAGTCCAATACCTTGTTCCCTAACAAGTATCAGTATGTTCAGCTTGATATTTCCATATCCATGACTTGTGGAACATAATCATCAGCTGACCCATACTCTAATCATTATATCAATGTGATCCTAGGTTATTGACATATGATTAGGGACATCTAAATAATATTATTATAACATTACTAGCATCCCACAATCAAGTCACGTACTTGATGAACTAGTATTAATATATATTATTTACAAGAGAATATAAAGTATAATAAATAAACTTTATAAATAACAATAAGCATAAAATATCCAAGTACAAATCATAATCTATGAATAGTCCTAGGATATATCTCTTTCAACAACCATCTCTTTGTTGTTTTCAGCTAACAGTATATCGTCTACATACAAAGAGAGGATTAAGAAATTATTTTCAGAATGTTTAACATACACACAGTGGACTTCCTCGATCATCGTAAACCCATTTTAGGAAATGGCTCGATAGAATCTCATGTACCATTGTCTAGATGATAGCTTTAACCTATAAATGGATCGGTTAAGCTTGCAAACTTTGCGCTCTTGCCCGCTAGCTACAAAACTAACATGTTGATCCATATAGATTTCGTCATCTAGTTCTCCATTGCGAAATGCAGTTTTAACATCCATCTGAAAAAGTTCTAAATCCATATGAGCGACAATAGCTATAATGAGGCGGATTGAGGTAAACCTCACTACCGGTGAAAAGGTTTCCTTATAGTCAACGCCCTTTCTTTAGGTATAGCCTTTCACCACAAGGCGAACTTTATACCTATCAATGGAACTATTTGCCTTGCATTTGACTTTTAGAACCTATTTATTCCCAATAGCCTTTCGCCCCGGCGGGAGATCCATCAAGTCCCATACATGGTTTTTCCTCATAGACTCTAACTCATCAATCATTGCAACTTTTCATTCAATCGAAGCATGGGACGTGACAGCCTCCTGATAATTTTTAGGCTTATCTACATCTTGCAGAGCACACATAAAAGTTGTCCCTTTAATCTCAAAACGACGTGGGACACTTTGACGATTACTTCTGCGCAAACATGGAATATGGAAATCAGTTTCTAATGGAGGGACACTCCCACTAGGAGGTCGTATGCTCCTACTAGGAATATAGTCATTCTCAATATCCATATTTGGACTTGAAACGCTTTCATCCGATTCTACCATTTCAAATATCTCAATGTTTCTGTCTCCATCCTCTCTCTTGGGAAATTCATTATCTAGGAAATCCACACCTTGTGACTCAATCTTAGAAATAGTTCAATCTTCTTGTTTACCAAGCATTGCATATCCTTTAGATTCTTCAGAATATCTAATGAATATACACTTATGCGCCATAGGGCCTAGTTTTCTATGTGAATGGGAACTAGTGTGAACATATCTCGCTGCGCCCCATGGGCGCTAATGGCTTAAGTCAAGCTTCTTGCCCGTCCAAAGCTCATAAGGCGTTGATGAAATATATTTAGAAGGCACACGGTTGAAGATGTAGGCTACAGCTAAGATATCACCCCCTAGAAAGATATTGGGAAGTTAGTTTGCGCCATCATCAACCTAACCATATCTAAAAAAATTATATTCCTTTTCCTCCACTACACCATTTTGCTACGGAGTATATGGAATAGTTAACTACCTCTGGATTCCTTTTTCATCACAAAGCTACTTAAATATTTCAAATAAGAACTCACGTCCATGATTAGTACGGAGAGCCTTGATGGTGCTCCCTCTTTGATTCTCAACCAAACTCGTAAAACGTTTAAAGCAATCCAATGCTGCAGACTATGGGAGATCAAATATACATAACCGTAACGTGTATAATCATCTATAAATGTGATAAAATTGTTAGCACCATGTCTTGCCCTCACACTAAGTGGGCCACAAATGTCTGAATGAACTAATTGCAAATGAAAAGATGCTCTAGTGGCTTTTCCAAACGGTTTCCTAATTGACTTTCCTACTAAACAATGCTCATAATTAGGCAAACTTACTTTAGCGAGCTGACCTAATAAGCCCTCTTTAGCTAATTGATTCATTCTATCCTGGCTAATATGACCAAGTTTGATATGCCAAATCGTAGAATTTTTAGCAGAAGTCAAAAAAGAAAAAGATATTTAATAAGGACATTATTATTAACACAACACATCAAAAATTTTGCAGCACTAGTCTTAAATTAAATTTAATAATTCACACATGAATTATTAGCTCAAAATCATCTCCCCCATCATGTGATATTATTAGATTAAAATTTAAAATACGCGCAAAAGTGTATAGGAGCTCTAAGCTACCACTGTACTCCCACTGTATATAGAGCAGGTAAAAACATGCAACACAATGATATATGACAATGAATTATATATAAAAAAGTGCATGGTACCATAATAACAAAAAAAAAACACACCTGACAGTACAAAAAAAATAAATATATTGCTAAAAAAACAGAAAATACCAATAGATTATTTTTTTTTTCAAGCAAAAGAAAATTGCTTTTTTTTTTCAAAAAACTGAAACAATTTTCTTTTTTTTAAGCAAAAAATTGTCTATTTTTCAAAAAACTGAAACTTTTTTTTAAGCAAAAATTGATTTTTTTTTAAAAAAAGTGCAGAAAAATCTCCTCCTCCTAAGAGTGTATATATATATGATCATCCATACTATATATATATGATCTAGTATGAAGACCAACCTTCATGCTTTGATACCAATGTTCGAAAAATTATACAAGTATCCAATACTTGTATACGTAGCGGATTGATTTAGATCTTGTGCGATTTGCCTTACGATGCTCGCTTTCTGTAGCGTTACACGAACGATTACCACTGTCCCCACATCTTCAGATACTCCTAATTGGAAACTCTAAAACGTGCTTTAGAAAAGAGACGGCAGTCTGTTTATTGTGTAACCACACTTTAGGTCTCAAGACCTAAATATATATGTATTAGGGTTAAAGGAGCCTAAAATCCTAAAGCCCACTATGAGTGTTCTTGTTGGACTATCCCAATAGGCCCAAAACCCAACATCATTGATTAAATCGAAAATGTAAAATATCACGAGATAAACCTAACACATTGCATGATAAATATAGCACACCATTTGATTATATATATTTTTTAAATATTTTAATCCAATCATTTTCATAAAAAAAATTATTTTAAATTATTTTCAATCTATTAGACGTCGTTAAATTTCAATAGAGGGAAGACATCCTAAATTTTAGTTACGTACGAGATTAATATCCAAACATTGAGAAGGATAACAACCAAACCAAGTGATAATAAAGCCGTTTTTAAATTTTAGTCAACATTAATATTTTTGCAAAGTTAATTTGTGGGGGCTGACACAAGATTTTAGATGAGGAGGGGCGATTTTTTTTTCCAAGTTACTAAAAAAAATAACAAGTAAAAACTAAATCCCAATATCAATATTTGATAATTCACAAAGCAAATTTTAATATTAAAACTATTAATCTTAGTTATGGTGAAGATTTTATTAATAAAGTCTGTGAACTTGTTAAAAAAAATGCAAAAGTTGCTAGTTACGGATTTGAACCATTGTTCATTAAAACTTTACTTTTAATCTTGACTATTAGAGCAACTTTTTTTAGTTTTTAACACCTATCCTCAAACTATATATTATAATAGTATACACATCACATATGTAAATAAATTAATATCAAATACAAGTTGAAAAAAAAAATGAAAAAGTATATCATTCATCCATATGGTAGCCTACTCTCTTCCCTTGGGGTGGAGAAAAGCTTCCTTCCACATCAGCCATCCACCTCAATATCCTAATCGAATAAAATTTTGCCACTTGTCAATCTTCTTTAAAATCACAATATAATTATATATACATATATATATACCCTCCTCTCTCTCTCTCTCATCACCTACCATCACCACCATAACCACCCACCGCCAACACCACCACCATAGCCGGACTCAAACCGGACTCCACCGTCGCACCCAATCCACCGCAGCCAACACCACTACCAGCCGGACTCAAATCGGAATACTTCACTCCCTCTGCTTCGTCCCGCTTCGATTCTGCCTTCGACCTTTGTCGGTGTGGCAGTCCCCGCCTCTATCACCGGAGAGACTGCCGGAGTCAACTGTGGTGGTGGTGTTAGTGGTGGGTGGTTGTGGTGGTGATGGTAGATGGTGAGAGAGATGGAGAGAGACATAGAGAGAGAGAGAGAGGAGGGTATATATACGTATATATAATTATATTGTGATTTTAAAAAAGATTGACAAGTGGCAGAATTTGATTAGCTTGAGATATTGAGGTAGATGGCTGATGTGGAATAATTGTGCTAGAGAAATTTTTCTCTTTGGAGTACCAAGGGAACAAGTGAAACTACATGTGTTAGTCAACCCGTGACATCAAAAAGTACATTTTTTTTAGGAAATCAAAAAGTACATTTTGGTGTATTTATAATTATAGAAACTTACAAGTTATCTCAACATTGTATAAATAAAATTTTAAGACTTTTTTAAGTAGTAAATATAATTTTTTTTCTTAAATAAAAATGGGATAGAATCCTATAGATTTCCCCTCGCTCCCCCTCCTCACAAACTGGACGTGAAAGTTTCTTTTTATCATATTAATCTTTCTAAGAAGTCGTAAATTTAAAATAAAAATATTTGATCGTTAAGTTAGATTAACTTTTACTTTCTATTAAGAAAGTTTAACCCTATAATAAACACGATACATCTTTTTACTAATTTTAAGATTTTAGTGATGGAATTTGATTTGCTTCAATAATGAAGAACCGTTTCAATAAAGTTGGCATTTACATAAAAAAAACTTAGGGGGGTGTATTGGATTTAGAATCTATAGGATTTTTATGGACTTTTAAAGTTCATGGGTATTCAATTGAAATTTTAAAAAGTCTTTTAAAATCTTGATGTATTCAATTAAGATTTTAAAAAATCTGTCTAAATTTGATGGTATTCAAAAGTCTAATGACTTAGTAGGATTTTAATTAGTGGTGGATTGTAAAGCCTTTTTTATACATAAAAATTCATCTTGAAATCTTCTCACTTACCCAGAGATTTCAGATGGATTTCTAATTCATTTAAGAACTTTACTCAACATTCTCTCTCTCAAAATCCAAATTTCTTATTATGTGATGAATGGATTATAATTTTTTTTCATCCCTATAAAGTCTTTATTCTATCTTTTACTAATGTGGTTATCACGCATTAACATAATTTCAAATGATTAGACTGCTAATTATCGTTCAAATTTTTAAAAACAATTCATGTCAATTTCATTAAAAAATACTAGTGGGGTGAGAAGTCTAATTTTGTAGGTGCAATATGAATTTTTATAATGTATTTCGTTAATTGTCTTTACATTTTTGATAATGTTACTTTAAACTCGTAATTAATTTATTTTATTGTTTGTCTTTTGTTTTTTGTCTTTTTTTATAGAACTTATTAAAAAATCTGCAAAAATTTATGGACTTATTGAAATTTGCAGAAATCCATGGACTTATTAAAATCTGCATAAATCCAAAAGAATCCATGCATTAAAATCTGTCAAACTCTATAAGGATTTGAAACAATCCATAAACTTAACAGAATCCACGGATTTTAAAAAATTAGTTAGAATCTTTTAAAATCTGAATTGAATACAACCCCCTTAGTTCTTTGTGCTCAAAAAGAGATATAGTAATTAAATATACTCTGACCGTCTTCTTCTTTGTTTTTGTGTAATTCTATTTCAACCCTTAATAATATTTAGTTTCACTTTTATTTTTTATTTGATTTTTAACTAATGATTAAAAAAATATTATTCAATTTTTTAGAATGTAGTATAAATTTATTATTGGGTATTTAGTAATCGAGTAAAACATTTTTAAACTTATATTCAACTCTTAAAAATTGTATAATAAATTTTTCCTCGATACTTAAAAGATAAAATGAAAAGGGAGAGTGGAACCAAATATAAGTTTACCTTATGTCTTTGGGATAAGTCTACGTGTAATTTAATTTACCTTCTGTCTTTAATTGGGATAAGTTTAAAGCTACGTGTAATTTACTTCTGTTTTTTTGGATAAATGTACGTGTAATTTACTTTCTCTGTATTTGGGATAAGTCTTTGGAGCTCGGAGCTTCGTGTAATTTACCTTATGTGCCTTTGGGAATAAGAGTATTTTTAATTGTTTTGTATAATATTGATTTGTATAAAATTTATATATTTTGTAAAAAATTAGTTTTTAGTAAATTTTTAAGAGACTTTGATAACTATTATTTGTATAAAAGACTTGTGTAAAATACAATCCAATTTATACATTCACATCATGTTTCTCTCTTTAATTTTTTACAAAAAATTTAAAATGATATAATTAAAAATCTAAAATTTAGTTTTTAATATAATTTATATATTTGAAATTTACTCATCAAGAGCTAAAAAATAAGATCTATTGTGCCTATGAAATCGTGTATAAGAAAATTTCATACAAAATTATTGAATATTACATATAATTATATAATATATTTGTGTGATTTGCGTTGGTCCATTTAAATTTTACACGTAAGTATCATTGGAGCACAAAAAGGATATGTGTATAATTTACGTCTAAAACTCCCTTACATGTAGAATTTTACATAAAAAATATATACAATCATTCGAGATGCTTTAAGGTGGCGTTTAATAAAACAGCTGAAAATTGAAAAGTGAAACTGAAAAAACTGTTTGTTTAGTTTTGAAAACTGTATCTGAAAAAATAATGTTTATTTGAATATAACACATCTGAAAATTAATTTTTTTAATATGACAATTTTGCCCTTATTAGTTTATTTAGATCACATGATTCTAAATGAAAGTAAAAAAATACCATATAATTTAAACTTTTCAACCAAACTAACCAATTTCATTTATGAAAATTACTAATTACCATTATTTTACTAAATGCAAAAATTCATAAAATAAAATTTATAAACTTGAAGTTAAGTATTTAATTATTAACGAACCAAATAATTAACATATCATTTTATACTTATTAATATCATTATTGTTTCAGCATTCAAATCCCAAATTAATTCACAGGTGACAAACAAATATCTACACAAATAATAATACGAAACGTATGAAAAACAAACATATATCTGGTGGACAAAATAATCATATATATATATAGCGCTGAAATCAATTACAAAAATTATTTCAAATTAATCTTACTCATCAAAAACTCCGCAAAAACCTTTACTCTTCAAACAGTGGAAAGAAGAAATAAAAACCGGTAGCTACCACAAACCTAACCGTCAAAGTCCCTGGGGTTTTGAAGAGGATAAAAGAGGTATTTTACAATATGGAGTTTTAAGTTTTCAAATTTAAGTGGCTAATTTGTCACTTAAAATTTTTGATGCAAATTTTCAGTTATAATTTACAAACCACCTTTTTTTTTTGACAAATAAACAACTTTGAAACCACTTAAATTTAAAAATTTTAATTTTTCAAATTTAAGTGGTCAAAACAAACGACCCCTAAGCCCTGTTTGGTTCATTTTTTTAAAAAAAAAATTGTATTTTTAGTTTTTCATCAAAAATTCAACTTTATTTCACACTTTTTAAAATTCGCTTCACTTTACTTTCTCTTTTATAAATTTTTTAAAATACCATAACTTTAAATCAAAAAATCAGTATTAAATAAAAAATTATATTTAAAACATACTTATCGAGATTTATAAAATAAAATTCATTGGTATCATTTTTTAAGTTTTTTTTAAGAGTTTTTTTGAATTATTTTAAAAAAACTTTAATAAAAATTAAATTAAATTTTTAACCTACTTGCATACTTTTAAAAAACTCAGGAGTAAGTAGTTGGCCCGGTGAATGAAGGGTTGACTCTTCACACGGACAACTCGAGTTAAACTCAACCAAACCGCGGGTCTTTTGTAAACAATAGGGAGTGACTGGTTGATGTGATGACACGTATTAGTCTACACTTACCTATACCTTCTGGTAAATAGAAGTGAGTGAGTGGTTGGGGTGATGACACGTATTAATTCATATTTACCTTGTCTTTGTCTTTTGGTAATAAGGAATTGACGGAGTGATGACGCGTATTAATCTACATTTACTTACACTTTATTTTTGGTGAAGTTAATTATACATATTAAAATATTTTATAACATTTTAACATTGATTCGGTTATATAAGATCGAGTAACATATACATATTCGGTCCTATAGTACATGTGCATATTACTTCCGCTTTATACAGTCGAGTTAATTATTTTTTTGTGTTTGGCGATGTCTCGATTCTATTGCAGCAAAACAAAATGCATATACTCAGTGTAATAAGACTAAATAAGTAAAATAAAATTTTACTAAATAAAATATTGTATATAATTAATGCCGTTTCTTAGGGTTGGGACCGGTTCGGTCCATAACCAAATTATGAAGAACCGGAACCGATTTTTTGTTATTCTTAACGGTTCGGTCTTTTGTATATTTTTTAAGGAACTGTAAATGAAATCCAACCGGTTTTAACAGTTTGGTTCCATCGATTTTTCAAGAAACCGTTAGGAACTGGCCAAAAACTATTCCAACATGTCTTTGAGGAACTGTTAGAACCCGTTAAAACTAGTTAAAAACCGTTCTAATTTTTATTCGAGGGACTGTTATAACAGTTAAAACAGTTAGAACCGACTAAGAACCGTAAAAACTGTTATGTATTTATATATAACAGTACCTAATGGTTCATTTAATTAAATTTATTAAGAAACTAAGAACCGAACAGTTAACAAATATTAAGAACTGAACCGTTAAAAATGTGCACTTTAATACTAAAAACCGAACTGAATCGAACCGGCCTTTTTCGGTTCGGTGTGGTTCGATTCTCCGGTTCCCAATTCGAAAATCTCACCCTTATCGTTTCTTAATAAAATAGTGACTGCTTTAGGTTGATGACACATACTTCTCTCTCTATATATAGGAAGGCAGTTAGGTCTCGTTTGGTTCACGGATTTGAGAACTCGAAAAAGAAAAGCCTTTTCTTTCCTTTGTTTGGTAAACACAAATTTTGAAAACACTTTCCTGAAAGTGGAAAAGTAGGTGGTAAAATCATTCTTCTCAAAATTCATGGGATTCATTTTTTCTTGTGATTTCCTAACATTTATTACAAAAATTTTGGATAATAATATCCCTATCTAAATACTTTCCATATTTTACCAAACATAAGAATGAAAACTTGACAGAAACTTTAATTTCCCACTCTCGTAGAAATCACAAGGGAATTGATTTACTTTCTGTAAACCAAACGAGGCCTTAGGTGAACCGTGTTAGTCAACACGTGACATTTGCATTGTCTGTCTCCAAATGTTTGCTCTTTTGTCCACTTTAAAAAGAAAAATTCATTTTTACCGAAATCAAAATATAACATCATTAATAATAGAATTTAAGTATTATAACGAAAATAAATAAGTTATTCAAAGAGTATACAAATGTCGTAAATACATAAATCACGTTAATCAAGAATATTACAATATAAGAAAAAACCTTGAAAAAAGTGGGTAGGGGGTTGGGTTGGGGGGACATAAAAAAAATACCCACAAGACACCCAAAATAGAAAAAAATAATCAAAATCCAAAAAGAATTTTCATCCATGCCAAAATGATATGAAAATGAGCAAGATTTTTTTTTTTGTAATTTTGAGTATGCCAATCTCCACTCTAATCTGTGCTACTCGAGATACACCTCTATATCTAATAAAAAGGGGGACAAAAATTCTTATAATAAGAAAGATGAAAACCTTGTAGATCTGAAAAAATATTTAGGCTCTGTTTGATTACAAAGCGGAAAAGAAAAATAAATTGAGTTAGTTTTGATGAAAAGATGAAAAATAAGTTGAGTGATAAAGGTGATATTCTCTTAATTTTTAAGTTTTTCCATAAAGAAATTTTCTTTGCTTGATGGTGGGTAAATTTTTTTCACCAAAAATATTGAAGGATGGATGATATATACTCGTTAAATGAGTAACATCTCTCACTTTATTTTCTATCTTTTCACACAAACTAACTAAATTTATTTTTCTTTTCCATCTTTGCAATCAAACGGAACCTTAAAGACACTCAAATCTAGAAGCATTATTATATAAACTATAAAATGATAAAAGAAAATGGGTTCTTCCCCTCCTCCTACCATGAAAGGAGGAGAGAAGAAAAGAAGAAGAGAGTATAAGCAACTAGAGTTTTTTGACAAGGAGAGAAGAAAATGGGTTCTTCCCCTCCTCCTACCATTAAATTGAGTCTCTCAATTTAAACCCTAGACGATCTCAAAAAAACATATGGAAGAAATAATGCCTACCAATTTTGAGAAAAAATCAACAATTTTTGATTTACACAAATTTCCCCCAATTTTCCGTTTACTATGTTAACGGTGTTAAATGCTGGGGCCAAATTGAAACGTTATTAGGAGTTCAATGGGTTTTTAGATAAAAAAAAAGTTCAATGGCCAAATTGAAAAAAGTAGTAAAGTTCGATGGTCAAATACGTCATTAAGCCATCTTAATTTTTATAATCTGTTTGGTTGACCTATAATTTAAGAATTAGACAGTTTAAAATTGCTTAATTTATAAATTATTTAATTTAAACATTTAGTTGTAAAAATAATAAGTGTATAAAATCATAAAATTAAGTTGATATTCAATACATTAAGTGAGAAAATGTAGAGTAGTTGAAATTACATAATTTACAACTATTATATATGTTTATGCAGAAAAAATTACATTACATTTTTTTAAATAAAATAATTTATAAGTTATTAATTTACGCAACCAAACGAGTTTATTGTTGGTCGTGATTCTTCCAAAAGTCCCAAGATTTGTATTCTTGTATTCATGGTTTAAAGTCGCGGTTTGGAAGGCCAGCTCGGTCACTCAATTTTCAACTCGGATATCGGTATCAGTTTTGGCAATACAAATCGATTCATTATTTAAAAGGCTAAAAAATTACGAAAAAAATATTGAAAAATTCTAAAGTAAGAAATTAATAAGATAGATAAATTAGATAAGCATAATAATATTATCTAATACAAATTACATAGCCTACATCGAAATACCATTATTTGTCACACTTAGCAATGTAATATTATATCATAATTCAATAAATATATAATAATACAATTTTATAAAGCACAAATATCTTAAATATAAGTTTAATTAGGATAATAATATGAATTATAATTATCATCATTACTCAAGGACTCTAGCGATTAGGAATGAGGATATAAATGAAGTTGGAAATTGGCACTTATGGGGTAAAGATGAGAGGAATGGCTAGATGGCCCATAATCAGGAAAATTTGATTAGCCATGATGATGATAGTACCTAAATTCCCGATAATCACTGCTACCTGAAAATTCATCATGATACGTTCTACGATCACTTCCATAATAACTACCACAAGCAGCAATACTATTATTTGATCATCCACTATTAGCATAATCTTGTGCAGAACTTTCATAACCAGTGCCAAAATCATAACTACATATTCCGCCTCCGGAGATGCTATGTTTATGACAAATCAACATAATTAAGCAAAGATTAACAAATTACTTTGGAACAATTGAATAAATCAACAGTTTTTTTTTTCAATGGTTGCCAATTTAATTAAGCAAATATTAATAAATTACTTTGGAACATCAACATTTTTTTTTAACTTTAGTCACTTTATTCAATTATGTCACGTTAGTCACCTTTTTTTTTGCAATACAAAGTGATATATCAGCAAAATATTGACGATTCGGTGTGATTTAGATAAAATATTAATAATATTTTAAAATATTACAAATTTAATTATATCAAGTCATAATAACAACTCGACACTTTCTATTCTAATTCGGTATCGACTATATCTAATTAATATCTAATTATCTATCCATATTTTGAACCATGCTCGCAGTGATAAAGGAAAGTTTTCAGAATTTTAGTGCTTCATCGTATCGTATGAAACCGATACCAAAGGACCCGTATTATTTTTACGAGGAATATTGGAGAAGTAGTTGACATCTATTTTGTCACGGTACATAATGCTCTTTTTAATGATATTTTTTATAAGTTTATTTATATTTTATGTATTATAATATTTTTAATATATTTTTATATTTATTGAACAATATAATTATATAAATAGAAAAGTGTTAAATAAATTTTTTTTAATGATATTATTTTTATTTTACTTGGCATTTATTTAAGAATGAGAGAGAATTATTGAATTTCTTATATCTATTAAGGATGTGCCATATCACACTAAAAATTTCTTATCACAATTTCTACCATTTTTACATATAGAAATAGTGATATAAAATTTTCATTTGAGTAACTTCCACATCACATAGAAATAATTATAAAAAATTTCATTGGAACATATTGTTTTCTATTTTTTTGTTATTATAAAAATTTGTATGAATATAAATAATGGGGTTATTAGTTTTACCTCCCTGTTATCGTAATTAATTGGATTTGAGGACACGATAAATCTATATATTAGTAACAGGTCCTTCTTGCCTTAAATAACAAAAAGGCAACAATTAAGACTTTTCTTATAGACTAAATTACCCCCACGGAATAAACAAGGAAAATTAACGTTAATATTCTTACCATAATTGTTGGATTTTTCAGTAAACATTCTATAATTATGTTTGTCTATTTAATATGCGTATTTTTTGATTAACACCATATATGTAAATATTTATGAACACATATACAGATACATACACACAATTGGAAACATGTAATCATCAAATAAGATTCATACTGTATGAAACCTTATAATATATATTTTTATAAAAATTTTGTATGAAATTTAATATTTATTCAAAATTGAAATGTTGAATGTAACATCTGTATCAGAAAATTTGTTGCATGTAACATCTGTATAAGAAAATTTGTTGCATGAAACATCTGTATAAGAAAATTTGTTGCATGAAACACATATGATATATACAAAATTGATTTTGACATATCATAAGAAAATTACTAATTTTAAAAAAATTCATATATTATATTGATGGAAATTATTGTTGACTATATAATATATAACAGTATATATATATATATATTTATTAATAATCATAATAAGAATTTAATATAGAGGAAACTATGATTAATAGAAGGTAATTATCTCTTATATTGGAAATCGCAGCATACCTGTGTCAACGCGCCAAAACAGATATATGAATGTCCACACCTCGAATTATGGTATACACCGGCATCATCAACAGACACGTCCCTTCACATTCCGATTCGTGCATTAATGTATATACGACTGTTCCGATGGATATGCGGTCGTCCGTTACAATATATATTAGACCAAACAGATATATCATTTGTAACTGTACGAAATACGGGTTGTATCAATGAAGAGTCCGAATAGAGTATTAAAACGTACAACATCTTCACCGGCAATTCTAGAACCAAATAAAAGACAACGGACGTTGGAGCAATCATCTGTATCGTCACCAGACCAAAACATAAACAAACACGATGTTGGTGAATGTCAAACCAAAGACGAACGTGTGTGTCACGATGATAGATCCAATGATCCATCTATGGATAATACGAATGCTCTGGCAGCTGATGAAGAAGATGATCTGGGTGAAAACGAAGATGACGGGGATGGTGACGAAGAAAGCGACAATGGCGATTCTGACAACGAAAACGAAGGTGAAGAATCCGGTGATGGTGTACAATCCGAAATTGCACCCTGGCTTGAGGATATTGAAGATATTGAGCGAGAGGAGAATGAAGATCTGTCTACAACTGATTCTTCGTCTTCCGGATCGGACTTTGACGTTAGTGAAATTGGACGAGAATACGGTGAAGAAGACGATGATAGATACGCACACAGCTCTTCAACAGACAATCCCTACCCTGACTGGTGAATGATAATGGTTGACCATGGTTTTTTCTTTGGATGGTATGTTTTGTTTTGAAAAAATTATAATTTTGCTAAATTTGGTAATGTTGATGACATGTTAATAGTTTTTTTTTATTACTAATTAATTATAATTTAAAATGTTTTATTAATGTATCTGCTATGTGATTGAGAGTCTTAATATGCGAGATTTGGGGCTTTTATTTTATAATTTGTATGATGGAAATGGTTTTGTGTTTTAACTATATATGATTGGATATTTTCAAATTATACTTACCTAAATTGAAGAACATACGTCCTTTAAACAAAACGTGTATTACGTGAACTTGTTTGCTGATGCGCCAAAGAATTAGTATAATATATTATGTTAATTTATAATTTGAAGAGCATATATTATTACTAATATTAGTATTTTTAATACTTTTCAGGTGTTAGTAAAAGATTTGAAGAAGATAGAAAAAATAGAGAAATTAAAGTTTGTGAAGACACCTAAAAGTGCTCAATACTCTCAGAGGCATATCTTTCTACTCGGAATTCCAAATAATGCAATTCTTGAGCCTAAATTGAAGAGAATTTCGAGAGCTACAACTTTCCAGTTCAGCACTTTTTCAAATTTAGCCATCTCAGAGTCCTAAATTACGACGCAAAATTCTGCAGTTAATAAGGGCGAAAATTCAGTTGTATTTTAATTTGGGCCCAAAATCATATGATTCAACAGCCAGCCCAATTGCATTTAATTAGTTACCAGTCCACTAGCCTTGCAAAGCCCAAAGACCCATAAACTAAGCCTAAGCCCATAAATAAACCTAATCCTAATTAAATGAGGATTTTCCAAATTATAAATGGAGATGATAGCCAACAGGAGCAGCTCCTCTAGCCGTGAGCCACTGCCGTGGACTTTTCTTTCCTCTCTTTTCTTTGTTTTCCTTTTCTTTTATTTTTGCTTTGAAGACTAGAAGATTGAAGATTTATATTTACTTTTTAATTTAATGCCAAGTAAGTTTTCTTTTAATTATATTTGTTATTTAATTTTTATCATGCTAGCGTAAATTTGTGCTAGGGTTAGGATGAGTATATTTAATTGATTCCATTGCACGTATTCATGCCAATTGACTCTACCAATTTAATGCTTTAATGTTAAATATAATTCTTCCTATTGGATGCCTGTTTTAATTGATAAAAATAAAGTTGGATTCTCATTATTTTTTGTTGGATTCACCTTATGATTTGTTGAGAGCGGATATAGGGTGTGTTTTGATGGATATAGTGAGTGTTTTGATTTTATACATTAGTTTGGCTGTGGAAGAATTACAATTGAATTTTATAAACTACTTGAACTTGAATGATTTTATTTTCCGCATCTAATAGAGTCGAGAGACCAAATTAGTGCGAGATAAGAGTAGAGTTTATGTGCATGAATACTAAGGAATATGATATTAAATATATGACTCCAAAACCCTAGTCAATTAATTCATTAATTTTATTATCTTGCTTATTAGTATTTAATTTAGTTCTATTAATTTAATTTACTTGCTCTCTTTTATTTTATTAGTTTGATTCTCATCAATTATTCTTGGCTAGATTAGGGATTAGTGAAAGATTAACAAGATAAAATTTAAAACATACTGTTTGAGTCTCTGTGGGATCGACCTCGCTTATACGCTATATTATAAATTGATTCGTGCGCTTGCGAGTATTAAAATTTAACACAACAAGTTTTTGGCGCCGTTGCCGGGGACTCTAATCTAATCTTGTTAATTTAGTAATTAAATTCCTTCTACTAGTTTTATTCTTAAAAAAAAAAAAAACAAAAAAAAACAAAAAAAAACAAAAAAACAGAATACAGAAACCAGAATATTCGGTTATATACTAAAAAATAAAGAATAAAAAAGAAGAAGAAAGTATTTATTTATTTAATTTTGGGGTAATTAAAAGATCTGGGTGCGAAACAATATATACGCAGAAGTGCAATTTATTACAGTAAGTGTTTCTGTCTTAGTTGGTAAGTGTTTGGCTTTGGTTAGAAGAGGTCATAGGTTCAATACTTGGCAGTAACAAAGAAACCTTCTTTTTGTCTCAAGCCATTCCTCCTTATTATCAACCCTTTTATTTACTCCAATATATATTATATTATTATTATTATTATTATTTAATTAAATTTATTACTAATACCTTTTAAATAAGTTATTATTAATATTATATATATATATATATTTTATTATTAGTATTATTATTAATATAATTATTTTATTAAAAAAATAAAAATTAGTTAATTAATTATTAATAAAAAATTAATTAATAAAAAAATTAAAAAGGATTTTATTATTATTAAAAAAACCATAAAAATTAATTAATATATAAAAAAATTAAATAAAAAAAGAAGGAAATTGTTTAGTTTATGAGCGTTTGTTGGAAACGAGGAATAGTGAGGCTTAATAGGATAGAAAATTTAGAGATTAATCCTTTATTTGAAGAAGAAATAAAGATGGGGGATCGTGAAGATAATAAAACTTTAAAAGAATTATTTGCTCCTATATCTACTAATCCTCCTTCATGCATTGTTTTACCGGCTACTACAGCAATTCACTTTGAATTAAAACCACATGTAATTCAATTACTCCCTACTTTTAATGGTTTAGAGATGGAAGACCCTTATCTTCATATAAAAGACTTTTTAGAAATATGCGCTACTTTTAAATTTCAAAATTTTTCTGATGAATCCGTTAGGTTGCGTTTATTCCTTTTTTCTCTAAAAAATAAAGCTAAAGCTTGGTTAAACTCCTTACCCTCAAGATCTATCACAACGTGGGATGGACTAGTTACTAAATTTTTAGCAAAATATTTTCCTATGGCTAAAACTAATGAACTTAGAAGAAAAATAACTGATTTTTGCCAAGATGATGAGGAAAAATTTTTTGAAGCATGGGAAAGATTTAAAGATATATTACTTAGATGTCCACATCATGGTTTTGAAACTTGGAGATTAATTCAATATTTTTATAATGACCTCTCACAAACTAATCGAAATATGATAGAATCTATGAATAAGGGTAGTTTTCTAAGTCTAAACGAAGAAGAAGCTTATCAATTCTTAGAAAATTTGTCTGAAAGTTCTCAACAATGGGACTTTTCTAAGAGGGGAACGCAATCTCAATCTAAAAAGGGGGAAATTTATGAGATTCATGAAGATGTAGAAGCTAGAAGACAATTAGATAGTTTAAATAAGAAATTAGAAGCCTTAACGATGAGACTGTCCAATAACTCAGTCAATCTTGTGCAGAATGAAGTGTGCTCTATTTGTGCTAGTCCTATGCATTTAGCTACATCTTGTCCGTCTATGTTAGGGTACACTATAGATAATCTAGGACAAGTAAATGCTACTAATGAATTTAGGCAAAATCACAACCCTTATTCAGAAACTTATAATCCCGGATGGAGAAATCATCCTAATTTTTTATGGTCCCAAAATCAATCGATTAATAATATGGGAAATCAAAATAATAACATTCGTCAAAATCTATCAGGTTTTAGAGCTCCTGTGAACATGAATAATGTCACATCATTTGTTACACAACAACAATTTTCATCCCTAGAAGATAATTTGAAAATATTTATGAATGAGGTAACAAATACTACTTTAATAAATACCCAAGCAATAACACGTTTAGAGAATCAGATGGGTCAGTTAGCTAACCAGTTAGTAGAGCGAGAAAAAGGGAAATTCCCTATTCAACATGTCCCTAATCCTAAAGGTATTATTAATAATAATATTAATCAAATTCAAAATCCACCTTTTGAACATAATCAAGGGCAAGTTAATGCAATCACTACTCTTAGATCAGGGCGCCAGATTGATAATCAAGTTAGAATGCCAGTGAGTAACGAAGAAAAAGTAGAGGAAAAAGAAGAGGAAAGTATTTCCAAAGGGTCAATCACTCCCATGAAAGATGCTAATCCTACCATTGATCTTAATGATTCAAAAGAAGTTGAAGTTAGAAAGTTTGTGCCTAAAGCCCCGTTTCCTCAAAGACTAAAAGACAATAGGAAGGAAGCTCAATTTGAAGAAATTCAAGAAGTATTTAAGCAAATTCATATTAATATACCATTCCTAGATGCAATTAAGCAAATCCCTTCATACGCTAAGTTTCTTAAAGATTTAGTAACTCAAAAGAGGAAAACTAATGTTCCTAAAAAGGCATTCTTAGCTGAACAAGCAAGCTCCATAATTCAATGCAAAATTCCTATTAAATATAAAGATCCAGGTTGTCCTACTATATCTTGTAAAATAGGAGATCATCACATAGAGCGTGCTTTACTAGATTTAGGGGCTAGTGTGAATGTTTTACCGTATTCTGTTTATGAGAAATTAGAGCTTGGAAAATTAAATTCTACGCATATGACACTTCAATTGGCTGATAGATCTATAAAAATTCCTAGAGGAGTCATAGAAGATGTTTTAATTAAGGTTGATACATTTTATTATCCAGTTGATTTCGTTGTTATTGATACTCAACCTACTCTTAATATGAAAGGGCAGATACCAGTAATTTTAGGCAGACCATTTTTAGCTACATCTAATGCTCTTATAAATTGTCGGAATGGTGTGATGAAATTATCTTTTGGCAATCTCACTGCTGAACTTAATATTTTTGATGTAACTAAAACATCCTTAGACTATGAAGATGAATGTGTTCGTCAAATTAATTTAATTGATAGTCTAGTGGAAGATAATGTTTTTGAAAATAATGTTAATTATTTTTCTTCAAAAGAAGATGTGAACTTTAATGACATATCATTAGAAGATTTCTTAAAAAATTGTGGTCCAATTGATGATAATATATCTTGTGAAGCTAGTGTTTTTCTTAATTCTTTTCAAGATACTAATTCTAATGAATGGGAGGAAAATATTGAAAATTTCTTAAATAAAGGTTCTAGTGATCTTTCTCAATTTGGAAATAGTATAACAAAGGACCCAAATTTTTTGCATGAGAATGAAATTCAAGATGAGATTGAACTTAGTAATTTATTTCTTACACCATTAGAAAATTTTAAGCATAATTTTGAAGTTTTGAGTTTTAATTCGCCTTATTTTGAGCCCAATGTGAATGATAATATATATGATGCTTATAATTCTTTTAAGAATGATCATAATTTTTTTTCGTATATCTCAAGACCCATGGCCACCGCCAAGTGCCTATTTTTCTCTAATAGGTCATGATTACATAATAAAGTCTTGTTATCTTGAGCTTAATTGCTATATTTATTTTGATTATATTTTTAAGCTTATGGTGATATATATGTTTTATTGGGATGATCCCCAGTTATTTAGATTATTGATTTATGATAAATTCAAGAAATTAAATATTTAATGATGATATTTGGCTATGATTTTATTTTCATATATTTTTGTTTGCCATTTATATTATTGGAACGATTAACAATCTTTATGTGCTTAAAGTTTTATCTAGTTCGCAGAAATTATTTTATTTGATGAATCGCGTATCCAGGTGATATCTTACACCCCTCCTTGTTCTTTTAAATTTTAGTTTAATGTGTTCCTTTGAGGACAAAGTAACATTCAAGTTGGGGGGAGTGGATAAAATTGTTAATTTTGCTAGTCCTGCATATATTGAAAAAAATAAAATAAATTGCAATGGTTCTTTTGATTTTAATTAAAATATCTTTTCTATCCAGTGTGCTAACGATGACGCATTCGTCTTAATGCTTTACATGTGCATTCTTAGTTCTCTTATTATCATTATTAGTAGAAATTTTATGATTTTCGATCCTCGTTATATTTATACATATAAGACAACTAATACATGACTAGATGGATGAGTGAGCACAACTTAAAATTTCTTGAAGAACATAAATGCGGAGACTAAATAACCCGTGAGTATTTGAGCCAATCTTCCTTTTTGAGGGTTATACATCAACTCCAATTTTTTGAAAAGCGTAATTCGTTGCGTAGTCTCATTATTCTTTGCTTTGATTGAACACTAGAAAGGTACGTCCATGAAATGCAAATTTTTCAAAGATCCTTGATACTACTTGAACTGAAGAACTATAAACCATAGGAAGTGATTTAGGCCGTCTTTGTTAGCCTACACATTAGCCTTATCATACCTTTACATTTATACCGCTAGTCACCCCTTTGAGCCTTTTATATTAGCCTTTCTTTGTTAACCCAATATCCTTACCCTACTCCAGTTAGGAGTTTAACCCATATTTATAGCATACCCTTTTATCTAAGAATATTTTGAGATTATTTATCTTATGTATGGGCAATATAGAAAAATGAGCTTGAAAAAAAAAAAAAAGAAAAGAAAAAAAATATGAAAAATATATATATATATATATATATATATATATGAATAGAAGTTATGAAATCTCCTTCAAATATCAAAAAAAAAAAATGTGAGGAAAAAAAAGGAGATGTGAAAAATTGAAAAAATTAGAAATAAAAAAAAAAAAAAGAATTGAAAAGATGAAAAAAATAAATAAAAAGTTCAAATTATGTCAAAGTTAAGCCCAAAAGTGTTAATTTTATATCTCAATTTATTTCTTAGATTTTTGAATCCCTTATATACCCTTCATTTGATAGCCTTTACCTAAGCCTTACGTTACAACCCAGAAAAAGTCCTAATGATCCTTTGGAATATGGTTTGGAGGTGAGAGTGGTGAAGGGAATCTATTTATGCATTCCGCTTTTCTAGTGAGATATATCTGTTCATGAGACTAATATTCTTTTCATTTATAGCGTTTTTCATATATACATGCGTGAGGCTTTTGAATTTGCATGCATCTATTTTTTATAGCCCGCATGTAATGAGTGGATCAATACACCTTATTCTCGAGAGTTTCATTTGTTGAGTGTATGCCGTGTGAGGAGTTGAGTCAAAGCATAGTTTTGATGGAGTTTTAAAGTTCGGTTACTTTGATATCAATGATGTTATGTTGTTGTCAATTAACACACGCATGATGAGCATTGGTGATGATGGAATATTTTATTAATCTTGCTAGTTTGAGAACTTTGATATTGCATATGTGTCACACTGCTTTAGCATGTGGGTGTTTGGGTGTCTTTGTTGAGTTAGTTGCATTGGTGAAGAAAATGAAATCTTAAATTTTAAAAGAAAAAGAACCATTGTATTGGAATTATATTGAGAAGCTTGGGCTTAAGAAAATAATTTATTTTGATATCTTTTGCTTTGCTCGGGACTAGCAAAGTGTAAGTTGGGGGGAATTTGATGCGCCAAAGAATTAGTATAATATATTATGTTAATTTATAATTTGAAGAGCATATATTATTACTAATATTAGTATTTTTAATACTTTTCAGGTGTTAGTAAAAGATTTGAAGAAGATAGAAAAAATAGAGAAATTAAAGTTTGTGAAGACACCTAAAAGTGCTCAATACTCTCAGAGGCATATCTTTCTACTCGGAATTCCAAATAATGCAATTCTTGAGCCTAAATTGAAGAGAATTTCGAGAGCTACAACTTTCCAGTTCAGCACTTTTTCAAATTTAGCCATCTCAGAGTCCTAAATTACGACGCAAAATTCTGCAGTTAATAAGGGCGAAAATTCAGTTGTATTTTAATTTGGGCCCAAAATCATATGATTCAACAGCCAGCCCAATTGCATTTAATTAGTTACCAGTCCACTAGCCTTGCAAAGCCCAAAGACCCATAAACTAAGCCTAAGCCCATAAATAAACCTAATCCTAATTAAATGAGGATTTTCCAAATTATAAATGGAGATGATAGCCAACAGGAGCAGCTCCTCTAGCCGTGAGCCACTGCCGTGGACTTTTCTTTCCTCTCTTTTCTTTGTTTTCCTTTTCTTTTATTTTTGCTTTGAAGACTAGAAGATTGAAGATTTATATTTACTTTTTAATTTAATGCCAAGTAAGTTTTCTTTTAATTATATTTGTTATTTAATTTTTATCATGCTAGCGTAAATTTGTGCTAGGGTTAGGATGAGTATATTTAATTGATTCCATTGCACGTATTCATGCCAATTGACTCTACCAATTTAATGCTTTAATGTTAAATATAATTCTTCCTATTGGATGCCTGTTTTAATTGATAAAAATAAAGTTGGATTCTCATTATTTTTTGTTGGATTCACCTTATGATTTGTTGAGAGCGGATATAGGGTGTGTTTTGATGGATATAGTGAGTGTTTTGATTTTATACATTAGTTTGGCTGTGGAAGAATTACAATTGAATTTTATAAACTACTTGAACTTGAATGATTTTATTTTCCGCATCTAATAGAGTCGAGAGACCAAATTAGTGCGAGATAAGAGTAGAGTTTATGTGCATGAATACTAAGGAATATGATATTAAATATATGACTCCAAAACCCTAGTCAATTAATTCATTAATTTTATTATCTTGCTTATTAGTATTTAATTTAGTTCTATTAATTTAATTTACTTGCTCTCTTTTATTTTATTAGTTTGATTCTCATCAATTATTCTTGGCTAGATTAGGGATTAGTGAAAGATTAACAAGATAAAATTTAAAACATACTGTTTGAGTCTCTGTGGGATCGACCTCGCTTATACGCTATATTATAAATTGATTCGTGCGCTTGCGAGTATAATATACCTTCCGTGAACAGTTGCATTATTTATTATATATATAAAACATAACAAGCTTTTCAATTTTCATATGTAGACATCCTCCATATAATGTAAAAACATATAAATAATATGACCCACAAAAACTTCTCCCGTTTTGCAACACGCTGGTTGTTGTGAATCCAAATAGCGATGTCCTCCCAAAGGAAAAATCCACATGCTGAGTTCTGTTTTAGAAACTTATATATGTCAGTTGTATATCAAGATTATTATCTGAAAATATGAATGAATATAAAAATTTAAACTAACCGATGGATTGGGGCATGTGAGAAATCGACGGCCAGGGTTTTGTGGTGTTGTCGAAGTCCTAGTTACTGTTTGAAGCCCGCAGTAACAAACGAATCCCATTGCCATTGCAGAGTTAAGCCTGGTCAAGTGGTTTGGTTTTATTGTTTTAATGTAACTTGCTGTGAATGTTAATATATACAATATTATTGGCGGGAGCTTTGAAGAATTAGAGAACTCTTTTTTGGAGGGAATCCATAATTCATTGCCCATAATTTATAAAAAGATAGAAATATTCTGTAACAGTATAATTGTTTAGTTAATCATCACAACCCAAGATTATTCTTACAATTATATTCAACAAATACAATTAGTTGTTTATTATATTTTGAAACATATTTATAAAATTTAATTCATATACATAATAATAAATTAACAAATGTATGTACATGAATTAATTGGTAATTGAAGTACATAGAAAGTCGTACACAAATAAAAATATTATGTGATTATATGAAACAGATATATGAAACAATGTATCTATATGATTAATCGTACTATTGTGTTTTTGGGAAACTATGATTTCATGCTTATCTTTGCCCATATATTGTATTTATACAGATATATTATAATTTAATCTATTTTCCAAACATTTTCACAAATTTGGTTGAAATTATACAATGTAACGTGTTGTTATATAACAGTTATATGACCTGAATTATGTGATCTTTAAGGTAGTTAAGTGTGTATTAAAAGTTTAAGCATTTTCTTAAATCTTGGTTAATAAACAAATATTTGATTTTATTTAGTTTTTTATAACATATCCATAAACGGGATCAGAATACATATATTGTCCAGTAAAATATGTTCGAATAGCAGATAATAATTATATGTACGTAACGTAATAGCAAAACACGAATAAATATGTGGTTTAACAGATACAAAATAACTTATTAACAGTCCAATTATCTTACTTGGTGAATATGTTTTTAAAAACAATTTAAATATGTTGATCGACCATTTTGATTTTGGAATAACATCGTAAATTGATTCAATTTATATGTTCATCTAACTTTCTACATTAAATACCTATCTGGATAATTTTACTGAAAGATGAATTGAATGTTAATAGATATGGTTATTTTTAAAAATTTCATAAGCATTCGTCTGATCATATCTATTATAAAAAGGTAAATTTTAAGTAAAAAATGCGGATATAATAATTAGCAATACTTATAATTAAAGTTTTGGGATCCACGACAAAATTTTATATTGATATTATACGGTTATAATGTCATGTGTTAACTAAGTTTAGAACGGTCCGTCGTAATCATTGCAATTCAGATACATATATTTATGTTTTTGATATAAAATTTCTGTATGTTTTATATGGTGAACTAATGAATATATTGTCGGCCCATAAATTATGCAATAGTTCGTTAAACGTCATATAAATGCTTTATACCGTGTTAATAGGATTGCAGATCTGACAAACATAATATCTATTCTTGAACACCCCACCATAATCACCACAGTTGGTTATTTGTGACAGAAACAGACAATTACCATCCATCCAATTGGATATATATGCTTGGTATCATTTTAATATGGAATTTTTTCGAATGATATAACTGATATATTCAACAATGTATATATATGGTTAATCGTACTATTGTGTTTTTGGGGAACTATGATTTCATGCTTATTATTGCCAATATATTGTATTTAAACAGATATATTATAATTTAATTTATCTTTCTTGCTGAATATGTTATTAAAAACAATTTAAATATGTTGATCGACCATTTTGATTTTTGATTAACATCGTAAATTGATTCAATTTATAAGTTCGTGTAGCTTTTTACATTAAATACCTATTTTGATAATTTTACTGAAAGATGAATTGAATGTTAATAGGTAAAGTTATTTTTAAAAATTTCATGCTTATTTTTGCCCATATATTGTATTTATACAGATATATTATAATTTAATATATTTTCCAAATATTTCCACAAATTTGGTTGAAATTATACAATGTAAACTGTAAAGTGTTATTATATAACAGTTATATGAACTGAATTATGTGATCTTTAAGGTAGTTAAGTGTGTATTAAAAGTTTAAACATTTTCTTAAATATGGTTAATAAACAAATATTTGATTTTATTTAGTTTTTTATAACATATCCATAAACGGGATCAGAATACATATATTATCCAGTAAAAATATGTTCGATTAGCAGATAAAAATTGTATGTACGTAACATAATAGCAAAATACGAATAAATATGTGGTTTAACAGATACAAAATAACTTATTAACAGTCAAATTATCTTACTTGGTGAATATATTTTTAAAAACAATTTAAATATGTTGATCGACCATTTTGATCTTGGACTAACACCGTAAATTGATTCAGTTTATAAGTTCGTGTAACTTTCTACATTAAATACCTATCTTGATAATTTTACTGAAAGATGAATTGAATGTTAATAGGTATGGTTATTTTTAAAAATTTCATAAGTATTCGCATGATCATATCTATTATAAAAAAGGTAAATTTTAAGTAAATAATGCGGATAGAATAATTAGCAATACTTATAATTAAAGTTTTGGTTATTTGTGACAGAAACAGCCAATTACAATCTAATTGGATATATATGCTTGATATCATGTTAATAGGGAATTTTTTCGAATAATACAACAGAAACAGACAATTACAATCCAATTGGATATTTCGAATGTTAATAGGTATTGTTATTTATGTTTTTGATATAAAATTTCTGTATGTTTTACATGGTGAACTAATGAATATATTGTCGGCATATAAATTATGCAATAGTTCGTTACGTACATATAAATGCTTTATACCGTGTTAATATGATTGCGGATCTGACAAACATAATATTTATTCTTGAACACCCCACCATAATCACCACAGTTGGTTATTTGTGAAAGAAACAGACAATTACCATCCATCCAATTGGATATATATGCTTGGAATCATTTTAATATGGAATTTTTTCGAATGATATAACAGATATATTCAACAATGTATATATATGGTTAATTGTACTATTTTGTTTTGGGGGAACTTTGATTTCATGCTTATTATTGCCAATATATTGTATTTAAATAGATATATTATAATTTAATATATTTTCCAAACATTTTAACAAATTTGTTTGAAATTATACAATGTAAAGTGTTATTATATAACAGTTATATGAACTGAATTATATGAAAAGAATAGTTAATGATATTATCAGGTGTATCATAGTGTGCTAAATTACAACAAGTTATATGATAACAAATTTAATGTCATAATAATTTAGTATGTTTTATATTTTATATTATATTTAATCTAAATGAAATGTGTATTGTTTCGAACGAATCTTAATATATTGACGTCATCAATGTCAATACCCTATAGTATAACATCTATAATGTGAAATTGATTCGGTATCTTTTATAATTGTTGTTTCTTTTTTAAAAAAAAGTTAAATATATAATATATTGTTTACTATGTGTAATATTAACTTTGTATATATTGTCCATATAGTTTAAATTAATCGCAATTAATAATTACGAACATTAAAGAGATAAGTTGAAATGTATATATTACCAATGAAATGAATAATTAATGATATTAAACATTCGGATAAAGTGGGCTAATATGGATCCTGGTACGGGTCCGACTAATATATTTTGATTTGTTTCCATAATGGATTTCAACCGTAATTTCGAGTTGAAATACTTGAATCATAAATATATATAACAAAGACGCATTAATTTTGGAAAAAAAGGAATATCCAGCTAAAAAAAAAGAGGTTAAAATATCAAACAGATTGACGACTGAAATCTTGGAGCTGATTATCGCTATAACAGATACGATACCATTTCATCCTCCGGATTGAAAATCACAGCTTGATTCCTTACTTATTCGAATAGTATTAAGTATCATATAAATATAGAATCTCTGTAAACTTCGAACAAGTGTAAGAGAAGAAGATAACAAGTATAAACCACTTCAGCGATAATGGACAGTGGGAAAGAACAGGTACGTTATCAACCCCATCAAGTAATAAATATAGTTACAAAGTATTAGCCGTTGATTCATTGTTTGTTTCCGCTCGAAACCCTAACTTTTGGGGATAATATGTTGTTCATTTTCTGTAGTATACATCATAAGAATTATGCAGTAAACATATGTACTAACACGGTTTAAGAACCGAATGTGCCTATCTTGAAATGTTCCTCATAACGAAATATTACGGATACTAGTTAATGTATATGGACAGATACACGTAGGTACAAATGTGTATATACTGAAAGTGATAAACCCTCATTGTACACGTGGATTATTTCCTCGATATTGTTTTTGAAATGATCTTACCACATCAGTATTATTATATATTACAACGTGGTTTTGCATGTTACGATTCCGAAATGAATTCAACTGTTAAAGTGATAAACCTGTAACATACTTGGATGCATTTTGTATCTGTATGCGATAATTGATGCCATAGTAATATCACATATATTATACCTGTTTTAATCCGAAATGCACGGACATGTATGGACTCTATTATGAGTTCTAATTTTGCCGTACATAGGGATTTTTGACATTAATGATATGAATGCTAGATTATAAACAAAATAAACAGTTCAATTTTTTTTATATCACATTGACATTGCTATAAATCGAAATACATGTATATGTTTTGTTTAGACATGTGTAATTTTTTCGAATCCTTTTATAGAATTGACAGCCATTTGTGTATATCATTTATTATAGTAATTTCAGATTTTGATTCCCTGTTTATTCTTAATTTATATCTTTATATCTTCATGAATGAGTACATATCACTTAATGTCTCAATTTTGATTTGTAATGATATTCATTCATGTTAAATGACACAGCAAAGGCAAAATGAGCTACTTAACAGAAGAAGGAGTCCACGATTGAATATCCAAAAAAGCAGGGTAAATTCGATATAACAAATATTTTTAATCATTAAATAACAATATAGTTCCTTACTCTGTTTGTAAATTTATATAATGATACATTGTGTGGCAATTTTTTACTAACAATTCATTGTCTAATACAGGTCAATCATGAACCGGTGAACAATGTTCAATCAACTGACAAATATGATGACCAAACGTTGAATGATAAAAGGGGTACAAAGAGAAGTAGACCC
Organism: Lonicera japonica; assembly: GCA_021464415.1. Classification (NCBI taxonomy): domain Eukaryota; kingdom Viridiplantae; phylum Streptophyta; class Magnoliopsida; order Dipsacales; family Caprifoliaceae; genus Lonicera; species Lonicera japonica. The sequence goes on from CM038463.1 coordinate 24,917,112, forward strand.
GTTCCACACCATAAAAGCCGTTCTGCTACATTGGTATGTTTTCATGTGTGCAAACAAACTAAACCAAACTAGATGATGTTAGATTTCGACTCAAATGATTCAAATCTCATAACCAAGGAGTATTTACTCTTAAACTAGGTACAAATAGATGGCGAATCAGCAATCGTCACAACAGATCAATTCCGCTCTAACATGGTATCATTTGGTCGTTCATTGGAGTTGTTCAAGGCAGGGGGGCTTAATTCATCACATGTTAACTCAATGATGAACACACCTTTCTACCCACTGTTCGATATGTACAATCAGGGGTTTGTTGCAACGACCAAGCACCGCAAATCTGACATGGACATCGTCAGAATTATTAGATGCTATAACGCTCCTACTGGCACGTTTATATTTGGTGGCAAGCATGTGAAGTTGACCCCGACATGGGTAACTAAGATATTTGGTGTGCCTTGTTTTGGTGATAGGATATATATATCTGGTAATCAACAAGTTGACGCAGGTATACAAAGCAATTTTAGTCTAAGCAGGGGTCAACTACAAAAAACCCATGTAGAACGAGAGATAGTCAGCAAATTGAAGTTGGTTAACACCACCGATGTGGATAGGGTAGCACAGCTAATGTGTGTTTTACTGTGTAACTCTGTTTTTTTCCCAAACACCGGAACATCTATCCCATGGTTCCTTGCAAAACTTATGTCCAGCATCGATGAGATGAACAAATACAATTGGGCTTTGGCTATCTATGAATGGCTAATGGAGTCAATCATAGCAAAGACAAGCAGGCCATCCACAGTAACAGGATGTGTTCCATTGTTGATGGTAATTATGACAAAAGACAATTATGTTAATTATTAAATTCGTCCTATTAGATCTTATAACATAAATACTCTGTTTGTGCATTTTCAGTACTGGTTTTGCGAAGTTACCAGTCTTATAGAGCCAGACGAGCCAGAGGACGAAGACAAGCCACTATTCGTAAGGTGGGACATACGAAAACTTAAGAATGCATTCCAGCAAAAAGATATGCCACCCATTAAGGTATACTTCACCTTATATGTACAATGCAAATATATATATATATATTCATTAAACTAACAACTACTTATGTGTAGCTTTTTTTATAATTTTCTTAACTTAGGTGATAGAAAAGTATGTGATTGATGTTGAAAGCATTGGATCCCGTTCACGTGCATCTGAAATAAACGTTGAAATACGAAGAAGATCAAGAGCTCCGAGGACACTGACAAGTATGCCTGTTGTATCAAATACAGATAAGGGAAAGGTTAAGGGTATCGACATACGGGGTGCCGGTCTTTCAACTCCAAAGAAAGAAGTGTGTGACGGACTGAAAGAATTTAAACGCATCAATGAACCTGTTAATGGTGATACTGCAGATGGAGAACCAAAAATCTTTGAAGTCAATTTCACAAAGTACAATGTAGGTGCATCTGATTCGGCGCAAAAACAATCAAAGCTTAATTGTATGGAAAATTCAAAAACAATTGCAATGGAAGAAGGTCTCCATGCTCGGTCGTCGCATCAACCTCCAGCTCAACCGGTAGAAAAGACCACTCCAGAATGGCGTAACAAGTCTGACCATTTTAACATTAGCCAGATGCCAAAGGAGACCTCTTCGAATGCAGCTAGTCAGCCTATTAAGTCGACCACGTCTTGTCAAGTTGATAGGAATCCAGAGCATTCGAAACACAATTTGAGGTCGTCGTACCACAATTCAGGTGTTAATGTGTTTGTACCATCCGTCCCACCAAAAATGTCAATCGTGCATGAAACATCAGATCAGAAAACGAATGGAACAAGTGACCGGGCGACATCTGAATTTAAAAAAATGATGGTTGCGCATGAGCATTTAACCGAGAACTATATGAAGTCAATCGAGGAGATAAAACGTAAGGACATTGAAATAAAAGAATTGAAGAGCAGGTGCATCAATCTTGAAGACACTGCAAACGAGTTGGCTGTGCGGTTGAAGAGTAGCGAGGGTCATCTGGAGAGGAGCGAGACACGGGTTGGAATGCTGCTTTGCTTACTTGACGAATCACACGCAAATGTATCCGAACTTGAAAAGCGATGCTCAGTTGTAGATGTTGCGGACACTGTACACAGCATTATCAAATCGAGGAGCAAGGAGAAGACAGAATCGGAACCACTTGAAAACAGTGGTTTACCTTCATTTGAGCTACATGTAACACAAATGGCATGCACAAAGAATAAAATGGCAAGTTCGAGCTCCGGACCTGAAACAGAAGAGAGGGTACATGAACTAGAGATTGACAATGAAAAACTCAAAGTTGCGATAGAGGTTCTTCAACACACCAACTACGACATGATGACACAAAAGGATCGGGATATACAAATTTTAGTGGACAACAATAACAGGCTTGAAGAAGAAGCGGAAAGGTGGTGGAGAGGGGTAGACAATGCAAAAGGTGAGACAGACCACCTAAGGTCAGTGTTCGATAGAAAAAGGAGGGATTTCGATGAGTTGGATGTCTTTAGTAAGAAGCTAATGGAAAGATTGACAGATATACAATCAGTAAATGACGAGCTTACGATAATAAATCGTACGCTCCAATCAGAGTTGAAGGAGAATGAACCAAGCGTTCCTATTCCAAAACTGGAGCCAGAACAAGGGTCAATAGCCCGGGGTGTGGTTGAAAGAGGAACAAGGACTAGGGTTGCATCGCAGGTTGAAGTCAAACAAGGCAATAATAAAAAACGCAAGGATGTGGAAAAGCCCGAATCCGCATCACTCAATGAGATTCACGCCAGGAGGAATCGGAGGACAGTTTCTAGGTACACAAAGGCTTCGAATGTACAGGCAGATGGAGACAGATGTAACCCTGTTGACATTGATGATATCGACGACAGATTGGATAAAGGTGGACCATGCATACCAACAAAACGATTTAACGTCAATAAAACAGCTATTGCAAAGCAACTTGATCCCAGTACGAAAATGAAACTACAGAATATAATGACAGACAAATCACCGGGGTTAGTGTGAGCTGAATAAGATTTTAAATAATTTCATTGCATATTATTTAAAATCTGATATTGTACAGCGATTATTTATCGAATACTTGTACGATAATTTGTAGGTACGAGCTGATTCTGCTGGATATTGTTTGTCTATCTGTGAAGGACATGTGGGATATACTTCACAACAAATCACTATCAAGCAATGTATGATTCACTATATTATGCTATTCATATTAGTAAAATCAGTTTTTAAAATACAGTTCTTAAAATGCCCACTTATTAAATTCCGTTTGCTGCAGGTAATAGGCACATATGCGAAGCTTCTGAAAAACCGGGGTAGCAGTCGAACCAGGATTCGGTGTTAAAGAAACTATCCTAACGACGTTCGCTTGGGTAATCTATTACGTAAATAAATAGATAATGATTACGTATACCATTATTATACTTCAAATATATCGAATTTTTATACAATACGTCATTAATCCATGTTGTAAATGCAGCAATATGTATTGTTGGGCCGTGAGATTGGTATCAATAAGTTCCTGCTTAATCCCATATTGGATAACATCCATAATTCAACTCATATCATTATCCCGTTACACCATGAAGAAAAGTATCATTTCACAATGATGTACCTGGATAAATCAAGAGGAACGTGGTTCCATGTCAACCCTATGAAGCCACGAAAGAAGGGGGATGAATATAACAAGTGTTACAGAGATGCTTCCAGAATGGTAATGCAAACTTACCTTCATTAAAGTTCCGTAAGGTTCGAACCACTGTGCTGACTCAATTTCTCCATTGTTTTATAATAATCAAATCTGTATACGTAGCATTCAGAGATAAGGCGGTTCTTAATTCAAATGAAAGAAGACGCTCCCCGCACCCTGGCCGAAGGTACACGTGATCATTTCAGCACGAAAGATGATGGGAAGTCGAAACACAAACAGGTGCTAAGTGATAACGAACGCAGCGCTATTGAGTGGTTGGTTGCTTCTTCTGTGGATTACCCACTTGAAGCAAAGATAGATTGCCCCCATCAATCGAACGATAGGTAAGTGGTCTACACTCAATTAAGACATTTTACCTTCTGATATTTTAAAGCTTATCATTTTTTTTTATCAGCGTTGATTGTGCAGTAGCAGTTATGTATTACATGACCGAGCTATTTGCCGGGCGTGAGTTGGATGGCAGTCTGCGAAGCAGTGTGATAAGAGACATGAGAGTGAAGGTGGTAGAGGTTTTCACTGGATGTATGTTGGAGTTGCTGAACGAACAACAAAACACCGATAAATCCTGAACAGATAATTCAACTTCAAAGATGGCAGTCTGAGTTGAGATTATGAAGTTGTTAAATTACTTTTGATATCGCGTATTTATATTAATAGATGCACTACTCGCATTAGAAGTTATATATAATAAGTAATATATCATGATTTACGCACTATAGTGTGGAATATTTTGCATTTTGGTTGTCTTATGAATTGGTTTCGGATATTATGTAACTTTGGAATGGCACATTGATACTTTGGTTAATGTTTAATATATTTGTTTTGACATAATTAGTATTCAGATATAATCCATAATTGTCTATATCACGTTTAAGTACACACATATATGTTTATCATATATCATATTGAAAATGCATTAGTTAGAAAGGTGAAATTCAATATGATAAACATATATGTTTATCATATATGTGTGTACTATAATAACTTACCAATTTTGGACATCGTATGTATCTGTTACACGACACTTATTATTTATGTCAAATCATTCGACATTATTGTTATTTTAAACAGATGCAATACCAACTAATAAACCTACAGTGTTTTCTACTAAATCTTTAAAGTAAACTTGCGAATACCTGTTGTTATATCATATTGAATTTCACCTTTCTAACTAATGCATTTTCATCAAACGAAGTTACCCATTAAAATCTACCATACAAATTCCGTGTATATGTTTCTGTATATGTCTAAATTCATATGCTTATATTTAATAAACCGTGTATCCATGGGACAACAGGTATCACATGGATGGTGTATAAACAGCATAAATGTGATAATAAAATATTGGTAGGTATAGTTAATCGGTAAAAAAACTATGATTATAATCGCGCTTTTCATAATGGTTAACCTACTAATGAATACAAAAATAATGAATAAATAAGTTTTGTTGATATATTATATCTAGCAAACCTGTGTAAGTGTCTTAAGATTTATATCAGTGGTAGTTTGATTATAAGTACATATATATATATATATATATTTATGTGTGTGTGTGTGTGTTTGTTAGTTTTACATTATAATATCAATATTTAAAAACCTGTGTTTGTTTTCGTTGTCCTTCATAAATCAATATTTTAACATAATTATTACATAATGTGTATATGAATTACGTATAAGTTATAGCATTTCCACATACATAGAGCTTTTGTATATATATAATATATATAAATTCAGAAAACACTTCTTAAAAATTGCGTGATTAATGCACACATCAATAAAATATCGAATTACACGATAATATAATATTTCACGCTTTATTTTTATAGAATAATTACTAAAAAATATTTTTTAAACAAAAAATTATATTGTCTCAGAACATGTACGTCTATTGTGCCCGCCCAATTGGCCGCATCTTCCACATTTTATCTTTCCGACTTCTCCACTTGATTTGAACCGCTTTGTCCTTGGCCTGCCAGGTTGATTCTTGGTCTTTGGAGGCAGAAGCACTGGAACTTCGTCATCATCCGGCAAATCATCAGGGTTTTGAACAATAGGAAGTATGCTGTGTGAATAAGATCCCCTAAATGTTTCTGCCTTCAAGTAATAGTCAACGTATTGATACGGGTCAACATCAATAAACTTCAAAACAGTTACAGCGTGAACACAAGGGAATCCAGTAAATTTCCACTGGTTACAACTGCATGATCGTTCCGCAAGGTCAACTTTGCAAGTGAACTTCGAAAGAACCTCATACACATCTTCATTTGATCGATTGACTATCCAATTTTCTCCGGCTTTGACATAACTTTCCAAAATCTTTTCATATGTAGGGCACAACACAGTATTCCATTTCATCGCTTGGTGTGATCTTTCTCCAATAAATCGCATAAGTTTGGCTCTTATACCATCAACAAGCTGCGTAATGGGGAGTTCCCTCTCCCTAAGCATCATTGAATTGAATGACTCCACGATGTTTGAGCACATTTCACCGTATCGTTGTCCCGGAAAGTACGAGTTTGCCCAATTTTCAAATGGTAGACCACTTAGGAAAGATTTCATGACATCACCACCTTCATTTTTCAGCTCATCTAGCTTCTTGTGAAATCGTTTCTTTGATAGAGTGTACGCACAACTTGTAAACAGCTGAATAACTGTTTCACGTGTTTCCCTGTTGTTTGATCCAGGGAATCTAGCCTTAATATTATGCTTTAAGTGATGGTAACAGAATGCATGAGGATGACCGGGGAACCATTCTCTCAGAGCATTTATTAGACCATTGTTTCGATCAGACATGAATGTGATTTTCCTATCATCCCCATGGAGAATCTGTTGTAGGTGCTCTGCAAACCAGCCCCAGCTTTCATCGCTCTCATTGTCAACAATTGCAAAAGCGATTGGGTATAGTCCTGTTTTAAAAAAATAGTTAATTTCCCACTTAACGTAAAATAATTGACTGGTTAATCAAAAACTAGTAAATACGTCCTAGCTATATATTGGTTACCTTTATCACCGTTCTTTCCTGTTGCAGCTAGAAGAGTGCCTTTGTGTTTACCCTTCAAGTGAGTCCCATCCAAACATAGATATGGTCGGCAATATTTGAAGCCCGATATGCATGCACCAAAAGATACAAAACACCTTGTAAATCGCGTGGTTTCCTTATCAAATTCTATTCTGCAATGCGATCCCGGGTTTGTGTTTATAACTGAAAACAGATACATAACGAGTTGTTGGTATGACTCATCATCGTCTCCATGAATTCCCTTTCTTGCCAATTCCCGACCATACCAAGCATTCCAGTACGGTACATCAAGCCCAAAGTTGGATTTCAAATCCCGTATAATGTTAGTTGGCCTGTAGAGTGGATTCTCACGAATCATGTTTGTCATAATTAAAGCCACTACTCTAGATGTTACCATCGCACTCCTACTGGCAGTGATGTTACCACCACAGTTATGAACGTTATTGAATGTCCTAACATAGAAATTACCATTGAGTTTACAAATAGACGCATGCATACGCCATGGGCATCCGCATGACACACGTTTAGCGCATTCTGCAGTAACTCTGGTCTTGTCATTTTTTATGAATTTTATTTTAAATCCAACGGCAATAGTGTACTTTATCAATTGTTGCCTAAACTCTTTGGCACCTCCATAGAAAACCTGCTTAACCTGTGTTATGTATGTCTTCCACACATCTTTAATAGAAACAACCTTTTCATGCTCAACGTATCCCATTAATAAATGATTTTCATTATTTATGGGATCACAAATCTCCATACCCATATCCTGGTTACGATGCTGTGTCGCTACCTTGTTGATTTGAAATTCGACAACTTCTATGTCAATGAAGTCGGCATTTGCAACTCTTTGGCTGACAAACATCATCTGCATATCGCGGTCCGAGTTCAAGTTGCACTTAGTTCCTCCATTGAGCGAATACGTGATCTTGCATGAGCCCAATTCTGCGTCTGGCAAAAACGAATTTATGTTGCTGAGTAACTGATTAAAAGACGATTTCTCCTCTACGTACATTGCAATTGTGGAATCCCTGAAAGTACATCTAGCAACTGAAGTAGTGGCTGCATCCATTATCCTGCATATTGAAACAATAGTACGATATAACGTTCAATATAACTGCAATTACGAATCATGAAAAAACTATACCAGTGGATACAATTTTATAACCTCAGCAAGCTAATACAGGGATAAATAAATGTGATTACACGTGAGTACTAACCTTTTTGTTCAACGCGAAAACGATCTGTTTCCCTTCGCAAACAAATCAGGTGTGAGACTTCAAATAGCTATACCTGTTTGAAGTAAATGCGTAAGCAATAACTGTAATTTCGATCGAATTGTTTAAGGACACAGGGGCGTTGCTGTATATAACGTAAACTTATAATGATAAATTTTGAATTATTATTTATTTTTGACAAGTTTTTCAAAATTCAAAAAAGTTGACTTTCTTAAGGCATATATATTCGACTCAAATATTGATAGCATCATTAATGATACAACCAATATTCAAAATTTATTAATATATAAATATAAGTTATATTTTTGGAAATAAATTTCATTAATAGATATTCTAAGATTTTTTAATATGTATTATTTAAATTTCCTACTAAAACCTTCAATATAAATCCCATAAAACGTTTTAATTTTTATATTTTTCATTATATCGTCTAGAATTCATATTGCGTAAAAGATTGCAAACACGTAAATTTAATTATTTATACGGCTATAATTATGTAATATTATTAGTAACTGTTCAATTATAAATTACAAAGCTGTATATAATAACAATATCATAATAATAGCTGAACACATTATATAAACCCAATCGATTTAACATTTCACGTATCACAATAAACTCTTAGTAATTATCGCACGATACCATATCCTAATTGCGTAAAACCGACAGCTAATAATTTGTAATTAATGCGAATACAATTGCTCATATTACTTACATGTAGAAGTTAATTATGATTCCCCTTTTTTACGCCCCCATGTACTGTACGTATTTGTATATGGAATAAATGACAATAACTGAGAAAAAGGTTACCATTTTGTCTCTAACTCGTTTAAATTTATTAAAATTCAATAATTGAAACGGACAAATGTTGTAATTAATTTAACAGTTGAGGATGTTCAAATATGATCACGATGAAAGAAAATAACGGAGGGATATTGTATAAAGTAAATACACATGTATAATGCACAGATGAGTAAAAATTAAATATATTAAAAATTTGTAGATAACATATACTATATTATATTACCAACTATATTAGACTTTTTAAATATATGCAAGTGTCCACGCATAATCAGATGCAACTATAAAACATACGTTACATTATAAATGTATTTTATAAACAGATAAAAATTAGTAGTGAACTTCTACAAGTGTCCACGCATAAAATGAATGCAAGTAAAAAACATATGTTACACAATAAACGTATGTTATAAACAGATACTGAATATCGAACTAATAAAATACCTGCACACACACACATGTATATGCGATATATAAACATATATACATATGTTACACAATAAATGTATTCTATAAACAAATAATAAAATTATTAGTGAACAGGTAGAATTGTTTACGTAAACAGATAATGTAAATATGTTTTAAAAACATACACATCTACATCTATATACCGTTTTAAAGATACACAATATATTGTAAACAGATATATATATATATATATATATATTTACCGTTTTAAATATACACAATATGTTACATAATAATATAATCTTAATTATATCGTTTTACAGATACAACTATTTACCGTTTTACAGATACAAATGTCCATATGTAAAAAGATACACGGAAAAATACATATGGTAAATAATAACTGTTTGTTATATACAGCTAAACAGTATTAGTTAACAGATACAAATGTCCATATGTAAAGAGATACAATGAAAATACATATGAAATTCAATAACTGTTTTTCATATACAGATAAACACAATTAGTTAACAGATACAAATGTCCATGTATAAAGATACACAAGGAAAATACATATGATAAACACTAACTGTTTGTTATAGACAAACAAACACAAGTAGTTAACAGATACAAATATCAATATGTAAAGAGATACAATGAAAATACATATGATATACATTAACACGTTCTTATATACCGCTAAATATTAGTAATTAACAGATGCAAATGTCCATTTGTAAATAGATACAAGGAATATACATATGTGTAGACAATAACTGTACATATAAAAAATGAGTAAATAACAGGTACAAATGACAACATACTAATAGATGCAGCAAAAAACCATATGATACACAATAAAATGCTTTTATAAGACAAATAAAAATTAGCATACTAATAAAATACTAAAAACATATATGTAACATCTACATATCAGAGTAGTACTAAAGTCATACAAAAATAATAGTAATATATTAAAAATATATTAATGACAGATACATAAAAATTCATTAAACTAAGATAAATAAATTAATGATGTATCTTATATATACATATAAAAACTAGTATGTAACGGATGCAAATATTATGTACCTGTTAAAAACGTATAAGTGACATATACATAAAATTTTATTAAACTAAACCAATATGAAAATATAATTTTTCAGAAAAAATTAATATTAATTCTTCGAAAATTGAGAGGTACATAAAATTTTAAAAATATTGAATAATTAAATATAATTATGTATATAATATTAAGTTTTTTGATGATTTTTAGAAATTGCAGTAAAAATCAAATAAAAAAAATGATGATTTTTTCATAGAATACACTTTTTCAGAAAATTAATGAATATGATCTCACTCGCAAATCACGTTGAAATCAAATGAAAAACAATAAATAAATAAATTATCAATCAATACATCTTTCCTTATAAGAGATCAATGGCAAAATCGTCATCTCTTGAGAAAACCCAAACTAGCAATTAATGATGCAAACCCTAATTTAAGAAACAATTTGAATAGAGGGGTGTGATCCTAATTATACAAAAAGGACTGTCCTCTGTACTAATATATTTCAAAAACAAGGATGAAATCCTAGTTTCCTATAATTATTGGAAATGGCCTAACTCATTGGTTGCGCTCCCCAATTCAATGAATAACGTCTTCATATCTAATGGTTGATCATATCTCTTGCAAAATATATATATATTTTTTTTAAATTTATAAAGGTGGTACTTTGTTTTGCAATAATTACACTCCTCTCTTATGTTTTATAGAGGTGATATCATATAAGGTATATATACGAACATTGCGCATTGCTTCGATCAGTTTATGCACAAATGTTGCGCATTGCACAAATTTATAACTAGTTATATAGATAATACACACTAAATACATAAAGCTCATTTTACTTCTTCCACTTTCATTGGTAAATCATTTGATGGTCGCAGGGACTATTCACGATGGTAACAATAGTATGGGCAGAAACATGAGTTGTTTTTTTTTTTTAAAAAAATTGAAACATATTAATTATATCTTCTTCAAAGAACTACTTTTAAATTTAAAAGTCATTTTCGACTTAATATTGTCAAAATATTATAATTATTAAGATACACAAAAATTCCACCGTGGCAAGACAATTGATTTATTTTTGGAGGTTATTTTGGCCTTTTGTTCTTTAACTTAATAAGAGAATTACTCGATTTATCCGAAGGGGTTTTTCGAGTTGGCTTCTTCTTACCCTTATTCATAGAAATCGCACCAATGGCAACAAAAATTTCGTTGAATTTGCTGAGAAATGTGAATTGAAAAAAAGATGTTAAGGGCTTGTTTGGGAAAAAGAACAAAAGTTTTTCACAAAAATTTCAATATTGTAATGAGGTAAAGTGAAAGATTTGGTAGGTTCATTCAGATTTGATGTAGCACGAGAGCTGAGAGGAAGGAAGAAGAACACCGTCTTTAACTTTGGGGTCTTGATTTCATAAGAATGAATGGAAATTCATCAAGTTTTCAAAGTGAGAGAAAGATAAACAAAGAGAAGTTGCAGAATAGCTTGACACGCACAAGAGGCTGTTGCGATAAACTCTGCTTCGGTTGTGGACAAAGTAACAACTTGTTGCTTTTTCGATGACCACGATACAGCTCCCGAACTCATCAAAAAAGCATAACCAGAAGTGCTTTTTCTTCCATCTAGCTAAATCACCTGCATGATCACTATCCGTGAAGCCAATAAGATCTGATTTTTCTCCTTTCTTGTAAAAAATACCAAAATCAGTAGTGCCCTTCAAGTACCGTAACACCCTTTTTCTACTTCAATGCCAAGAAAATAGCGCATCATACCCAAATTTGTCATTTCAAATTCCGCCATCACAAAGAACAAGATAAATTTCTCACAACATTTTATTAATTCATGATTGGTACGTTGGTGGCATACAATGATAAATAACCATTTTTTTATAATCTAAAAATTCTAGACTTAACTTAGTTCACTAAAGATTTGATTTGGAATTCAAAATCAAATCTTTGTAATTAAGTCAACTAATATTCAAATTCAAATTCAAAAAATAATAATTATAAATATGAAAATAATTTCTCCTAATTAATAAAAAAATATTACAATAAAAAACAATAAAATAATAATATGATCTTCAATTACATTGCATCATGGTTACCCTAGTTATTATTTGAAGAAGAAAATCGAAGGCTCGCATGGTTGCATAAATGGGGGAAGGGGGGCACAAGTTCAAACCAAATTAAATTTTAGTATCAATACTAGTAACTTTACTTGTAAAAAACAATTGCAAAAGTTGTTAGTTACTCGATTTGAACTGTAATTTAAAAAAGTTTACTCTTAACTTTAGTCATTGGAGCAACTCTTAATTTTAAATATATATTTTCAAATTATATATTATAGTAACACACGTCACGTATAAAAATAAATTAATATCACACGTCACGTATAAAAATAAATTGATAACAAATCACGTCTAAGTACTTTAACATGAACAAACTCCGTGGTTTATCAAGGAACCATTTAGTTAACAATACAACTAAAATTTTTTATGAGTGCAATAGGAATTAGCTATTTACTTTTTTTCTCTGTCACAAAGAATTACCGTAACAAAAATCTTGAAGAAACAGATAATAGGTGATTATGTTGTCATAGGGTTTTGAACCTACGATGTGCGCCTAAACCACACATCTAGATTCGCCTCGCTAGACCAATCCCTTGGGGTTTACTTAATGACATAGATTTAGATAAATCCAAAGTGATACAAAATTACAAACTATTTTGGAAGGGGTTTAGGACGAAACCAACTTTATAATTAAACCCGATTTTAACTTGAACTCAACTTAATTTTCAATAACGTCTTCAATTACACACAAAAATACAAACAATTTAAACTTCTTGCTTGATCGTTCTAAACCTTTTCCCCGACAATTTAATGATTTGCAATCAAACCTCCTCGTATGAATTTGAACCTCATTCTATGTTTGAAGCTGCCAAAATCATGGAACAAAAATTTAAAACATCACGAAATAAATGTAATAAAGCACATAATATGATTATCTTTTTGTTAAAAATGATAAATTAGTTCATTCATTTTTTATAAATGAAAAAATCAGAACATACATATTTCAAAATACTTTCAATTCATTGGGCCTAGTTAAAAAAAATGAGTAAAAAACTCAAGGAAAACATCTTATATTTTTTAAAAAATACACACGAGCAAACTCTATAAATCCAACTAAAAAAAAATTACTCTTGTAATTATAATTATGCAATTAAAAAGTCTTAATAAAAAGACTAAAATCCAAACATTGAGAAGGATAACGACAGAACACAGAGCTGTTTTTAAATTATTTATTTTTTTTGGACCAACTTTTTAACTTTTATAATTTGCGTTTTGCAGTTTTTGCCACATAATTTGTGGCTATACTTCATCCGTGTGGTGCTTGCTCACCTCCTTCCATGACCACATTTGTACGTTGGGTACTAAGGGAGCAAGTTTTTTTTTTTTTTTTTTTTTTTGGGGGGGGGGGGGGGGGGGGGGGGGGTAATGACACGTGTCGGACAACATTTGCCTTCTCCTTGATAAAAAAAATATAGATTTTGGTGTACATCATAATTAAAAATAAATAGAGAATTAATTAGACATAATTTTTTTAATATAATAATATTTTTAAAAAGTCGTGGAGCTTTTCAAAATAATAATCTTTAGTTTTTGAATTGAATTAATCTTCACATTCTATTAAGAAAGTCCAAACCTATATAATAGACATGAAATGTTATTTTTTATTTTCTTAATTTTCAAAATTTTATAGTATAATTTGATTTTTGTTGTTGATATTGAACCCGTTCATTTATATATATATAGTTCACAACTTGAACAAATTTTTTAGAGTATCTCTAATACAACTATAAATTGGGTGAAAATGAGATGTTTCATAGTCACATAGGATTAATTTGACAATGAACTAAAAAAATGTTCTCCAATGCAACATGACGTGGCAAAATAAAAATAGACATTGTGTGAGGATGTCTCTTAGACAATGTCTTAATGTCATCATTTTTGTCTACATATTTTTTTAAAGCTTTTAAATATTTTTATCGTAATTTTATAATTTATTTATTAATAAAAATTATGCATTAAAAAATATGTGAATCAAGACCTAACAAACAAGACCCATTTTACATATAAAATTATTAATTTATTTTTTATGAATTTATTAATGGTGAATTTCTTGAGCAATCTCATTGGAGTTAGTTTTTGTAAAACTTGTCCATCAAGATACTTTTTTATGCCATATAAGAAAGTTATACTTACATGTCCATTGTCAAGGAGTATTCAATTTATTTTTGTATCAGAGATACTCTTAGGCCTCGTTTGGTTTACAGAAGGGAAATCAATTCCCTTATCTTTTCCCATGGAGGTGGGAAACTAAATTTCTTGTTAAGTTTCCTTTCTTGTGTTTGGTAAACCATGGAAAGTATTTATGTAAGGCTATTATTGTTCAATTTTTTTTGTAATAAATGCTTGAAAATCACATGGGAAAATCAATCACATGTGTTTTGAGAGGAATGGTTTTACCCCCTACTTTTCCCTTTCTCGGGAAAGTGTTTCCGGAATTTGTGCTTGCTAAACAAAGGAAAGGAAAGCCTTTTCTTTCCCGAGTGCTAAAATCAGTGAACCAAACGAAGCCTTAGTTCCGCCTTTAAGCACCCCATAGTTATAGAAAGAGACTAAAAGCCATACCTAAATTTAGTATTGCTATTTTTAAGTTGACTACTAATAAAATCAATGAAGGAGCTAGCTAGACGCTGAGGAGGTTCAAGTCCGCACTCAATTTTTTTTTTTAATTTTTTTTTCATATATACCATATTAAAATATATACATAGGAGCAACATGTAACATAATTAAAAAATATAAGGTTAAAAATATCTTTAACACATAAAAAATTCTCAGAAAAATATTCATATAACTAAAGATAGTTTTAGAGTATTATAATATTCATTTGAAATAATAATAGTGTTATCTTAATTATAATTAAAATAAACTAACTCAACATTTGATAAAAAAACTCTATATTTATGTTAAGCAACACTAAAATCTTAAAGCGAACTCAAATCCAAAGAGGCTAGCTATGCTAAATTGCTGCCAAACTGCTCAAATCCGAAGAGGCTAACTATGCCAAATTACCGCCAAACTGCTAAAGTGGTAAAGTCACGTTGCTTCTTATACTTCCCGCATAACTTATGGGTGGCACTATTGCCACCCTCCAAATCTCTCTCTAACACTCCTTTAATAAAAATAAAGATTTTTTCTATTGCCACACACACGGTACTTTTTTTTTATTTTGAAGTACAATAATCAGCAATTAATAACAATTAATTAATTAATCCCATCATCATCTCTCTCTAAAATCCACCCTAAAAAATGCTTCCAAAACCCCAATTACAAACCATCAATCTTTCTCTCTGCAAAAATGAGTGTTGTTCAATTCCAAGAAGCACTTAACCCGTCCGATCTTTAAATTTGGAACAACACCACATTGAATAATGGCAAAACTAATGATTTCTTCACAATCAAGTCTTATTGGTTCGTTAATCCATCCGAGTCTTTAGAGTCCCATCTTACTGGAATCTCTCGCTCCCATGAAGCCATTTCACTGTAATTTTACAATCACCCCCAAATAGGTTTTTAATTTTATTCGGCCATACTTAATTGAGCAGGAGTAAACAAGCTCGGTTGTTCATAACCGAGCATACATTATTGGCTTATACGTATGAAGAATATTTGCTCGGTCTTATAAAGCCGAATATAGCTGAAAACACTCGATTTTATTAAGCTGAGTAGTCTGATATGACTCGTTTTTAATTTGACGAGTATGTATTTTAAGCTTTAGATTTGGCTTGACACGGCTGATCTGCACCGAGCCCCCTCTTATCAAGTTCGGTTATTTTAGGCCGAGTAACATACCTTCACACTCGGTGGATTAGGGACGAGCAACATTGAATTGAAATCTGGTTGCACTCAGCTTATCTATGCCGAGTCATTTGCTATTTAATTGGTTGTGATAACCCGAGCATAACTTCATATTAAGTTTCCGAGATTGTTGATGGTGGAGAGGTCAGAAGGGAATGGTGTGGGCCGGAGAGGGCATTGAAACGGAGGGAGAGAGTGTGGAGACTTGAGAGATTGCCAAGTGTTGGTGGAGGAAGAAAAGAGAAGAAAAGGAGGAAGTGTTGGTGGAGGAAGAAATGACAAGAAAAGGAGGAAAAAGAAGAGACGATTGAAGAAAGGAAGAAGAAGAAAGGAATGAGCAGGTCTGATTTGTGCAGATTGTGGGCCTTTTAATTTAATTTAATTTTGTTAATTCCTTGTTTTATTAATAATTATCATTAATATCAATGTTACTAATTAATATAGTTTAAAAGTGAGTGCTCCTTAGACTTTGGGAGTAGAAGGAAGAAAAACATTGTATTAAAGGAGTGATGCAGAGAAGGGGAGTGTTACAGAGTAATTAGGTGTGTAGTAATAGTGTCACCCTAACTTATATATTATATTTGGGTAACAGGACAGACTCAAACCCAAAGAGGCTAGCTATGCTAAATTGCGGCCAAACTGCTCAAATCCGAAGAGGCTAGCTATGCCAAATTACCGCCAAACTGCTAAAGTGGTAAAATTATGTTGCTTCCTATACTTCCTGCATAACTTATATATTATATTTGGGTAACAAGAGAGACTCAAACCCAAAGAGGGTAGCATTACTTATATAATATTATATTTGGGTAACAGGACAAACTCAAGCCCAAAGAGACTTGCCAAATTGCCACCAAACTGCTAAACTGGTACATTACTTATGTTAGAATATCATTGGATCCCAAAATGCATTGGATCCCTTTTCTTCCCTTTCTCTTTCTTGGATCATTTTCTTTCTTTTTCCCTTCTTTCATCTTTTATATTTATTTCCTTTTCATCAATTGTTATAATTAGTTTTCCCTTTGTAATAGTATATATTAGTTAATCTTGTATTGTTAATTGATGAAGTGATTGCAACAATGTAACCCATTATGGATTTCTTGCTCATTAATACAATTTCTCTATTTTTATGTTGTATAATCTCACAACTTATACATATTAATATTTGAGGTAACAAGAGAGTTTGCACTATCCATTATTTTCCTAGAAAAGCTAGATTACTTACGGGTTCTTTGCATGCTTTGATTTGATTGACTTACTCAGGGGTGGATTCAAGGGAGACAAGTGGGCTTTAAACCCAGAAGTAGCTTTTAAAAAATCCATTAACACTTGTAAAAAAAAAAAAAGAAGTTTAATATAAACCTAATTCTTTATTAAATTTTGGTCCACCCATTAAAAGATTTCTGAATTCGCCTGCTTAACGCGGGTTGTTTACCCTCTGTTTCCCTCTAAAAGCCAAGATTCTGTGTGTGCTCTGTTTGGCTTAACTCGTGTCATTTATCCTCTATATCTCTCCAAAAGCCAAATATTATTTACGGTTCCTCTGCGTGCTCTTGTGTAGCTTAACACGGATCGTTTATTCTTTCTTTCTTTCCAAAAGGCAAGATTATTTACGGTTGTGCCACGACACATGAAAAAAGAAGTAAATTTTTAACGGCGCAGTAAAATTGTCTCCTAAGGGAAAGGTTTGTGTGTTACACAAAAAACAGAGAAAGAACAAGATTTACCGACATATCAAAATGGTAAATTTACTCCAGCTTTTACATAAATATTTTAACTTTTAAGTAAATTGACATTAAGCTATTTAATAAATAGATAATATTAATGTATGCTCCACATAATAAGTACCTAAATAAAAATATAAAAATTTAACATACATTTAATGCTACATTGATTTTTATGCAAAACTTAATTTTATTTATTTATAATATATTTAACATAAGTTTCTAGATACGTGTTAACATTGTTCTTAATAAACTAGTGATATTATACTTTAATATTATTTCATAAGATTTATGTCACAATTATTTGTATAAAATAATTTGTATTAGATTCGGCACTACTCTTTTTTTCTTGTCCGATTTAATAAGAGTGATTCTATTTTCACTCCTGATAATATTTAATTTCACTTTCGCCTTTCATTTGATTATTGAATATTGAATAAAGACTTGTTATTCAATTTTTAAGAACTAAATATAAATATGATTACCAATACTAAAAGACCGAATAAAAAATAAAAATATAATATTATTGAAAATAGAAATAGAACCACCTTCCAACAATACTTAAAAAAAAAAAAAAAAAATACCTCTTACTCAGGAAAAAGAAAAGAAAAACCCCACGTCCATCCAAAAACCCACTACTCTAAAACCTCAAATTTTCCAATCTCCCACGAAAACAAAACCCCTCTCTAATATAACACAATACAATAAATAGAAAGAAGAGTGTAAATATCACTGATTCTCTGCTTTATCCTCAAGTTCAAGTATCAATCAAAATCGCATCTCAAAGAAAGAAATATTATACACGTGCACATATTTATATATATATATATAGATAATTGAAGAGTGAGAAAGGGGAAATTTATGTCTGAGATGGGGGAGCAGTCAATGTCGAGGCAGATGCAGTTATCAATGATGTTCCCGGGGTTCAAATTCTCTCCGACCGACGAAGAACTCATTTCTTATTACTTGAAGAAGAAGATCGAAGGCTCTGACAGTGTCGTTGAAGTGATTCCGGAGCTAGACCTTTGTCAATTCGAGCCCTGGGATTTACCAGGTAAAATTTTAGATTCCAAATTGTTCTTGCACATGAAATATTCGATGAGTAATTCTACTTGGACATAAAATATAACATATTAATATGTCAATTATTCATTTATTAGAATATATTGCGAAATAGGTCTCAGCTGTGATATACTCCTTAAAGTGTGTTAAATATGCAAAAGGCTATGCATATGAATTTACCTATCTGTATAATAAGGGGCAAGTATTTTTGAATTTTAAAAATATATTAAGGGATAAAAGATTGTGTCGTTGAGATTGCAAGAGGTTGCGACTAGTGCTTCCATTTCCATATAATAGCATTCTATTATTTGTGTAGAATGGGGTGTTGAATTTTATTGTAATATATTCAAGAGATGAACTCTTTTTTGTTTTTGTAATCTTTTTCCAATTGGACAATACCACACTCTCGTTTTTGAAAATTAAAATAATGCACTAGCGCCAGACACCTTTCTTATAGACAAAAAGACCCGAAATGGCTCACTGGGCCACATCAGCATTATGTTAACTTATTCTAAAAATTATTTAGGGTGGTTTAATAACTAAATTGAAAAAATAGATAAAGTTATTAAGCCTTTTGGAAAAGTTAAGGAATTTAGAATTAACACATATTCGTCAAATTCGTGGTGTAATGGCTAGTTAAAGAATGTTTAGTTATTAAGAGTGAAGGTTTATATATATATATATTCCTCACTTCACGTTGTCGAACTTCTTCTGCTACACATATTCTAAATTTCTCTTGGATGCGGGATTATCTTAAGGTAGAAGAAGTTTTCCTCCATGTGTAAGTTTTTCTCTACCTTGCTTTCTTTAGGAAGATTTACAACATCAGTGTAAATTTTTACATAAAAGGTTTAGAAAATCAGTGGCAATTTTTTTTAGTAAAGTTTGACCTATTTAAGATAAGTATAAATATATGCATTAATTTTGTATAATAGTGGTTGTGTATAATAACGGCGCTTAAATCTTGAAACATGTGAAAGCTTGGGACTTGTGAATTTCACCTGTGTTTTTATTTTGTCGTATATAACATTTTGGTCTTTCTATCTAGACAGTATATTAAATCTTGGGACTTGTAACGTGTAAATATTCACTCCTCAATAGAAATTATTTAAGGTGAGTGTTATTTGCACTTTAAAAAATATTTGGTAATACTCTATTTTTTATTTACCTAATGACAAGCGAGTAAATATATGTTATTCGGTCAATGACCATGATAAACGAGTAAGTGCATGTAACTCACCTTATGACAAGCGAGCAAAAACTTCAATGCCTTACTCGCTTGTCATCTAGTGAGTAACATATATTTACTCGCTTGTTATTGAGCGAATGAAATATAAAATAAAACCAAATATTCGCCGGTGTGCAATTAGCAGTCACCTTATTTAAAAAGATGTTGACCGTAACTATTCACTTCTCAAAAGGAATTATCTATACTTATATTAACCAGACTAATTTTTGGTAGCACACAAATTTTCGGTTAAGAGCTGGTTTGAGTTCGACTTAAGAGCTGAGGAGCTCTGTTGCTCTCAACTTGAGAGATAAATAAACAAAGGTTGAAAAAATTTAACAAACTCAAAATAAGCTCAACTTAACAGCTAAATCAACCAAAACAAGCTTAAAATATATATGATTAACCGAGAGGTTTCCTTATTATATTCTACTGACTAGTTATGAATTATATATGTACATATATATATGGCCAGATAAATCTGTGATTCAATCGGATAGTGAGTGGTTCTTTTTTTCTGCTCGAGGAAGAAAGTACCCGAATGGGTTGCAGAGCAAGAGGGCAACTGAATCTGGATACTGGAAAGCTACTGGGAAAGAACGAAACGTGAAGTCGGGTTCGAATGTGATTGGCACTAAGAGGACATTGGTTTTCCATAGAGGCCGAGCACCCAAGGGAGAGAGGACGGAATGGATAATGCATGAATATTGTATGAGTGGGAACTCTCAGGTAATATTTTGTGACTCGCATGTATATAATTTGAAGATTTGTTTTTAATCAAAAACGGTAGATAGCCCAATAAATTTATATGAACAAGATATTTCAAGTTGCTTTAAGGTACAATAATAATGTCTCAAGTCATTTTAGAGTATCTTGTACAATTCCTACCAAAGTCTATGCAAGAATAAAAGTATACACAAACTAGAATATCAAAATATCCAAAGTTGTAATAACATATTGAGTGAAAAAAAAAATGTTGTAATAACATCATATGCCATTACATTCCCTACCAGCCTTTGTATCTTATAACAGGTTCAAACAGAATCATATATATATATATAGTTAGTAATAACCTAATGGATTACGCTCTATATATAAACTAGAAATTCACTTCGACTATTAATGTCAAATCTATATGTATGCTATATATAAAAGTATGAATAACTTAACTGTTTTTCCCTTTTTTTTGTGAGGACAAATATGTTCCTTGATTTTATACAAATGATTTTAAGATTTACATTAAATGAAACAGTATAAGAGCATCTCTAGCAATCTTCTATATTTTTGTTTTGCATAAAATTTACACAATTTGTATTTTTTTTTTGTTTTTCTAGAGCAGTCTCTTAAAATACAAGTTTGTGTAAAATGGTTGTGTAAAAATATACTCCCATTTTACAAGGCCACATCATTTTTCTCTCTCTTCATTTTTTAAATAAAATTTAAAAATATTATAACTTCAAATGTAAAATATAAATCTTAATAAAAACTATGTATTTGAAATATGCTCATCAACACCTACAAATCAAGATTCATTGTGATTATAGAATTATTTATAAAAAAAATAATAATAAATTACTTAAATTGAGAGTTAACAAGTGTTGGAATTTTATTGCTTTTTTTAAAATTTACACAAAAGACTTTACAAAAGTACCATTAGAGCTTTTTTTTAGCATTCAAGTTTTTTGTAAAAGTGGGTTGACACATGTGATTTACAAGTCAATTTTTACACTACCATAGGACATGCTATAACTCCATATATTTTTATATTAGTATTAATATTCCAAATAAATTCAAACTCTATTCTATTTTGCTAAAATAATTAAACAAAAATTTTAAGTTAGATTTACATTAAATAAAATAGTATAAGACTATAAGTGTATAACTTCATATATTTTTATATAAGTATTAGTATTCCAGATAAATTTAAACTCTACTTTAATTGGCTAAATAATTAAACAAGTTAGAATTTATGTTAAACTATGTGTTATGTATAAGATTTCTATATAACTTCATAACAAACTTCCCAAGAAAGAAGCTATTTAATAGATCGTATCAAAATTACAAGGCTTTTAGGTCGGTACAAAAAATCAAATGAATTTTACACTTGATATTATGTTTTGTTTATTTGTTATTATTTTTATTTTATACGAATTATTTAATTGTTTTGTTTATTTGTTATTATATTTCATACTAATTATTCAATTCTTAATTATATATATTTATTAATGGATTTAATGACTTTTGTCCAGCACTAAAACCACGTACAACGCACGTGCACAAAAACTAGTAATATAGAAATATCTGAAATTGTAATAGTATACACTGTTATCGTCATTGTTTGGAATGGTATAAATTATATAAAAACCTAAAACTTATCCTATATATCATAAATATTACGCATATGTGACATTGTTTATATATATAATAATATCTATTATTAAAATACATACAATATTATATTGTATTTACATGTATATTGTAATATTGATACCTATGTGTATTATAATAATTCAATGTGTAGAAAGATTTAAATTAAGAAAAGCAAGATGATATATTCAAATGAGAAGAATATTTACTTCTTAGTAAATTGCAGTGCCTTAGATAACAAAATTTTAATTAATATAAATGAAGCAAAAGAGAAAAATTCTATACAACAATTAGGAATTTCATAGAATAAATGTTATATGGTATGACTAGTATGAACTAGGATTGTCGTAGGATGTTAATAGTTACATATATAAGTCCACATGTAGATTAAGGCTTGCATATAATTAATTGCGCAATACTTCAAAGTACATCGACCTGACACAATACACTATATAGTTGGATCAACTTATTGATTTATTGTTCATGTTTGTTCCATTTTTCTATTGACCCGTTGTTTAGTAATTGTACAATTTTGTTAGAACTAGTTTCCTTTGCTTATGTGAAGAAAATATTTGTTGTGTATTCTTCGAGGAGGATCGTTTATATATGTATACAAGAGAATCAACACAAATAACGAAATGTTACAACTCAGACAATCATTGTACTGCAGAATGACAAACCAATAAAATGCACAGAAGTATAGTTTGTATTTACAACTAATAGCAACTAATGATATCAATCCATAAAGTCTGACCACAGATGTTGAAATCGGTTCATATGAAGTCATTTGGTGAAGATATCAACTAGCCCATTTTGAGAGGAACGAATTCAACACTGTGATCTTGAAAGGATGCGTTCCTGAATAAAATGGTTGTAAGAACCTGGGTTCTCCCTCAAAATGACTAGCCCAACTTACTTTTTTGGTTTATTGAACCCATATACACATCAAAAATTGCCCAATAACACCCGATGTTTGGAGTTAGGGTGGAATCTTACATAAAGTATTTTGGCTCGTTGTCAGCCTCACATGCACAACACAATTACAACATATCCATATGGTAGTGGGTCTGGATGTATGGTAATTGTGTGTTTTGTGTGAGATTGACAACGACCTCGAATCGTTGGTATGTGCACACTAATGACCCGCATTGGTAGCAAAACGGTGAGATCCTTGACTTATATATGGGTTCTACTAATCTAAATAATAACTTGGGCTAGCCATTTTGGGGGAGATCCTATGTTGTTAGGGTGGTGTAAACTGATGTGCTATATTATATGTATTTATTAATCCTTCCTTGTAAGAGGCTTGGGTATTCCCATTAGGGCTTGGGCCTAGAGCGGACAATATCTTACTAGGCTGGACCAAGGGATGTGACAATGGTAGTACAATTCAATGTATTAACATGAAACACCAGATTGGAGGCCATGTATGTGGTGCTGAGATCGTCATATAATAAGGAAATAGGAACAGGAAGAGATAGCTCTTTAGTGAAATTTGAAAATCATCAAGTTGTTTCCACACGTACACGAGCAAGAGAACCAGATTTAGCTTTAGCACAAGAACGAGAAAACGTGGATTTTTTCTTATCAGTCCAAAAGATGAGAACCCAAAAAGATGCAGAAACTAGTAGGATGCTCAGAGTTTGGTCAACTTACCGAGTAAACATCAAAATAGGCTTTACTAGTGAGAGGAGTTAAGAAAGCGGCGGGAAAGAACACTGTATTCTAAAGATCCCTTTGGATAGCGTAAAATGTGTTTAGTAGTACAAAATACAGAGTACGCGGCCCACTCATGAACTACAAAAAATGGACTGCATAGGCAATCTCAGAACAGACAAAGATATGATATTAAAGAGAGCCAAAGGGTTGCCGGTACTCTATAACATCAAGTAAGGGATCTCCGTTAAGTAGCGATAAGTGAGTCTTGGGACGGACATGTATATTGCAAGGTTTCCGGTTAGCCATGGAGTGTGGGTGACAAAGATTAATAGTGTACTTAGTCTGGGACAGACTCAGACCATTACTAGAGAAACAAGCCTTCAATCGTAAGAAATAGGATAGAGATCCTACGTCAATGAGCTCAAATCCTGCTCCTTGAGCGTTAATAAAAGACAAGAGTAAGAGTGCATGAAGGTAAGCATAAATTAATCAACACAACTTTGAACAAACCATATTGAAGTAAAAAAACCACTCCGGGCATTGGAGAAGACAAACGTGATTGGGATGGGTAGGATCCACAAACCCCGGGAGTTGCACCATGAAAACAGTGTGAATCCCAATCAAGAAGGCACTTTTTCACATCAAACTGCCTCAATGATCACCCACAGGATGTTGCTAAACGCAAAGTAGTAGGTTTAATTATTGAGCTGAAGGTTTCATCAAAATCAATCCTAGGTTGGTGATGAAAACTCTTAACAACATGACATTCTTTGTAATGCTTAATTGATTAAAAGCCTTCCATTTTAATTTGAACATCCATTTGCAACGAACAAATGTTACAATTCATAAATAACCATTTTCTTGTTTAATGCAAAAAATTATACTTTGTATTTACAATTAATCACAACAATCATTTACATCTGTATTTACAATTTAACAGATTATGCTTGCATTAGCTTGAAGTATATAATGAGTTTTATTCATGAAATTTGTAGGATTCCCTTGTTGTTTGCCGCCTTCGTAAAAATATTGAGTTTCGCTTAAATGACAATCCAAGAAGAGCAGCTCAGAATCGACCTGGTGATAATGATAATATTCGTTCAGGTGAAGATGATATTGAACAAACTGGCGTATTTGACAGGGACAAGGCACTTGATGGCTGTCATAGTAGTTACAATTCTCAATCACTCGAGCCTACAGATTCTGGATCTGAGTCCAATCAAAATATAGCAGATCAGCTTCCGCATAATGCTGTTTCCAGTCAGCAAAAGGTTAATTTCTTTATTTCCTTCCGATTCCTCTTTTCTTGATAGTTAGACAATTGTACTTTTAAACAACTCTAATGTTTATTCTTCTTTTTAATCAAAATTTTTGAACATTAATTTGAAGTCGAAAATCTAAAAGTATGCATGTTTATTTTTTGTGTAATTAATTTTAGTTGAAAATGAAAGATGGGATATGATTTTTTTTTTTGATATTCTCAAAACGAAGTTTCTGATTTCATGATGGAGATTTTGGTTTTTGTTGATGTTGCAGGTGAATGTAAAAGATGGGTTGATGAGAAACAATTTTTTCTCGATTTTATTAGAAAAAGGATTCTTATTTGATTATTTGGATATGCTGCCATGTTGGTTCTACATTTTAGTTGTTTTTTATGTCGTATGCAAATTAAAAACTTATTCATTTTTTCGTGGATCCTGACGTGTTTTTGCAAGTGAATATCAGGATTTTGACAGTGAAGAAGATTGTTTTGCTGAAATAATGAATGATGACATTATCAATCTTGACGAGTCTTCTTTATCAACAATTCCTCGTCTTCAACAAGCCGATATAAATTCAGAGCAAGCAATACACGATATAAATTCAGAGCAGGCAATACAAGGGGATGCGTCGAATGTGGTTCCTGTCCAGGGCACAGCAAACAGAAGAATCAGGTTGAGAAGGAATAATTCAAAATTTAGTCGCTCGTCGTCGGAAGGATCTGAAGTTGAGGATGGGGCTTGTCCCAGCAGTGCACATGTACAAACGCCATCTCGCAGGGTAGTTAAATGGCAGTTTATCGTTACCATTTCGCTTATTCTGACTTTGTTGGCCTTGTTTTTTATTATGCTTGGATTGGTATTAGCTTAATAGCTTTGAAAGTTGTTATACACCAACACTAATATGCCTATATATATGATTATTGTATAGAGTCGTCCTAACTTTTACTAGTTTTGTCCGTCGTGTTGATATTAGCTTTTGAAGTTACTGTTGTAAAAAGTTTATAATACAAGTATGATTTGTATGTTTAGGGATTTTGTTCGTTTCTTGATATAATTGATATTATCTTTAGAAGTTATATTTTGAATTCGCTAGTTGGATTAATATTAGCTTCCTTAGTCGTATAATCAAACAGTACTAACTTAGTATTAACGCCTATCAAAACGTTATAATTTATGTCATGATTTAGTAAACTGCGCCTCTTTTCAAGTTCGACTGCCTGCATTCTATGTCGCTCGAATCAAATCCAAGTGATTGAAAGGAGTTTTACTATTTAACCCGAGGTTTATGCATATAAGTTTAGAAGAGGACATTCTTTTTATGATTTCAATGCCTTAGATGTTAAAATTGATTGTCAAAATTTGAACGGAAATCAAGCACCGTGTGAGGGGCACATGCCTCTTGTTTTGAAGGCATAAATGGAAACCAAAAATATTTTTCTTCCCTCCAGTATTTTGGCAGTAACCTCTAAACTTCAGTTTGCAAAATATTAGAATTCAGCAACTCAGTAACAAAGACGGAAATTGAACGGTAACTCTGATTTGGGTAAGGTCAACAAATTTGCACCCATATATATGTGGGTTCAATGCTCCTAATTCTTATATATTGTTTTGGGATCCATTTTTTCAGCGTGTGATTTATAGTCTTAACACTTGCCTGTAACAATTGTTGATTAAGACTTGCCACAAGTGCATTAAAAGTCTCTGAATGTTCTTATCCAGTCATTATAATCTGCAACCGTTAATAATGTATGTCCCAAATATGAAACAAAATTAAATCAGATACAGGACCATATTGCTATGCAAGCGAAATCAGTACTTCAAGCTTAACATTCTTGTGTTTGTTTAATTCATTGGAGATTGGAATCCCCGTATATAATAGTTTTAACGTAATTATTTGTTAAAAATAAACTTTATATGTTATTGCGTGATATGCAAATAAACTTTATATGTTATTGCGTGATATGGTATGTAGATTGATTATGTTATTAAATCTGTAAAACTAGAAAGAGGAAATCAGAAAATTAAGGCTTTGAGGCGGCGATTGAATGGCTATTTTTAAGACAATATTTGTCCCACTTTATTCATGTATTTGGGTTAAATTTGCCTCCAAGATACAATAAAGCATGAAGTAAAAATTTGCAATCTGTATACAGATTTTTTATTTCTTTATTTACAAGAAGTAGAGAAGAGAAGAGTATATCATTGAAGAAAGGAAGGATAGAGTTTTATATATGTAATATGGACAGTTATAAGAGGCAGTTATTGTCACCAAAAGTCATGACTTTTGACAGACAGTTTTATTTGGTTGGGAAAATTGAACAACCAAAATTGTCAATAACTGTCGCGCATAGACCTGCAATCCGGAACTTGATTGCCGTGTCAATATATGCTTTGGACAAAGATTGATCTTGAAAAGGGTTCCAAAAGTCTCTAGTTTGCATACCATCAAGAAGGCAAAACAAATTAAAATAGTCTTGCAATCCGGGGCCTGATTGCAATGTGCTCTAGTTAAAAGCACACTTTTCTATTCGCCATTCAAGATATTTTAAGCATATAATTGATAGTATATAAATACCTTCAAAGTTATTAAAACTTTCAATGTGAGATTATATTCCTTCCTTTTATGCCTTCATTGAATTCCTTACTTAATAATTATTTATGTTACAATCTATTAATAGATTATATCCTAAAAAGAGAAAAGGACATTAATTTGAGACATTGAAAAAAAAATAAAAAAAATCAGGTGCAGAGACGTGGAAATAATACCAACCCAATCGAGATAAATGTTCAACATCAAGATAACAACAAACTCAAAATTTGGGAACGTGCAACAAGTAGTATAATCTTTTTTCTGTTCTAAGCATTGAACAAATCAATCCATCCTTTCCAAATTAAAATCCATGTTCGACTTCTACTCTAACTTCAAGATACGCTAACTTCAACACGATTAACATCAAAAAACAAAGTTCATTTAGTGCTGAAGAATTGGATACATGAATTATGTCCTAAAACAAAAACTAGAATCATAATTTGGGAAGGAAGGATCATAACCCAACATCACGACACCAACATACTCAAAATATGGTAGCACTAGTAAGGTGTGGTTACATGTAGAGGGGCAATGGCGAGCCACCACGTTAATTTTTGAAACATATTGAATTTAACTAATAGTTTTAGAAATAAATAAATTTAATATGTAATAATTTAGAGTTTACACTCTTTATTTTATAGAAAAATTTACACTTTACCGACGTAAAATTAAATTATGATAAGTTTTTGGTTTAAATTAATGTATTGATATATAACTTAAACTAGGAAAAAAACAATTGAGATAATATTAAAGATACAGAAAGGAAGGTACATAAATATATAACTGTGCATCCATATTAATTTGTGGTCCTTCCTGAATCGGGCACTGAACAGTAGTTTCAGAGTTTCATTGTCTATTAAAGAGCTTTGGTGCACATTCAGAGGCGTAATGACTTTTTCACCTATTCAGATAATTTTTTAATATTTGTGCTCTAAATTATGGCCCAAACAAACAACAGTGATGACCTCCGGACACTGTTTGCATTTAGAACCAGTGTTCAGAGATTGAAACGAATAGTGCCTTAATAGTGATTTCTGCAGTGCATGTATCTATCTATCTTATATATAATTTCAACTACTATAAAATTTGGTTGAGCTTGAACAATAGACCTTTGGCAAAGTAACTGACCTTTAAATTTGAAGCCAATATGAATTTCAACCACTAATGAAACTCGATGTGTCATATTTTTTTTGTTCCTATTCGAACCCTTTCCCTCGACAAAAAAAGTATTACTCTGACTAATAAGCTAGTTATCATTTTACTAAACCTTTTTTTTTTTTTTTTTTTTTTTTGTAATTAGTAATATCCAAACAGCAAACTTTTCTCTTAAAGATAAACAGTACATTAAATGTATGGCTGCACTAATTTATTTCACTAGCGTCACATTGGTTGGTACAAAAATTCAGTCAGTCTAACCTTGTAATTTCTTTTATGGGTAAATGACCAATAAGTACAATGTATTTTACCCCGTTTTTCAGTTATACCAACGAATTTCATTTTTCATCAAAAGTACCATTAAACTTTTCCCGTTATTTCACTTAGGTCCAAATTGTAACTTCCGTCAATTATTTTTAACGGAATGCTGAGTTGGTACAAAAAATCTGACGTGGCATTTAAAAAAAAAATAAAAAATCTGACGTGGCACTTTAAAAAAATGACGTGGCCATCTTCTTCCCAACTCATTTTCTCTCTCTTCATTTTTTTCATTTCGGCCACTCCATTAACTCCAGCCACCTCCATTTTTTTTCATCTTCTTCCTTCATGAACCCTCCGGCCATCTCCTCAATTGATGACGACTCACCGGAAGTGGGTTTAAAATATTAGAAGATAAAAAATGGAGTGGGCAGAGAAAAATGGAGTCACCGGAAAAAATGAAAATGGGGGGGAAAATGAAAATGGAGTCGCCGGAGTTAATGGAGTGGTCGGAAATGGATTTAAAATATTAGAAGATAAAAAATGGAGTGGGCGGAGAAAAATGGAGTCGCCGGAAAAAATGAAAATGGAGTCGCCGGAGTTAATGGAGTGGCCGAAAAACTAGAGTTCAAGAAGGAAGAAGATGAAAAAAAATGGAGTTGGCTGGAATTAGTGGAGTGGCCGAAATGAAAAAATTGAAGAGAGAGAAAATAAGTTGGGAAGAAGATGGCCACGTCATTTTTTTAAAGTGCCACGACAGATTTAAATTTTTTTTTTTAAATGCCACGTCAGATTTTTTGTGCCAACTCAGCATTTCGTTAAAAATAATTGACGGAAGTTACAATTTAGACCTAAGTGAAATAACGGGAAAAGTTTAATGGTACTTTTGATGGAAAATGAAATTCGTTGGCATAACTGAAAAATGGGGTAAAATACGTTGTACTTATTGGTCATTTACCCTTCTTTTATTTTTATTTTAGGACTTCCTCCTTCGAAATATGTTGCTGTTTTTGAGACATAGTTGGAGTGACATAAATATTGTAATTTATGAGCACAATCAATAGTAAAAACTAAAAAGCGGAGTATCATTGTCTCTCGACATAATTACAAATCTTCTCTCACAACACCTGCCCAAACAACTACATAAATTAGTACTATGAATCTACAACTCAGATTCATTAATATAGGTTCAACATGGAAACATACATACCTGCACATGCACCTATAAATAATCAAGTATCTTGGTGATCATCTTACTAACCAACCAAAAACTTAAAAATTAAATTTTAGCTGAAAAATCGAAGAATTTACTTCCCGCCATTGTTGTCCAAGTTAGGTTTTTGAAATGTCCTTCTGGAATTCTTCAAACATACACCAACAAACACTCATTTATAAAATTATAAAACTAATGGTACGTTGATAGAATCTTCTAACCTATTCAAGATTTATATGTAATTTGGTGTGAAACATTTTCAACAATTTACTCCACTCGTACAGTGCACCACCTTCCCAAAAATGTAATTGGATTGGAGCAAAATTAACGTCCAATGATTCACTGGGCATGTGAGCAAAATTAGTTCGAATTGAATTGGAATTGGAGAAAATCAGTTTGTAATACCTAAAATGTATGTTTGCCCGGAAAAATAAATGATGGTTCTTTTTTGTACAACCAATGATTCAATAATACAATTGTTTTATTCTTTTATATAACTTAATAACCATATAAACAAAAGGTGAACACACAATTACTATAATAATTGAATACAACAAAGCACATATAAATTGAATCGTAACTTTCTTATTATGAAAATAAGGAGGATGGAAAATGCCAAACAAAACAAGACAAAAAGTATTACTATGTTAGGGCCCAAATTGAAGTCGATATTACAATTTCCGTACATCAAAATGACATGTAATAATAATCCATTAATTTCATCTGTCATCTCCGGTACTTGAGCTTAAAATTTCTAGGAAACCACACACAGAAAGTGAATTCATGGAAATCTGACGACAGAAGAGCTGGCCGGATGTACTCAATCACTCAGTAAAGAACATCGGTATTCGTGTTGGTCGAACTCTCCCCGTTCACCGGCCGTTGTTAAAGAAGATTATTTGTAGACCAAAACCGCTGGGCTATTTATTAATTTATTTATTGTTTTTGAGCAAACTATTATAATAGTCTTTAAAGGGTGGTGATGTTGGCACCCCTAAAATCTCTTAAAAACACTCTCACTTTTCATTCGGCCCTTAACAACCGAATAATGTATACGTTATTCGGTTGTGAAGGACCGAATATAAACTTGCAAAAATTTGAAAAAACTTAAAAATGCCTTACTCGGTTGTCAAGAATCGAATATATAAACCTATATTCGGTCCTCAACAACCGAATAATAGGACACTTTACTCGGTTGCGAATGACCGAATTAAAGTGGGAATGTTACCAAGTGTTTTGGGGGTGCCAACATCACCACCCTCTTTAAACTATCTATCAAGTTTCGTTTTGAATTTTATACTTTAAAATGCCAAATTTTAGTATTTAAACTACTGAGCAAGTTTCACTTGACCCTTCTGTCCAATGTGTCTGTTAAGGTTTGATGGAATCAAGAATATTTTTGTCATTTTAATTAGATATTTTAAAAAAATAATTTTGATTAGATTTTAATTTTAAGGAAAATTGGGAGTGAAAGAATATTCAAAAGTGAAATTTTTATCTTTTCTTTTGGTCACTAGAATAAGTTCGGTACCATTTTAATTACTGAAAATGGTTTTCAATTATGATTATTGAGTAGTTAAATTTAATTATTCATTGATTGATTGTTAAGATTTTATTGTAGCATTGGGATGTGTTTCTTAAGCAGTATTTTTAAATTGTTTATTTATTTTTTCATTTCAAACTAAGAGAGTTTTATATATATGTGTATTGTACAAATAATTTGTGGTACAGGTAATTAATATCTTAGGCATGGACTAGTAACATAATAGGAAAGTGCACTAACACATTTGAACTGCAATAGGTAATGACACACACATATATATATTTATATATGAAACAAGGTTCACACAATTGTTCCATAATCAGATCCATACAACAATATTAATATATATATATATGTATACACACGCGCACGCGCGCGCACACATACATATATATATATAGAAAGGTTATAGAGCGAAAATCCTTCTCTTTAATAAAAAAAAGGAATATCCATTCGGAAGGGTAAATTAATGAATTTTTCTATGAATATTTATAAAAATGATATATATCATGACCAGATCATCTCCACCAAATTTCATTAAAAAATTCAATCAATAAGTGGGTGGGATGATCATCAAAATTTTCAAGGGCCGAGAATGCACATATATATCAATTTTTCATTACAACTACTTTTAATTGAATTTTTAGATAAAATTTTGTGGAGGATATTTTCTCATTATATAAATCATCTCTACAAAATTTTATAACAAAATTCATCCCTTTATCCCTCCAAATGAACATCCATTCTTTTTGTTAAAGTGCGAGATTACCACTTTATAACCTGACTCTATATATATTTATAAGATATTAACATCGATCTCACGCCATCTATGTTCGTGGGCGGATACATGTATAGTCAAAGGGGGGCAAATGAAAGTCCCAATTCTCCATCAAAGCAAAACATCCTTTACCATCATATATAATGGCTAGTAAGAAAGTAGAATGAAATTTTTGTTGGGGTACTTTAATTTGCTAGGTCTCAGTTTTGCCCCTGTTCGCAAATATATTTATAGCTCATCAACAACTTTGTAGCAATGGTTTCGATATATATGTACATACTATATATAGATCACACACAATGTGTGTGCAGTGCACACGTACTTCTACATTTATATGTGCATATATGCATCATGTGTTTAAAAAATATATACATACATACAGAGCATTTCTCATAAGAACCTTAACTTAAGGTCCTTATTTACAGACTTGCCCTTTTGGCACGCTTTCCGATGAAATTTTTTGATGAAATTTGGTGGGGATGTTCTTCATCGTGTTTAGAACATCTCCACCAAATTTCATCAAAAAATTCAATCGGAAAGTAGGTTAACTAGATGATTGAAAAATATTGGGCACATATATATCTATTTCTGGACCAGAATTTTTCAATCCTATAGTTAACCTACTTTCCGGTTGAATTTTTTGATGAAAGTCGGTGGAGATGTTCTACACGCGATGAAGAGCATCCCTACCAAATTTTATCAAAAAATTCCATCGAAAAACGTGCCAAAAGGGTAAGTCCGTAAATAATGACCTTTAGTTAAGGTTCTTATTTGAAATTTTCCATATATATATATATATAAAGTTGTGTTAATGATAAGAAACTAATGATCATAAGTTTAGGTCAAGTATTTAAATCCTGCTAATAATCTAAATTAACAAATTTAACCTACTAAGAAAAGTTTTTTTCTATTAGAGTGCATTTGATAGTATAATCAAAATAACAATTATAATTAATTTTAAGAATGTTGGCTGAAAACATTATTTCAATGGCATAATTAAATTTTTGCAACCTTTTAACCAATAACCATCTTTATTTTTATAATCAAAGTTAACAACATTTTTTAATAACTAAAATGAGGGATCTACTAATTTTATTGGTTAAAAGATGATCTTTCAATGTAGTAAACCTGATAAGTTGGGTTATTGAGAAAAAATAGCCATTAAGAAGGTATATATTGTTAACTTTAACAATTTACGAAAGGAATAATCAAAATTTATTTTAATTATTCACTTTTAGTTATCCCATTAAAGATGCTCTTATATATTATAAAGACACGATCGAATATGTTTGCCTCCTAACTAGTACGATCCACCACAAAATCATATATAGACCGATGATACATAAGATGAAATGACAACATACAAATAAATTAAGGCTTTTTTGAGTTCCCCATTCTTAATCCATTATTAGACATAACTTTATTTCACTTATCCTTTGACTTAACCCTTAAAAGTAGATGCCGTCAATTCCCCATTAATTAAATTTTCATTTTGATTTTGATCAATATACCGCTTTTATTCATCTTCTTCACTCTACACGGGGGTTTCTTCAAAAACTCCATTTCTACCTCCTCTCTCTGCATATAATAAGCCCTCAATCTATATATATATAACTCACGTGGCTTGATTCAATTTATTAGAGAGACGAAGAAGAGATTTGGGAGGAAGGAGATGAAATTCTACAATGAATTTTAGAGAGAGAAAGTAGTTTTTTTTTTGGAGAGAAATACATAAAATTAGGGTTCTTAGATTAGTTATCAATGAAGAAGATGAGGGCATTTTTATCAACTTAACAAAAAAATTAAAAATCACTGTGCTAACACTCGTCAAATTCTGGGTTTGGTGGGGGGGGGGGGGGGGGGGGGGGTTTGGTTTAAGTCTAAGGATTAACAAAATAAGGGGTAGACTAATTATAGATTAAGAATTGGAACTAACTCAAAAAAGCCCAATAAATTATCATCAATTAACGGACACACATATCTGTGATGGAGATCCGATAAAAACTTGTTTGTATCTAGACCATTCTTTAGCAAATATTTTTTGTCGATGAGAGCATCTTCCAATAATTTGGTGATGAAAATTTAATGTTAAAGAGTCGGTCCGAATACAAAGTCCGTACTAAATTTGAACCCTATAGACATACATATATATATACATAGAGAGAGAACTAGTCCTATCCATTTTTAGGTTCGAGGTGAAATTGTAAAAGATATCCTCTTACAAATAAATATATTAATTTTTTATATTAAAAAAATAAATTAATTTTATTTCAATAATAAGAGTTATATGCCACAAAAAACAAATAATAACTTCAAAGAATCCTTAAAAAGAAATTAAAAAAAAATTCTAGTTAAATATATAATTCTCTTTTATTGTTTTAAAATCAATATGGATGAACGAAAAAATGTTGGTGCCTCTCTAATTCTCTCTTATAATATAATATAATAGGATTGAGATTGAATATTGAAAGAAAGAGACAGAAAAGAGCTGAATATGTTATTTCCTTACATGAAGGTGAATATGTAGTTTCCTTACATGCCGCTAGAACTTAATTTTTGAATCCTCGATAATTATCTTATCAGCCATCTCCTTAACTCCTAAGACCCTACATGTTATATATAATATGTAAATGAAACCAGAAATTAGGTACTTACTAATGAATGTGTGCGTACTAAAACTAGAAGTTATGGTGGTTTATTATTTGTACAACTAAGTACGTACCGAAGCACCATCTTTTTAATTCAGTAGCATTGGGATGGATGAGGGTGTGATAATATCATAACATTATATTGGAAATTTTTAATTACATTAATAAGGTAGTTGAATTTGAGTTGCATAAAATAATTTATATAATTATACATATAAACAACCAAGAAAAGTATTATTTAATACTATGGTCAAACAATGATGCCTGTTCAATGAAGAAAACAATGATTGTCACCCTTCTATATATGGACAACCTCCATCTTAACGTACTTCTTTCATTCAATGTTTTAGAAGGTGCGGCTAACTTAAAGCCTAAAGTGCTTAGTCGGGATTTAAATATTAGATGCTAAGTAATTTTTTTTTTTAAATTATATTTTTAATTTATGTATATGTAAAATTTATACACAAAATAATAAAAATAATATTTAAATAAGGCAAAAAATGATTACTAATTCAGAATTAAAGTCTTAAATTTTTAAATTCTCAAATAAGAGTCATCGATCTAATAGTATTAGAATTCTTATAAACATTACCGAATATTAGGCCCATCAGATGAATTTTTCTTAATTGCAAAGCTGGGCCCATGATAAAAGGAGGATTTGTTAAAACTAATTGAGGGCCCACTGAAAAATAAGTTAGAAGAATTTGGGTTGAAATTGTTTGCCCATACTCACCGCCTAGCTCGCTGTGGGGGGTACCGTCTGACGCCTAAGCGATCGCCAAGACCAACTTTTAGAACACTGATTTCGTTTCTGGTAAATTAGGATTCAGCCCAAAATTCAAAGCCTCAATATTTTGCGAATTGACCTAACAAATTGATTAGGGTTGTTACCGATTACGCTCCACCTCATTCATTGTCAATTACGTCCGTTCAGATCAACACATACTCTATATTATATATATATATATATATATACTCGGTCAGTGGTTAAAGAGGGGAGTCAGAGTCCACTAGGAGCCGACCATCATGGTGGTGAGAGTGTGTGTACAACAAAGAAGGAAAAAAAAAACAATATGGCAAAAGATACGCCATTGATTTTAGTTGCCATCATACAAATCTTTTTTCAGTATGTGGACCACCCCTTATGACTCCCCATCATTCTCCCCTCCATTGCCCAAAACCTTTCTCTTTCTTTTAAATTAAGAATCAATAACCAAAGACATAAAAATAGTAACTTTATCAATTTGGTTTGCAACATATAGATTTATGGCAATGCAACATACCAGTGGCAGAGTCAGCATTAGTCCTTCATAGAGATTTAAAAAAGACTATATGTATACAGATCCAACACTTTTTCTAACAAAAATTGACACACATATATACATATACGATAAAAATTATGCAAAGATCTAAATAAAACAAAGGATTTTTTAGTTATTTTTCAAAAAATTACAAATTTAAGATTGTATATATATATATAAATATAATTTATTTTAAAATTATATATTGTTAGTATGGTGTTTGAGTGACAAAGAAATTCTCCATCACTGCGTCGAAATTGTTGGGGACCTTTGAATAGGTTAATCGTAGTGCATAGTGATGGTAGTAAGAGGGTGGTGTCGTTGGTGTAGGAGAAAGAGAGGGGATAAAAAGAAGAGGAAAATCGGTGAGTCTAAATATTTTGTCGAAACAAAGGGGGAGAGAAGAGGAAGAATGGGTCTAGGTTTTGTCATTTTGTGTTTTTGATATAATTAATAATCTTCGGTCAAACTTTATTTTAAGAGCAATGGCATTTATGTAATGAAAGACAACTCTTATACTTAAATATCATGAAGTATAAAGTTCTGTGCATAGGTCCCTGTATATATATATTTTCAAAAAAAATCCCATATGTAATAATAAAAAGGTAAAAATCAAGGAGGGTCAATTGGCCCCCTTACTAGCATCGCCCCTACATCGTACCCAGCTTTTTCTTTTTTGGGAGATATGTTTATTTACATTATAACCTTATCATATTCGTGCAAACACATTTAATTACTTTGTTGTCATGTTGTTACTTATGTTCTAAAATATTATTGCATGGTCTTTACAAAAAAATATGAGGGCATAATATGTATGAACTGTTGGTTCAATTATGCTTGCATTCTTCTAAGGTATGCTACTATACATGCTTTTCTTTAATTTGAATATGATCACCTGAAACATCTAAATGCTCCTAGGCTATGTTTGACGCACTGGATAAAAGGGTAAGATAAGATAAAGTTATCCTATCCTATGTTTGTTATTCAATAGGATGGGATATTGGGGCGGATTATTTATCCCACTAAAGCTTCTTATCCCACCAAAAGAATGATTAACGAATCCCACCTAAGAGGTTGGATTGTTTTATCATGTCCGGATGAGATTAAGTAATCCAATTCGACTCTCTAATTTGGCCCATCAAACACACCTCTAGAGTCAAAGACATAGTTTAATATGTCCAATAACCGTCAGTGTTAAAAAAAATCAAATTTGTAAGAGAAATATACAACATTTAACCTTAACATGTCTATATATGACCTTATAAGTCTTAGTTGTACTTGTGTCAATATTTGTATTTGATACATCTTTAATATGTTAATCTTATTAAAAAAATGAGAAGAGAAACCCAATTTACCCCTTAATATGCCTACATATATTGTTAAATCGTTCCACATAGAAAAGCCCCTAAATATATTAGGTGAGGGAGCCCAAAAATACAAGCGCATAATTGGCCCTTAATTGGACTCTAGCCCTAGCCTTTCAACCAAGCTTAACTCATTATTGAAGAATTAATTAAAAAGGCCCATGTCAAGGGACCTAAAACCCAGCAATGACGAGGTGATCTAAGCCAATCAAGATGATCTATGATTACCCGGGATGGTCATGCTGATGTAATGCGTTGGCTGAGATGGATATAATTACATGGATAAATTACTTTTGTAATACAAACAAAGTTAATTTATATTATGTATTATGAATAAGATAAAACCACATGTAAAGTGTGAGAGAAGAGCCCGAGTATACCCTTTTTAGTATTTTACTATTTATCCTAATGGTGCATTGTAAATCATAATTCTATATTTATAAATAGAAAAGGTGAGACACATTACAAGAATCTTGAATCCTAGATAACTCCAGAGAGAGAAAGAACAAGAACTAGGCTGGTAGTCTACTTGTAAACCATTTATATTACTGCTTTGAGCAAATATACTTACACACACACACACACAAGGTGGAGGAATTACCGGATTGATAGCCAAATTAACCGGAGGAACCACCTTACAACAAAGTTATAGTCTCATTTTTTGATTATTCTTACTTTCACTTTATGCATTATGCTTTTTTATTCGGTTGTGGGGAGAACAAAGAATTTTGGCACCTATAATTAGTGCTGTCTATGGAAAACGAGTTAAGTAAGTACAATTCTTCCATAAACAACCCAGAGTGATTAAAAAATCTCTTTTAAAAATGGTCAAACCAGAAGTCGGCTAGAAGGACGGCTGTGAATACCTCATTTTGCAACTATCGCAAGAGTATCAATCTCTAGGAAAATGAACACGCATACATGCACGAGCATTAATAGATGCATACATACTATATACATGTGATACAGGTCAAAGAAAGAAACCGAAAGGACACCCGGATGAGAAGTTACGAGAATTACCGGAAGCTGCCAGAATTGAAAGCCATCAATCTTGTAAAAACTTGTATAATGGGACGTCTACCATTATTATCATCTTTAAACTTTGAGGGTTGTTAGATAGTTCCATAAGGAGTAACATACTCAAAAATCAGCTCGATCTGACGGTTGAATCTCCAAAAATTTTAAAAACCGGGAGTTCATTTTGAGTGATCAAATGGAGGCCTTCCCGAAATCAAAATGAGCTCCAATTTTGTCAATATATAGGTCTTGTTGTGGGGAAGAACATATACAAAACTCAGCTTTATCGGACATGAGATCATCATCGTGCAATTCTAATTGAAATATCCTTCGTAGAAATTAGGGTAAATTGATGAGCCCAAGAATAACACTGGAGCTGGATCATGGAGTGAAGGCTGTGCAGATCCCATCCGGGTTCCAAGTGGCCCAATCACTCGAGCTAGAGCCAAGAAGATCAAGGAGGCACTTATGACCATGGTCCAAGAGATGATGAGCAAAGCTGAAGCATGGAGGATCATTGAAGGGGATCGGGTTCAAGAATGGAAGACATTACTTAAAGGCCCAATTGAAGATGTTCAAAATAGCAGCCCAAGGGATTAAAAAGCATGTATTAGATAAATGGGCTAGGCTTTGTTTATTTTAAGTTTAATTTATGTTTAGTTTTGCTTGGGGCCCAAGTTATGTGGGAAACCAATTAATTTCGTTTTCTTTATTTTCCTAGACCTAGTAGGTTTAATTACTCCTATTTAAAGGAGCTAACGCTATTGTTTTTAGGCAGCTTTGATTAATTAATTTTCGAGTGTTTTTCACCTCTTGCGTTCTAAGAACGTCTCGAACAGCCAGAATTAGGGTTCTTGTTGTTCTTCGACTTAGCAATCAATTAACCCATCGATTGATTGTTTGTCTACGACTATACCAAGGTTCTTTCTCGTTTTCGGGATTGGGTCGAGGTTCCACCTCCATTAACTTCGCGTGGTTCCAAGGTTCTTGCGTTTTTCAGCGTCAAGGGTTGCGGATTCATCTTATTGGGTAGAAATACGATCGTGGTTTCATATCAGTTGGTATCAGAGGGAATTTTTCTATCCAGGTTTTATCTTTCGTTTGCTTCTGTTTTGATAAATTCGTAGGCTGCTTTAATTCGTATCTTCTTAAACCTAGGGTTGTTAATTTCGATTCCAAAAATAAAAAAAAAAAAAAATATCGATTCTGTTTTGCTACATAATTATCGAATCTGTGCGGCTGAGTAATTTTCGAACTTGTTGATGATTGATCTTCGTATTTGTTCTTACTAAGTGCGTTTCGAATCTGCTCTTGATTGTTGGTTAGTAGAAACTTCGATAACTCCATATAAACCCTAGTTGCTGAGATTCGATTGTGATGAGTTTCGATTGCTGCGTATAAACCCTAGTTTTGAGTTTCGCCTATTAGGGTTAATTAATTCTGATTGCTGCGTACAAACAGTGCGAATTTCGATTGCGAATTTTTTTTAATTGTCGATTTGAATTGTGCTTTTTATTCTGCTAAAATTTTGAATTCTGGAAATTTCGACTACACCAGATTAAAGTAGAAGTCGAGACACCCAGGAAAAAAAAAAAAAAAAAAAAAAAAAAAAAAAAAAAAAAAAAAAAAAAGAGTACAAAAATTTCCGAAATTCGCAATTATTTTCTTGGATTTGGGTTATATAGGGTCCAAGGATTCCAAAAATCTTGTTTCCACAAGACTGAATTTTCGCTCATTCTTATCGATTTTCTCGCTTCACATCGTGTCCATAATTCACTGGGATTCCTGTTTATTGAGTTCTTGGTGAAAACATACTTGTCCTACCATACAATTGATCTGTCTGGGTTGTGATTGGTCTGTTTGGGAACCAAGGCGAAGGTTCTGGCTTTTCGATTTGTTTGAAAGTTCCAAAAGGTGAAATTGTGAGGGTTATCATTACTTTTGAGAGCTAAACACGAGCGGTAAAATCAGAGTGACATATTCTGAGTGAAACACGTAAGGGAGTGCAGTGAGGAAATCTTTATTTCTTTATATTGTGCTAATCTCTTTTGCTTTAGCAATATGTCGAACTTCGATCCTAAGTTGTTCCAAGAAGCCATGACAATACCTTACAAAATATGATGAGAGAGGAGTTTTGGGGCTTTAAGAGCAAGTGGAGGAGATCAGTGACGAATTAAAACGAATGCAGGTGAAAGTAATAGAGTTGAGAGCGCTCAACATGAACAATCTGGCAAATCGCGTAGTGCTCAAAGGACTGGGAGAATGCAGCCTAGAGAAAGGAGGCTGAGAAATGATCCTAATAACTATTACCGAGATAGTTTTGATGACGGAGATAGTGACATTGATTCGATAACCGCTAACCGACGGAATGGTAGCGATTTGGTAGAGGAACTAATCGGGAGGATGACAACATGAATGGGATCAAAATGAAGATTCCATCCTTCCAAGGGAAGAATGACCCCGAGGCCTATCTTGAGTGGGTCAAGAAAGTGGAATTGGTGTTTGCTTGCCATAATTACTCCGAGTCCAAAAAGGTTAAATTGGCAGCTATTGAATTTTCCGATTATGCACTTGTTTGGTGGATCGTTTGATGACAGAGCGAAGGCGTAGTGATGAAGGGCCCGTGGAGACATGGGAAGAGATGAAGCGCCTGATGAAGAAGCGATTTGTACCCGATCACTATTATCGGGAATTGTACCAAAAATTACAAGGGCTTACACAGGGGAATCGTATGTTGATGAGTATTATAAGGAGATGGAAATGGCCATGATTCGGGCCAAGGTTGTGAGAATAGAGAAGCTACCGTGGCGCGGTTCTTAAGCGGTTAATCGAGAAATTGCCAATGCGGTTGAACTGCAGCCGTATGTCGAGATTGAAGATATGGTTCACACACGGCAATTAAAATAGAGAGACAACTTAAGAGGGGTAGCCTACGCCAAAACCAAAGTCCAACCACACCCTCTTGG
This sequence comes from Lonicera japonica, assembly GCA_021464415.1. Taxonomy (NCBI): domain Eukaryota; kingdom Viridiplantae; phylum Streptophyta; class Magnoliopsida; order Dipsacales; family Caprifoliaceae; genus Lonicera; species Lonicera japonica. The sequence continues at coordinate 24,959,433 of CM038463.1, forward strand.
AAATCAAATCCCCTTTGGAAGAATAGGAGAAATCAGCGGCATCAAAGTCCAAAACCGAGCCCAAACAGGGACGGCCAGCCTTGGAAACCAAGGTAAACCTAACACTACTAATACTCCTACTACTCGAAACCGGGACATTATCTGTTGGAAGTGTCAAGGGAGAGGCCACGTGTCTACTCAATGCCCGAACAAGCGAGTAATGATGCTTCTGGATAATGGGAATATGAAACGGATGAAGAAAGCGCTGAAGCAATGCCACCTTTGGAGGATATCGAAGAAGAGGAGAGCGCTATACAGGCGAGTTGTTAGTTGCAAGGAGAGCGCTCAGTGTGCAAGCAAGGGAGGATGAGGAGCAGCGCGAGAATATTTTCACACACTCGTGCCTAGTGCTAGGCAAGGTGTGTAGCTTGGTAATAGATGGAGGTAGTTGCACTAATGTGGCTAGCACAACTATGGTGGAGAAGCTAGCATTGCACACGACTACACATCCAAGGCCTTACAAACTTCAGTGGTTGAATGATAGCGTTGAAGTGAGGGTGAACAAGCAGGTTTTGGTGTCCTTTAGCATTGGGAAGTACGAGGACCAAGTACTTTGTGATGTGGTTCCCATGCAAGCCGGCCATATGTTATTGGGGAGACCTTGGCAATATGACAGAAGAGTTAAACACGACGGCTTCACCAATAAATATTCGTTTGAGATGAACAAGAGAACAATCATTCTGGCACCCTTACCGCCACAGCAAGCCTATGCTGATCAGTTGAAGTTGCAAAATGAGGAGGAGCAACGAGAGCTGAAAAGAAAAAGAGAGTGAGTGGTGAGGAAAGAAAGAGAGTGAGGGAAAAAGAAAAGAAATTGAGAAAAAAGAAAGTAGAGTGGACCAGTGACCAGTGACTATTGAGAGTAAGTTTGAGAGGAGGCAAAAGAATTTCTATGTAGAGCTAGTGAAGTGAGAAGAGCGATGCTTTGTAACCAACTTCTTGTACTTGTGTACAAAGAAGCGCTTTTGAACACTAACGAACTAAATTCTTCTTTGCCTAGTGTTATTATCTCTTTGTTGCAGGATTTTTGGTGACGTCTTTCCGGAGATACGCCAAGCGGTTTACCACCTATTCGAGGAATAGAGCACCAAATTGACTTCGTACCCGAGCATCCATTCAAACCGACCAGCCTATAGGAGTAATCCAGAGGACGAAGGAACTTCAAAGGCAAGTGACGGAGTTACTGAGAAAGGGTATGTGAGAGAGAGTATGAGCCCATGTGCGGTGCCAGTATTGCTATGCCGAAAAAGATGGACGTGGAGGATGTGCGTGGACTGTCGGGCAATTAATAATATCACGGTAAAGTATCGTCATCCCATTCCACGTTTAGATGATATGCTTGATGAGTTTGCATGGGTCTAGCATATTCTCTAAAATTGATTTGAAAAGTGGATACCATCAAATTAGGATGAAAGAAGGAGATGAATGGAAAACAGCTTTTAAAACAAAATATGGTTTATATGAATGGTTAGTTATGCCTTTCGGTTTAACTAATGCACCTAGCACTTTCATGAGATTGATGAACCATGTTTTGAGATCATTCATTGGCAAATTCGTTGTGGTCTATTTTGATGATATCTTAATTTATAGCAAGAGTCTAGATGACCATGTAATTCATTTAAAATATGTTTTGGATGTCTTGCGAAAAGAGAAGTTATATGCTAACCTGAAGAAATGCACCTTTTGCACGGATAAGCTTGTATTTCTTGTTTTTGTGTGAGTGCACAAGTATTCAGGTTGATAAGGAAAAGGTGAAGGCTATTCAAGAATGGCAAAGTCCTACGAGTGTTGGGCAAGTGCGAAGTTTTCATGGACTTGCTAGTTTTTATCGGCGATTCGTGAGAGATTTTAGCACAATTGCGGCGCCATTGACTGAAGTGATTAAGAAGAATGTTGGGTTCAAATGGGGAGAGGAACAAGAGAAGGCATTCCAATTACTAAAAAGCAAGCTAAGTAACGCCCCCCTTGTTATCTTTGCCTAACTTTTCAAAGACTTTTGAAATTGAATGCGATGCTTCAGGAAATGGTATTGGTGCTGTCTTATGCAGGAAGGGAAGCCAATTGCATACTTTAGTGAGAAGCTAGGTGGGGCGACCCTAAATTACCCTACTTATGACAAGGAGCTCTATGCATTGGTGAGAGCATTGGATACTTGGCAGCACTATCTTTGGCCGAAGGAGTTCGTGATTCACACAGATCATGAATCGTTGAAGCACTTGAAGGACAGCAAAGGTGAACAAGCGCCATGCCAAATGGGTAGAGTTCAGAGATACTTTTCCGTATGTGATCAAGTATAAGCAGGGCAAGGAAAATGTTGTAGCAGATGCTTTGTCACGCAGGTATGCTTTAATTGCTACTTTAGATGCTAAATTGCTTGGATTTGAATACATCAAGGAATTGTATTGTGATGATGCTGATTTTAGAGATATCTTTAATGCATGTGAGAAAGTGGCGTTTGATAAGTACTTTAGGCATGATGGGTTCTTAATGCGTGAAAACAAACTTGGTGTGCCTAAAAGTCATTGCGTGAGTTGCTTGTGAAAGAGGCTCATGGTGGGAGTCTAATGGACACTTTGGTATAGCTAAGACTTTAGGAGTATTACAAGAACACTTCTTTTGCCTCACATGAAAAGGATGTTGAAAGAATTTGTGAGAGATGTGTTACTTGTAAGAAAGCAAAGTCTAAGTTAAACCCCCATGGTTTATATACCCCATTACCCATTCCTAGTGACCCTTGGGTTGACATTTCTATGGATTTTGTATTGGGATTGCCTAGGACTAAGCATGGGAATGATTCTATTTTCGTGGTGGTTGATAGGTTTTCTAAAATGGCTCATTTTATTGCTTGTAATAAAACTGATGATGCACCACGGATTGCTAATTTGTTCTTCAAAGAAATTGTGCGATTGCATGGCATGCCTAGAACCATTGTTTCTGATAGGGATGCAAAGTTTTTTGAGTTACTTTTGGAAGACTTTGTGGGGAAGTTGGGTACTAAATTGTTGTTTTCTACTACATGTCATCCCCAAACTGATGGTCAAACAGAAGTAGTGAATAGAACTTTGTCCACTTTGTTGCGTGCCATAATTAAGAAGAACTTGAAAGAGTGGGAAGAATGTTTGCCTCATGTTGAGTTTGCATATAATCGATCTGTTCATTCTGCATCTAAGTTTTCTCTCTTTTGAGATTGTGTATGGTTTAAATCCTTTAGCTCCTTTGGATTTATTGCCATTACCTGTTGAGCATGCTAACCTAGATGGCAGGAAAAAGCTGAGTTTGTTAGACAGATTCATGAGAAGGCGAGGCAAAACATTGAAAGAAGAACTGAGCAGTATGTGCAGCAAGCAAACAAAGGAAGGAAAAAGGTGGTCTTTGAACCAGGAGATTGGGTTTGGCTGCACATGAGAAAGGAACGTTTTCCAGTTCAAAGGCGTTCTAAGTTGTTACCTAGAGAGATGGACCATTTCAAGTTGTGAAACGGATCAATGACAATGCATACAAACTTGATCTTCCAGGTGAGTATAATGTGAGTGCTACATTTAATGTTGCTGATCTAAGTCCGTTTAGTGCAGGTGACGAATTGAGGACAATTCCTTTTCAAGAGGAGGGGAATGATGAGCCCAAGAATAACACTGGAGCTGGATCATGGAGTGAAGGCTGTGCAGATCCCATCCGGTTTCCAAGTGGCCCAATCACTCGAGCTAGAGCCAAGAAGATCAAGGAGGCACTTATGACCATGGTCCAAGAGATGATGAGCAAAGCTGAAGCATGGAGGATCATTGAAGGGATCGGTTCAAGAATGGAAGACATTACTTAAAGGCCCAATTGAAGATGTTCAAAATAGCAGCCCAAGGGATTAAAAAGCATGTATTAGATAAATGGGCTAGGCTTTGTTTATTTTAAGTTTAATTTATGTTTAGTTTTGCTTGGGGCCCAAGTTATGTGGGAAACCAATTAATTTCGTTTTCTTTATTTTCCTAGACCTAGTAGGTTTAATTACTCCTATTTAAAGGAGCTAACGCTATTGTTTTTAGGCAGCTTTGATTAATTAATTTTCGAGTGTTTTTCACCTCTTGCGTTCTAAGAACGTCTCGAACAGCCAGAATTAGGGTTCTTGTTGTTCTTCGACTTAGCAATCAATTAACCCCATCGATTGATTGTTTGTCTACGACTATACCAGGTTCTTTCTCGTTTTCCGGGATTGGGTCGAGGTTCCACCTCCATTAACTTCGCGTGGTTCCAAGGTTCTTGCGTTTTTCAGCGTCAAGGGTTGCGGATTCATCTTATTGGGTAGAAATACGATCGTGGTTTCATATCATAAATGGAGGCCTTCCCGAACTCCGATCGATCTCAAATTTGGATACAAGCTAGAAAACATTTTGAGGAAAAACATATCCAAAATTTAAGAGAATAAAATGGCTAAAAGTTCACTTGTTGTATGTAAGTACGTTTCCTACGCGGGAAAAACTCTTTGTACCAATCTGAGGAAACCAAACTCCGATCGGCTTCAAATTTTACAAGGGTCTAAAAGACTTCTATTTCCAATACATATACAGAAATCATCATCATCCAATGCATAGAACTTCACTTGTCGTACAACAAGTGACCTTGCCTACAACAAGTACTTTTCCTATGTGGAAACAAACTCTTCGTACCAATCAGAGCAAAATGAGTCCTTCCCGAACTCCGATCGACCTCAAATTTTGACATGATCTAACAGACTTCCATTTCCAACACATATCCAAAAATCAATGTGATCCATCGGTAGGAAGGCCTCGTGATAAGCCCCTAGATTCTTGGTTGCAATATTTTTTCTTGCACTCCAAGTAATTTTCAACTATAAATAGACGCCCCTCCATACATATTTTTCATCAACAATCAAAGGGATTTTGTGGTATACAACAAGAGACCCTTATTTTCTCCCTTCGAGAGGGCTCAGGTATAATTTTCTCTTTCCTCTTTTATTTATTCGTTGGTTTTATAATTCATATTCTTGTCTGCATAATTACTATCATTTGAAAGCTTTTCAAAACCCTTTTTCAAATCGTTTTTCAAAACCAGAAGCTTAGAACAAACCCTAATCCAATTCTAAAATAGTATTTTTACTTTCTTACTTTTTCAAATGCTCGGATTAGCGGTATTGTTATACGAAGAAATCGATAATCACTATATATCCAATCTAACTCATAGATTGTGGTGTATATGTGATAAATACTCAATTACGATAGCACTAGTGCCATCTGTACCGGTTTAATCAATAGATTATGGTATACGATCGATCAACTCGCTTTATATCACATTGAATATAAGAATCCACATCGAATCAGTTTCCAAAAAGTCCAATGCTTTATAAAATCACTTGTTTTGTTGCATTTATTATTATTAAACTCTTTTTTTTCAAATCACACACTTATTTTTAAAATCCTGGGTAAACTAAGAAACACGTCGTTTTTATCCCTTCCCCAAAATCCCAATTTTTAAATCAAGCACTAAAAACTATAAAGTAATTGCAATAACATGCAAAAACTGAATTAGAACATGCGCATGTCTTACTTAAGAGACTGAAAGGACAAATTGGGTGCCTAACACTTTCTCAATTCGTAACTTAATCCTCGAACCTTTGAATCAACTAGTTTCGTATACATTGTATATAAAAGGATATTTGGTCCATAAATAAGTCTCTTTTACACAAACCTTTTGTTAACAAACTAGAGACTCTCATTCTTTTTAAAACTGATTTTCAAAGTAACATGGAATCGCCGCCCACGAGGACTTAGGAATCGAGAACGCGGGTTCTCATAGTGCCGACTCTGCTGGGAATTTTTTAAGAAGATTAGACTCTAAAGAAGAGTAAAATATGCGTGGATAATCGTTTATGTTTGCATCCTATTCATTTCGGCCTTAGTTTTAGAATAATATAAATGTGATTTAGGTGGATACCCTGATTATCTTTTTATTTGTAATTATTGTTTGAGGAAATCTTTTCATAAATAAAAATTGAATGTACTCGAACAAAGCTTAAAGCTCTTATAATAATGAACTGCCATAATTGTTATTTTTCACACACGCATTATTATTATGCATTATTGTGAGTGTTAAATTACCCATTTTTAACTCGAAAATACTACTTAGTGAGTAGGGAGTTGGCTCGTCTGGGTTAACATAAACCGAAAGCTTTTATTTTCATTTTTCTTGGCCAAGTACTAACCTAGGTATATCGAGTGACGAATAGGAGGGAGCCTAAACCTTACCCATCAAACCACACTTGCATATAGGATTTGTTAGCCTAATACACTTGAATTTTTGCATTTTTTTACCGTCAGTCGTGAGATTAGTGAACAAAAGGCCTTGTCATACATACCAACTCTTGGTTTGGAAAGTAAGGCCAGTGGCTATCTCCGCCCGTAGAAATCCCTCAGTAAAACCTGTTAGTGAGAATTTTTCTTTTACTATTTCCATGAAAAACAACTATAAGAGGAGAGAATTACCCGATTTTCTAAAATGTTTTCCAAAAAATGTGTCATTTTCCAAAACAAGTTTTCAAAATTGACTTTCAAAATCGGAAGGTTATAAGGGCACCCCATGAATTTATATTCCCACCCTAAACCTGTCCACGGGGCTCTCAAGTTGTTGCTGTAGGTTTGTTTTTGCCTAACCATCAAAAAGTGATTTTTGATTTTACTTCCTGTTGAGTCATAGTTTTTCAAGAATTATGCAACCCATGACAAAATATTGATTTTTTGGTCAATTCTCGAATTCTTTATCCCCATTCTTCATCACACTCAGATTATCTATCACATTAGACGACTCACGAGATCTGACTCATCATCGATCACACAAACACCAAGCTACCGATCGATCAAACCAAGAACAGCAATACTAAAGGTAAAAATGGTGAAGCCTCTCAAGCAGCAGATCTGCCTCCTCGTCCCGTTTTCCTACAAACTGAGGGTGGTGCCTTAACCCTTGTACATCTTTTCCATTTAATCCAGGACCTGACTCAGTCTATAGCCATCATGAAGGATCACCAAGTGGCCACCCAAGCCCGTCTTAACGCCCTAATCACTGCCAGAACATCTACTGAACCAAAATAAACCAACTCAATCCAAATCCATACCCAACCGAAGGCAGCCAAACTTGAGACCTAGTAGCTCCACCTAACATTCTCTAACACATTCTCCCAGTTCATACCGACATTAACCACCCACTTCTTCGGGGCCCTGCCAACATCGTTGTACCACTAGTGCAAGATCCCAAAGTCGCCTGGTTGAACCCCGAACATAACCAACCCTTTTAAAACCATAATTCCCAAGCCATCATTGATGTAGATCCGTGCAAGAGGTGTACATTAAGGGTGCCAAAGGTATATGCACTGTATAAGACCATAATAACTCCTCAAAGACTAGCCTCACCATCATTATTCGCACACATTGAGGGTGGCAAGGGTACATACATTGAGGGTATCGAAAAAAGACCAGAACAGCTTTCTAAAGACTAGCCTATCCATTTATCATTTGCACACATTAAGAGTGTCGATGGTAGATACACTGAGGGTGCGGACAAAAAGACCCGAACAGCTCCATCAAGACAAGCCTCTCCATTTATCATTTGCATTGAGGGTGCCTTAACTCACAGTATCATAACCATGGTTGTCCTATCAACAGAATTAGTAATTCTGCCTTTCAAGAACATCGGTAAGTTTCTTGAGATTGAGGGTAAGAGCAAAAAGCAGCAACGCACACGGATTCGGATAAGCTCATAAAAAATCAAGAAGAAGAAAGCAACTTATCAAGACAGAAGCATAACACAGGATCAACAGAATCCCAAGATGGAAGCACACAATTTCACTTATCATCTCACATTCATTCATTAACTAGAAATCAATATTTGCTTTTTTAGTGTTGCTATATTTTTAAAAAATGGTCGGTCTTGCATGTATACATCTGCACTTAGATAATTTCAAGTGGCGTAACATATTTTATAAATTAGGCAACTCAAGATTTACGACCTTTTCAAAAACAAGTTTTTATAACGATGGTGCGATGATTTAAAAAGTATGTGAATACTCGAATTTAAGAAAGCATGGCATAAGCATTTGCATAATGCATACATGCAAAAGTGTACCATGCACCGGTCCAAGAACACATAAGCACTAGGCTCCATGACATGCCAGATAGGCTTTATACCGCATCCTAGTATGTACCTCTATGGTTAACCTTACATATTATCACAATTCATCCCAGAGAGTCGAATCACCTCACAATTCTTCCCAGAGAGTCGAATCACATCAAAATTCTTCACAGATGGTCAAATTACGCCATAATTCCTTTAGAGAGTCGAATTCCATCAAAATTCCTCCTAAAGAGTCGAATAACCTCATAATTCCTCTTAGAGAGTCGAATCACATCAAAATTACTCCTAGAGAATCAAGTCACTTCAAAATTCCTCCTAGAGAGTCGAATCACAATTTCTCTGAAATAGTCGAAGCATATCACAATTCCTCCCAAAGAGTTAAATCACATCACATTTCCTTCAAGAGAGTTGAATCAAAATTTCTCCCAAATAATCGAATCACATCAAAGTTTCTCCTAGAGAGTCGAATCACAATTCCTTCCAGAGAGTCAAATCACAATTCCTCCCAGAGAGTCGGATCATATAATAGAACCCAAAGCCCAGCCCTTTTTACAGGCAATTCCCAAGCTCTTTTTACAAATCCCAACCTTGCTATACAAATCCAAGCTCTTTCTACAAGCAAACCTAAGCCAACTTCAAAATCAAAGAAGCCCCATTTTAAAGGATATTAGAGAAAGATAGAGAGAAATACTGGAATAAAAAAATGTTATAATTGATACGTAGGGAAAAACTCCACAAAAAGGGCTTTTGGCCTAGCTTCTTCTGTCCCAATAAGCTTTTAAGATACGCCCTCCAAGGTTCTCGGACCAGAAATCACAAATACAACACGACAATGTCAAATGCAAACTTCCAAAGTAAACATTCTCAAATCGCAAGGAAGATGATGCTCAAGAACCTGGCAAAGTGAGAAGGAACAAAGTGGGTAAATAAGAAAATTGAAAGAGTATAAAAGAGGATAAATCCCATAGTGCCAAAAAAAATATTAAAAAAATAGAAAATACAAAAGATGACAGTGAGAGCCGCACCAAGAGTAGCAGTTAGGCCAAAACGCCCATGGCTACATCTTTGGTGAGGAAGGCTGCAGACCATGCAAAAGAAAAAACAAATAAACTACATCAAAAAAATTTCAAACAATTAAGGAGAAATAAGGGCATCAAAAAACAAAAAACAATGTAAGCAAAAAAAAAATTTCTCCTCTCACGAAATCAGAAAATAATAAACAAAATCATATCCTAGTGATACAAAAAAAATGCCATGGAAGCAAAGGAAAAGGCAAAGTCCAAAAATTATACACGGGGTTTGAGAATTGAGAGAACATAACTCGTTTCTTTCTCAAGAGGAAAGAAGGCAACCAAAAGTTCTTGTTTTTTCAAAAAGATATCACACCAAAACTTTATCTCTTTATCTCTCTATATCTCTTAGAGACTCACCTCCTTAACAAATCATCAACCCTCGCATCAGCCCTTATCCAAGCCGAGAGGAGTTATTATATCCCCAGCAGATCATTAACTCTCAGCCTTTATCCTAGCTAGTAGGAATTCTCATACCCCATCAACAGACCATCCATTATCATGTCCCCAGCAGACATTCACTATCTCACACGCTTTGCTAAAGCAGGCTCAACCTTTTACGCGGTCCACGCACCTCGCTAAAACAGGGACTCAACCCTCTATGCGATCCACGCACTTTGCTAAAGTAGGCGACCCACCCCTCTACTCGATTCAAACACAACACCCGAATAGCAAATCGTTGACAAAATCATCCCTGCTCGTAGGAGTACATTAGCTCAATATCAAAACAATAAATTATTGACAAAACCGTCCCTCTATATGAGTGTACATCAACTCAATACCAAATTAAAATTATTAACAGAACCGTCCCTGCCTGTGGGATTATATCAAGTCAACAACCGAATCAGAATTGCTAATAGAACCGTTTATATCAAGAGGAGTGTGAGAACCCACGTTCTCAATGCCCGGAGTCCTCGTGGGTGGCGATTCTATTTGTTGCTTTAAAATCGGTTTTGAAAAAAATAAGAGTCACCAGTTTGTTTTACTAAACAAACAAAAAAGGTTTGTGTAAAAGAGACGTATTTATGGACTAAATATCCTCTTATACACAATGTATGCGAAACCAGTTGATTCGAAGGTTCGGGGATTAAGTTACGAATCGGGAAGGTGTTAGGCACCCAATTCGCCCTTTCGGTCTCTTGAGTAAGATATGCGTGTATTATAATTCAATTCTTGCATGCTATTGCCATTACTTTACAGCTTTTCGTGCTTGCTTTAGAAATCGGGATTTTGAGGTTGGGATGAAAACGATGTGTTTCCTAGTTCGCCCATGATTTTGAAAATAAGTGTGTGCGTGTGTGATTTAAAAAAGATAGTTTGATAATAACAGATGCAATGAAACAAGTGATTTTGTAAAGCATTGGGCTTTTCGGAAACTGATTCAATGTGGAATCTTATACTCGATATGATATGAGACGAGTTGACCGATCGTATACCAAAGTCTATTGATTAAACTGGTATAGATGGCACTAGTGCTCTCATCATCGAGTATTCATCACATATACACCGCAATCTATGAGTTAGATTGAATATATAGCGATTATCGATTCCTTCGTATAACAATACCGCTAATCCGGACTTTTGAAAAAGTAAGAAAGTAATAATACTATTTTGAAATTGGATTACGGTTTATTATATGTCTTTAGTTTTGAAAAACAATTTGAAAAAGGGTTTTGAAAAGCTATCACGTGATAAAAATTATGCAAACAAGAGTATGAATTATAAAACTGATGAATAAATAAAAGAAAAGAGAGAAAATTATACATGAGCCTCCTTGGAGGGAGGGAATAAGGATCTCTTGGTGTGTACCACGAAATCCCCTTGATTGTTGATAAAAATAATGAATGGAGGGGGGGGTCTATTTATAGTTGAAAAAATACTTGGAGAGCAAGAAAGGAGATTGCAATTAGGACTCTTGGGGTTTATCGCGAAACCTTCCCACCGTTGGATCATCCTGATTTTTTTATATGTATTGGGAATAGAAGTCTTCTAGATCGTGTCAAAATTTCAGGTCGATCAGATTCTTGGAAGGTTCTCTTTTGTTCTGATTGGTACGAAGAGTTTTGTTTCCGTGTAGGAAAGGTACTTGTTCTAGACAAGGTCACTTGTTTGCACGAAAAGTTAGGTTCTCACCATTAGATCATGCTGAATTTTGGATATATATTCTCAATATAAGTCTTTTACACCCTGTAAAAATTTGAAGACGATCGGAGTTCGGGAAGGACTCGGTCTCCTCGAATTGGTACAAAGAGTTTGTTCTCGCGTAGGAAACGTACTTGTGTACAACAATCTCAAGAACTTAACTTCTAGCCGTTGGATTATGCTAATTTTTGGATATATTTTCCCTCCAAATTTTTTATAGCTTGTATCCAAATTTGAGGTCTATCATAATTCGGGAAGGCCAATATTTATTTTAATTTACTACGAAGGACATTTCAACTAGAATTGCACGATAAACAAATTGTTTCTTGATGATCCCATGTCCGACAAAGCTGAACTTTGAACATGTTCTTCCCTATGATAAGACCTATCTACTGACCAAACTTCAGACCATTTTAACTTCGAGAAGACCTCCATTTGATCACCCAAAACAAACTCATAATTTTTTGAATCTTCGGAGATCCGACCGTCGGATCGAGCTGATTTTCGAGTATGCTACTCCTTATGGTAATGTCTAACAACTCTCAAAGTTTGGGGATGATCCAAAGTGTGTAACTCTCTTTTCACAAGTTTTCAAGAGTTTTGACGGTTTTTTATTCCGGCAATTTTCGATAATTCTGTAACTTCTCATCCGGGGTCCTTTCGGCTTTCTTCTTTGACCTGTATCACATGTACAACGTATGTGTGCATCTAAAAATACTCGTGCATGCATGCGTGTTCATTTCTTTGAAAATCAGAATTCTTGCGGGGGTCGCAAAATGAGTGTGTTCACAAGGAGTACAACAATTTAGCTCATCACACTAAAGCACATAACATGTCCCGAGCATTCCTGAAGTCACCCATCCATTCACAGCATAGATATACGAGTACATCACGGCATCATTTGCATGGCATTGCTTTCAAAATAGCATATAGATTTCATGCAAGTGCCATAAAATGATGCGTTCTCGTTATCAACTTAGTTTCTTGGCTTCACAAAGAATTTAGGCCAAGAGGGTCTGTGAACATTTCATTTTGCGACTCTCGCAAGAGTCCCAATCTCTAAAAAAATGAATACGCATGCATGCAGAAGCATTCATAGATGCATACATACTATATACATGTGATACAGGTCAAAGAAAGAAACTTAAATAACACCCGGACGAGAAGTTACGAGAATTACCAGAAGCTACCGGAACCGAAAGCCATTAATCATGTGAAAACTTATACAATGGGACTTCTACAATTCTGATCATCCTAAAAATTTGATGGTTCTTAAATGGTTCCATAAGGAGTAACATACTAAAAACTCAACTGGACCTCCGATCAGAGCAAAAGGAGTCCTTCCCGAACTCCGATCGACCTCAAATTTTTACATGATCTAGAAGACTTCCATTTCCAACACATATCCAAAAATTAGCATGATCCAACGGCGGGAAGGCCTCAAGTAAGCCCCTAGAGTCCTAGTTGCAATATCTTTTCTTGCTCTCCAAGTAATTTTCAACTATAAATAGACCCCCTTCCATTCATATCTTGCATCAACAATTAAGGGGATTTCGTGGTACGCACCAAGAGACCCTTATTCTCTCCCTTCGAGAAGGCTCAGGTATAATTTCTCTCTCCTTTTTTATTTATTCGTTGGTTTTATAATTAATATTATTGTCTGCATAATTACAGTCATTTGATAGCTTTTCAAAATCCTTTTTCAAATTGTTTTTCAAAACCAAATAAATATAATAAACCCTAATCCAATTCTAAAATAGTATTATTACTTTCTTACTTTTTCAAAATCCCGAATTAGCGGTATTATTATATGAAGGAATCGATAATTGCTATATATCCAAATTAACTCATAGATTACGGTGTATATGTGATAAATACTCGATTATGAGAGCACTAGTGCCATCTATACCAGTTTAATCAGTAGACTATGATACACGATCGATCAACTCGCTTTATATTATATTGAATATAAGATTTCACATCGAATCAGTTTCTAAAAAGTCCAATGCTTTATAAAATCACGTATTTCATTGCATCTATTATTATCAAACTTTCTTTTTCAAATCACACACACTTATTTTCAAAATTCCTGGGCGAACTAGGAAACATATAGTTTTCATCCCAATTCCCAAAATTTTAGTTTATAAAGCAAGCACAAAAAGCTGTAAAGTAATAGCAATAGCATGGAAAAACTGAAATACAACACGCGCATATCCTACTTAAGAGACCGAAAGGGCGAATTGGGTGTCGAACACTTTCCAAATCGTAACTTAATCCCCTAACCTTCGAATCAACTGGTTTTGCTTACATTGTGTATAAAAGGATATTTGGTCCATAAATACGTCTCTTTTACACAAACTTTTTATTTGTTTAGTAAAACAAACTGCCAACTCTCATTTTTTTCAAAACTGATTTTTAAAGTAACAAGGAATCGCAGCCCACAAGGACTTAGGCGTCGAGAACGCGAGTTCTCACACCCACATGCTTTAAACTCTGTCCTATTAGATGTACAAGAGAGAAACTTTAGAAAGTTACCACTAGCACAACTACCACCAAAGGTGGTATTGATAACTGCTTATCATAAGGAACAATTTGACTTAAATTATGCTGCTAAGAGTGTGGGTGATGCCAACTCACAAAGCGAGCTCATGAAGCTTAAGTTAGAAAATTAAGATTTAATGATGCTCTTGCAAAAGGAGTACAGAAAAAGGACTTTAATAAGTGGCACCCTATTTACATAAAAAATCGCTTATACCCCTCCACCTAGGAAATTCTCTATGGCTGGCCTAAAAGCTATTCCGAAATTTCAACTCTACATAAATTGAAAGGTTTCCTCAAACAAGTAAAAACCATGCTAATGGTTTGGCCACTTTGGCTTTAGCCATGGAATAAAAACTACAGGGAAAATTGAAGTGAAGTATTTACCTAGACCAAACATTGAGGCCGAGTAGGAAATGATCCAGAATAAGATTTTTGACATTGAAACATATTTGGGAGACAGTTGGATGGATTTAATCATTCACTATCTTAAAGACGAAAGCTTACCTAAACATAGAGATGAGGCTCACCAAATTAAAGCTTAAACCATCTGGTATTGGTTATACCTTGATCAGAAACTATATAAAAGATTATATTCGGATCCCTACCTTAAGTGTGTAAACCTAATGAATATTTAGAGCATTATCTTTGAGCTACATAAAGGTAACTGTGGTAGCCACATATGTGGATGATCTTTTGCTCATCGGGGAATGATATAAAGTTATAAAGTTATTAGTGGCCTTATATGCAGAAAGATGCACTTGCCTACACCAAGAAATGTGATAAGTTCCAAAAGCATTCTCTAATCATCCATCAACCAACAATATAGCTTTCATCCTTTCACCATCTTTTTGCACAATGGGGGCTATATATAGTTGGACTATTCCCTAAGCTGCTAAATAAAAAAAGTTTTTACCAGCCACAACTGATTATTTTACCAAGTAGGTAGAAACAGTTCCTTCGGCAAATAATGCATATTCAAAATCATAACTAGATTTGGTATACCAAAGATACTGGTCTCAGATAAAGGGTTTAAGAACTTCGCTATGTATTTTGGGCGTTCAGAACCACCACACACCAATCTATTAAGGAGACTCCATTCTCCTTAACTTATGGTACAAAGCTAGTGATGCCTTTAAAAATCAACTTACCAACATTTAAAATGGCCTGGCTGGGAATGATTAAGCTTTAGACGAATCCATTGACTTTGCCGACAAAGGGAGAAAAATGGCCCTAATTCAGCAAGTTAATTATCAATAGAGTTTATCCAAGCAAAGGTAAGGTCATGTGAATTTAATGGAATTTCAAGTTAGGGACATGGTTTTTAGAAAAACAATGGATTTAATTGTTGAATCAACGCATGGGAAACATGGTCAAAACTGGGAAAGACCCTATATACTTACTGGAAAATGGGCTTATTACCTATAAGGTTAAGATAGGAACCGGATCCTCAATCATTGAAGGGTTACCAATTTGAGAAAGTACTATCATTATACTTGTTCTATTTTTGGTATTGTAAAGCCAAGCAATGGGCTCTTGTTTGCGTTAAGTTGCCTTTTTGTTCTTTTAGTAGAATATTATATCTTACTGTTTAATGAATTAGGAAATATATAAATATATGTATGTATTAGGGCTATGTATGTATTGAGTCAATTACTAATTTCCTAAAAGAAATGAATTGAAAGCAAAATAATTTGAATTTTTTGGGTTAAAAATAAAAATGCCCATTTTTTGCATTTTACTTGCATTAGATTCTCCTTTAATTTGTGTGAGAATCCCGACAGGACCCCACGTCGCCCCGGCTAAGGCGGGCGCATAGTGCGTGGCTTGCTTTGATGATTTAAAGTTGCTTAACGGACAAAAATGTGTTTTGTACCATTTTGGGGTACAACGCTGTCTGTGCAACCAGATTGAGTTCAAGAACTATGTTACGACGCGTGAAGGTATTAGGCATCTGTGTCGCCCTTTCGGCTTCTAAATGGATATGCTTGTTTTTATCTTTTATTCGCTTCCTATTATTTTTGGCCTGAATGTATGTATCTATCAGTTTTATTAACATGCTGGGATAATGGCACAGATTACGAGAAAAAATAGTGTAATTTAATTAAAGACCGATTGACCATCACCAAAGACCGATTGGTCAACTGTAGTAGTATACTAGTTTTCCTATTTTTCAGTTCAGTCAGCATGCGGGTGTTTAATTAAAAATCAGTTTCGAGAAATATGAATCTATTTGCACTGCAATCCATAGTTCAGAATCAAACACATATTATATACAAATTAAATGTCCAATTTTGAATTAAATAGCATTTATGCAGTGTGTATATGTATGTGTATGTGTATTTACAATCATTCCCAGCATGCAGATGTATACAAATATGGGAAAGCAATAAATTAATTTGAAACAGAGATAAAGTGTCTTAAAGATTACCTTTGAAGCATAAATTAACTTCTTATTTCGATTGATATTGAGATAATGATACAAACTAGTCTACGAATTTCAGATATATCATTATAACTTGGTTACAATGTGTTACTATCTCTAGATCTAGTTTCCTATCTATTTTTGAGCATTTCACTCAGTCGTCGGCCTTTGGCGACTGTTCTTCATCTTATTCGAGTTCTGCCCCGAGTTCTGATCTCTCTCTCGAGCTCTGCCTCTCTTAGGAGGCCCCCATTTTTTCTGTGCTTTGTTCTGGTAAATATAGTTAGAGATTGTGGTTGTCGTATTGAAGACTGATCCGCGAGCTGTAAAGGCCGATTGGTTGTGATGGAAGACTGATTAGGGTTGGCCAAAGACCGACTCGTAGTCTTAAAAGACCGATTCGTTCAATGTAAAATTGACCAGGGAACTATAGACCGACCGGTCTTGTCTGAGGACCAAACCTTCCACCTTAAAATCGACTCGTTGTGGCAGAAAACCGATCAATAATTTATGAAGAGCGATTGGGTATCATGAAGACCGATCGGCCATAGGGGAGACTGATCGGGCATAGGGAAGACCGATCGATCTTTGTTCATTCTTGATTCTTTTGTCATACATTGAGCCTTCAGCTAACATCTTACTTCGTGATACTATTCGAGTCCAAGTAATGCCCCCCCTTTTTTTCTGGTGCTGTTTAAGCCTAGTATTTGATCTTGATGTCTTTCGAGTCTGATCTCGTTTTATCGGATAGCGAACGATGTCATCTCCACGGGTCGCAGAATGAGGTGTCCACAATTTATAGCAAATTTATTTGTTCTACGTCCACAAGTGATATTCTAGTTTGTAAGAAAAGTGTTCTTTCTCTGTCAATCAATGTTCGACTTTGTAGCAAATATTTTTGGAGTTTAACCGTTAAATATGTACTAGGCCAATATGTGAGTGTACCATAAAAATTGCCTAAAGAAAATAGTTGAAATGCGCATATATGTTGGGCTGGACTCCTTTAAAAGAAAAAAAAATTAATTGAGGATTGCGGTGAAATTTTTTATTAAAAAATCTTAATGGGTTACATAAATAGAGGTAGTCCTACCCAATCAAGTTGTCCCTTAAAGAGATTTAAAACTGATCATTGCCCATAAAGGGGTTTGAGCCTACATTACCATCGCTTTCAAGCTCTTTTCCTGAAGACTAGTTTTCGTTATGGTTCCGTCATAACTCCATCATCAATTTGCACTTTCTCAGATAGTATGATTGCATGTTTACTCTTCACAGGAGTGAGTATAGTTTGAACTCCGTTTGTAGCAATATGACGAGAACGTTAATTAATTCCTTAGGAAAATAATGGCCTAAACTAACTTTACTATTGGGGAAAAAAACATAAATAAATGTACTACGTCAATATTTAAGAGCATGTTGGGAAAAATTAAATCTTGTCATCTTGAATTGAATTATTTGATGAAAAATGCAGCAATGATTTAAATGAAAATTTTCAATTGCAGACCGATTTGTACCAGAAACGAATTCGTGATTTAAATGATAACTTTTTAAAAACTTTGTGGTTGTTAAATACTTCTGCCTATGTTATTTTAGGCTTTTTTAAAGTTTCCCAAGAAAGTATTATTAAATAAGGGATACAAGCATCAATCAAATTAACTTGTGTTAAAAAAATATATATTCGTGTATAAATAAAGAAAAGTCTCAATGTACATTTGTTATGACACAAAAATCTCATGTACATTTAAAACAATTTCCAAAAATATTTTGTAAAAAGAGTATAGAAATAAAGAACCCCCACCCAAAAAAAAAAAAATACAAAACTCGTCACACTAAGGACATGTCATAAAATTCTTTCAAAACAGTACGTGACCTATTTTTTGGCCGAATGAAACTGCAGCATGCACGTGTCTTTCTATTAATTTATTTTTCAAATATTTAACAAACCCATCCATATTATATTTGTCACCCTTCAGTGAGATTGTCGAACCAAAAGCCGCCCCCCCCCCCCCCCCCCCCCCCCCTTTCCCTTTCATGGAGACCCAAACCGGGCTTCTTCTAAATTTGAGTAGGCACATTTATCACTTAACTAATTCACTTGATCACCGGAAAAAGCAACTCAATAAACACAATATGTTAAACAGAATTGAGATAAATATGTTTATGCGCATGCATGTTTCTTCTTTAAACTAATGACATCAGGTATATTGAATATATTATAATCAATCTGTGCAGGATACAAATTGACTCAGATACGTTAGTCAACCTAGATCTTTATTAAATTTAGGTTTTTATTTATTAGATATGCCCAAATTAAGAAGACGACGTACCCCTACCGGTTACTATGTAATTATACAATTACAACTGTATTTTCATAACAGTTTCTTGTAATTAACATGTTATATATAAAAAGGCCATAAGACACTAACCCTATTGACAACGGCGAAGTTAGGATTACAAGAGAGTAAGGTTAAAGTTAGCACTATAATATATATTTTTTCCGAAGCAATTAAAACAAGATGAAAAAATTAAATTTAACAAATATAATATTATAAGTCTCATATAATTCAACAAAAACATTGACTACAATATGACGAAAACTTAATATATTATAACACTAAATAAAAAAGTTTGGACTGGCCTATAGCTTCGGTCAACTGGGAGCTGGATTCGCCTATATAATATACGAATTAAACTTTTTGGTGTTTTGTCCGTCCTTTACATTTACTGTAACTATTATGATTATTTTATATGTATTTTAAACAAAAAAAAGCTTGTGTTATTGTATAAAATAATTGTTATGTTATATAAATTAAGATTAAAAAAAAGTGAAATAAGACGGAGCATCTTTTCAATTCTCTCGACAAAAGAATCAAATAATATTCAATTATCCATAATTATATATATTTTGAAAATTTTAATCCATGTTAATGGTGAATCATTAGATAGAAAGTGGTCATTGTGGGAAAAATAATACAAGTATACCATGCCTGTATACGCAGCGGATTAAAACGGATTTTGTGCGATTGGCCTTACGATATTTACGTTGTGTAACGTTACGCAAACAACTAGAACAACTATCACTATACCCACGGTTTCAGATACTTCCAACTGAAAACTCTAAAATGTGCTTAGAAAAGAGATGTCAGTTGGTCTATTGTATAACCACACCTTTAGATCTCGAGACCTAAATATATATATATATATATATATATTAAAGTTAAAGGAGCCAAAAACCCTAAAATTTACTATGAATATTCTTGTTGAGCTATCCCAACAGGACAAAAACTCAACAGTCATTTTATACAGTAGCAACACAGTAATAATGTTAGTTTGGACTCTAAATAAGAGAGAAAGTACAGTGGTTCAAATATAATTTCAAAAATAAAAAAATTCAACAAAATGAAAGTGTGTAATTAATGTCCGGCCTATTTGACAAGCGGACATTCTACTTATTATAAATTTATTGGAATCACGAGTTGGAAAGTACATAGCTATCACAAAATTTGAATTTGTATATTTCTCAAACGTACTATTTTACTTCATTTTGCTAAATTGTAAAATATATATATATATATATATATATATGTATATAATAATTAAGCATAACTTTAATTTATTTAACATGTGGTATTGAATCTTATTACATACACTGTATAATACAAGTCAATTGCTATGTATTAAGTAGGGATGTAAAAAATATTCGAAAATCAAAATTTGTGAATATTTATCCAAATGAATATTTAGAAAAGAAGATTTGAATAATGTTTATAAATATTCAAGAAAACGGATATGAATATGGATAATAATAGTATTCAACCTAGATAATCTATATCCGATGTGGATTATCCATATTTACGAATATCCATATCCGATATAATTTAGTAAAATATATATGTGTGTGTGTGCATATATATATATATTATATAATATGTCCTTAAAAAAACGAGCAGGCTTTAATTTGGAACCAAAAATGAAAAATGCCTATAAAAAAGGAAAAGAAAGAGAAAGATCATTTACAACATATGTGATTTAATTTGTTAAGATGAAAGATTCAAGACCATATCAAAATTAAAATTGTAATGATTTTCATCTTTGATTTGTCATTTTGATATGCATGGTTATATTATAATTTTAATGTAAATTTTATTGGGTTATACAAAAGAAATAAAATCAATTCATTATTTAAGTTAAAAGTTTGACATAAAACGTTAGTCATTATTTCAATACGTTTTGCAATGTTTTGTTTTACTTTGTATAATGTGTCATTTTAATTGAAAGATGATATAATCAAATATTTTTAAGATTGAACTAATTTTTAGATTAACAAACCATAGGCAACATGTATTTAGTTATACAAAAGAAGGATAAGGGTATTATCCGAATATGAGATATACAAAAAAATGGACAATGATTTAAATATACTATTTGAAATGATACGGATAATGATTTGAATAGTAAATTTAAAAAAGATACGGATAATGGATAATGTGGTATTCGGTCCGTATGTGATCTGGTTACACCCCTAGTATTAAGTAATCGGTTGAGGCGTGACTTAAACTTTTTATTTATTTATCTATTTTGTTTTGAGAAGAAAAATACAAATTTCTTCCTTTTAAAATTTGAATTTAAAACCTCAAAAATCTAAAAGAAATTCCTAGATTCTAGCAACAACTAAATTTTAGGTGGATATTAAAATAAAATCTAAAAATTAAAACAAGTGTTAAATGGAAAAAAAAAAAAAAGAAGAAGAAAGAAACGCAATCAAATAATTATAAAATATATACTCAGTAACTGTCCATTTTTTTGAGTCAATTACTATCTTAAAAGAAATGAATTGAAAGCAAAATAATTTGAATTTTCTGGGCTAAAAACGAAGAGGCCCATTTTTTTTGCATTCTACTTACATTTGATTCTCCTTTAATTTGCAGGCATACGTCCACAGGTGATATTCCAGTTTGTAAAAAAAGTGTTCTTTCTCTGTCAATCAATGTTCGACTTTGTAGCAAATATTTTTGGAGTTTAAACCGTTAAATATGTACTAGGCCAACATGTGGGTGTACCTTTAAAAATTGCTTAAAGAAAATAGTTGAAATGCGCATATATGTATGCCTGGACTACTTTAAAAAAATATGAAAAGAAAATAAAAAAAATTAATTAAGGATTGGAGCAAAATTTTTATTAAAAAATCTTAGTGGGTTACACAAAAAGAGGTAGTCCTTCCCAATCAAACCGTCCTTTAAAGAGATTTGAAACTGATTAGTGTTCATAAAGGGGTTCGAGCCTGTATTACCATTGCTTTCAAGCTTTTTTCCGAATACTAGTTTTCGTTTTGGTTCCATCGTAACTCCATCATCAATAAGCTCTTTCTCAAATAATATGACGGCATGTCCACTTTTCATAGGAGTGAACATAGTTTGAACTCTCTCAGTAATAATTTGATGAATCAGTTGATTAACCCTTAAGGAAGGAGCTGAGTGGCCTGGACCAACTTTACTATTGGGGAAAAAAAACATAAATACATGTACTACAATATTTAAGAGCATGTTGGGAAAAATTAAATCTTGTCATCTTGAATTGAATTCTTTGGTGAAAAATGCAGCAGTGATTTAAGTAATAACTTTTTA
Organism: Lonicera japonica; assembly: GCA_021464415.1. Taxonomy (NCBI): domain Eukaryota; kingdom Viridiplantae; phylum Streptophyta; class Magnoliopsida; order Dipsacales; family Caprifoliaceae; genus Lonicera; species Lonicera japonica. Next base: position 24,981,401 of record CM038463.1, read on the forward strand.
AAAAACTTTTGGGGTTAAACACTTCTGCCTCTGTTATTTTAGTATTTTTTTAAAGTTACCCAAAAAAGTATTATTAAATAAAGGATACAAGCATCAATTAAATTAACTTGTGTTTTACAAAAAAATTCGTGTATAGATTCTATGAGATTAGTCTAGTGGTTTACTAGATTCTTGTGAAAATAATTTATTTAACGGGAAATCCGTATTCAAATCCATCTAGGAGCATTGTTCATAATAATAATAATATATAATAATAAATTCGTGTATAAAATTTCAAAAAATATTATGTGGCAAACCCAACCGACCACCCGCACCCCCAAAAAAAAAAAAAAAAAGAAACTCGTCACACTAAGGACATGTCATATAATTCTTTCAAAACAGTGACCTATTTTGTCCCGAATGAAACTAAATCATGCATGTGTTCTTCTATTAATTTCTTTTTCAAATATTTAAAATACTCATCCGCGTATATTATATTTGCCACACTAGTCTTTTAGTGAGATTGTCGAATTACAAGTCACGATTAAGTCTCTTCGTTTTATTATAAAAAAAATCCCTCCCCATGAGATTTAAACTGCGCATCTTTCAAATTTAGATAGGCGCATTTACCATTTAGCTAACTTGCTTGTTCACTAGCAAAAACAACTCAATAAACACAATATATTTTTAATTGAGATAAATATAAGTGTTCATGCTCATGCATATATGCATGTTTCTGCTTTGAACTAATGACATCGAGTATATTGAATATATTATAATCAATCCTTGTGCAAGATACAAATCGACTCGGATACACCGGTCGACCTACATTTATTAAATTTGGGTTTTTACATAATTAGATGTGCCCTAATCAAGAAGAAGAAGATGTAACCCTACCGGTTGCCATTTAATTAATTATACAACTACAATTATATTTTCTTAACAATCTCTTGTAACTAACATGTTATGTATAAAAGGGCCATAAGACACCAACGCTATTGACAGCGGCAAAGTTAGGATTACGAGAGAGGAGGGTTAAAGTTCGCACTATAATATATATTTTGAATATTTTATATGTATTTTTAAACAACAAAAGCTTGTGTTATTGCATAAAAAAATGAAACACGTGTAATTAATAAAGAGAGAAATTAGATAAGAACTAAATTTAATTAAGATAAAACACAAAAATAAGGAAGATAAAAAGAATTAGAAAGGTATAGAGAATAAGGTTCAAAATTATATATTAACATCTATATTCTAACATTATCTACCTTACAATTGGTATAATTTTTTTTCCTTTTTATACAAGCGTAGAGTAGGTTCGGCCGGTGATTTAAGAAAAGATGCGAGACAAAAATAAATTTAAATTTGTGCGTCCTGTGTGAATAGTGTAAAAACACTTGCGGTTTTAATGAGTTAAGTTTGTATGACGGCACTTAAACAAAGTGTATAAACTTCACACAAACAAGAATTAGAGGGAAAAAAAAGGAGGGAAAGAAGGGGAGAGAGAAAGAGAGAGATATTAATTTGGAATTGATAATTGTATCCACTCCACTCTGATAGCTGTTAGGGGTTTTAATGTGAGCGTAGTGTTAATTAAAATCTTGTTACAAACCAACAAATCTCAGCAATGAATGAAAAAACACTAATGTAAAGCAAATAGTTAGTTGCAAATATTTACTTCATTTTCCCTCCCACCCATCAAACTTTCCTTGGGATTTTCCCAAACAATTAAATTCATTTAATTTCTGCCTTCAAAATTTAAACTCCTCTTCTACTATTTCTCTTCCCTTTCCCTTTTCAGTCCACCAAATTCAATTCTCTCTCTCTAGTCCAATCCTTATTTAATTCTGAATTTAAGGAACTCATCTCTCTCTCTCTCTCTATAACTTCTTGTGTATAAATTTTGGCCTTTGAGGTTCACAACCAACATCAAACAATTTTTGATAGTTACTTCCTCACAAACTTTCATCTCTCTTCTCAGCTATCCTCCTTTGCCTCTACATTTTTACTTGATTTCAAAGTTTCTTGTAAGGTAACTTCACTACTATCATCTCTTTGTTTAAATGTATGTGTATATAGTCATTTTTTACTTTGAAAATCGGGTGGCCTTAGTATAAGAAAACTACAACCGTTTTCTCTTTTAAACGATTATATTTTCGGGATGAAAATTTGAGTCTTTCACCAAGTTTCACTAAAATATTAGATGAAATTTGGTGATCAAGTCTGATTTTTGACAGTAATAAGTTTAATATTAAAAACATCCACTGATTTACCTCTCGTAACAAAAGGTCCTAAGGGGGCCATATGACATATTTTCACTGTGTAACATAAACAAGCACAATTTTGGTAAATGAAAAAAAAACGAAACTTTGGGGCACCTTTTTTTGTCTGTATGATACTTTATAATTTTCCTTTCAGTCTTTAACGGGTGATCCTCGTATTATTTTACAGAAAAAATGAGTTACAAAATGGACGGTCCAAAGCTCGACTTGAAGCTGAATCTATCTCCACCAAGGGCCAACAACCCTCAAGCCGAATCCCCTAACCGATCGATTTCTTCTATGGAGGTGTCGCCTCGAAGCTCCTGCGTGTCATCCGAAGACGAGTATGCGGGTAGCCCCGAGGCGATGTCGATGATGCTAGTGGGGTGCCCACGGTGCCTCATGTATGTTATGCTGTCCGATAAAGATCCCAAATGCCCTAAATGCAAGAGCACTGTTCTTCTTGACTTCCTCCACGAGGAACGGACCAAGAAGTGATGACCAAAGAAAAGAAGAGCAAATCGTTTTGACTTCCTTAGCTTTCTTTTTTTTAGGTTATGTTTTGGTTTTGGTTAATGCGAGTTTGGTAGGGAAAAAGTAGGTTGTTAGTTGAAGTGGTTTATGTAAAATTTTAACGTTAATTTGAATGCGTTTGTTTTCCTCCTTTGCAACTAAACAAATTTCATGTTTTTTGATCCTAGTAGTGATGCCAACTATATATATGTAGGATTTATTTTTTTTTTGCGTCAGTATTTTTATTATTATAACAATTTTAGCCCGTGGACTTGTCTTTCAGAAGAAAAAAATATATTTGTGGCTCCGAGCAAAAACAATTTATTTTTGTGAAAAATTAAAAAATAAGTTGATAATACACCATATACATTTCATCTCATACTTATTTTTATAAGTAGATGTCGTCTTTCATTATATCACTTTTTATTTTTTGTAGAAAACTTTTATTTCTCACTAAACAAAGAAATTTTTTTATGGACAATGTTATTTTATTTTTTTAGAAATTAACGTTTCTTTTAGTCATTATTTTAGAAATAAAAATATTATTTTAAACTATTAATTATATTTATTAAAATTAATCTTTCGTGTGAAAACGTCAATTTATGGAGAAGGTAGTATTTGCAACTGGAGTAATTCTAAACAAAAAAAATAAAAATTGTTCGAATAATGTTATAAATTTTGTACTTTCTTCTTCTCCTCCTCGAGTGGTTTAATAGCTACGGTTGGCTTTAAATTTTCACTTAAATGATGGTAGGTTCAATCCTCCTAATTCCACGTATAGTCGTAATAAGGAAGATATTTATGCATTTATTTCTTTTGAAAAAAAAAATAGTTAGACACATGAAAAACTGCTACGCGAAATTAAAGTGCTAGCCGATCAATTCTTGATCAATTAAATAAATATATATATATATATATATTTTGAGGGGATCAATTAAATATATTTTAAATACTTATAGTTTATATAATTTTTGTGTGTCTAATATTATGTGATAATATGTATAATTCAGACTTGTTTTGTGCGCACCACGCGGCTGCGTATTCAGACTTTGTTTAGTATATATGTAATTTGGTCAAAGGAGAAACCTAGAAAAAGAAAGAAGAAATGAAAGAAAAGAAAGAAACCAATATATATATATCAAGGTTCTAAAATGCGCTAGGCAAACTTAGGGCTGTGACGTAGTACCTAGAGCGTCTGGTCGGGCCTAGGCGGCCAGGCGTCAAGCAATTGTTTTAATTATATTTTTAATTTTTAAATATATTTAAAATTATATATATAAAATAAAACACTAAAAAATTATCAAATCAAACATAGTATTCAAATAAACATAAAAAGAAGTTCAAATGTTCAATTAACAAGCAAAACATGGTCATTGGGTTCGCTATCCAAAACAAAATTGAACACGAGTTCACATCTATATGAAATTATCAATTTATTTTAAGCAGTAGCAACAACAACAACAAGAAGAAAGAATAAGATTGAGGAAGTAAGGTAGCATGATGTGCTTATAACTAGTTAAATCGAGCTTTTCTTGAACGTCTTCTAGCAATTGCAATTGTTGGCTAAGGTTTCGTTTCAATCGGAAGAATGAAAGATGAATTTACTTATGATGGTTGATAGATTGCATATATTTTTTTAAATGGTATTTTTTTTAACAAAAAGAGAAATAAGTAGCTCCTTCAAAGCATGAAAAAAAATAATAAGTCTATCCGCCTAACTCCCACTAGCCCGCCTAGGCACCTGCCTAAATCCACTTAATTTATTATGGCGCCTAATTAACTCCCTAGGCACTAATTAGGCCCCCCGAACACCGCCAAGCGCCTAGGCGGCCGCCTAACCCGCCTATTAGTACACACACACACACACACATATATATATATATGAGGAAGGATCAAGTATACACTTGGTATAAAATAAATAAATTTTACATCCACCAATAACTTTCTATCAATTTCACATGTAATTCATCTGTTTAACTGTTGAGTTAGTTTATTATAATATCCTAAAGATAAGTGAAAAGAATTAAAGTAATCAAATATGCATAAGTCATTTATCATGATCATGTTATAAAGTGGATTATGAGTCTTATAAAAATTAAGTAAAAGTACGTATAGTGGTTTTATGGTTACAAATATCGGATTGATTGAAAGTTTGTATTTTTGATAAACACAATAAAATTAGCTCATTTAACGGTAGAATTTATAAATTATAAATCTAAAAAAAGGTAATGGATATGTGTAAAACTTTTTAATCTTGCACCGATATAACTTGAGAGTTCCGCTGTATGCATATATTAGAGCCGAAAGATATATCGTTAATTATTGAAATTGCGTCAGATTTTTAACTTTTTAGTGTTACTCTTGCATGCATTTTTTTCACAAAAAATTAAATAATTTAACGTACATAATATAATTCGAATTGCAAGAGTAATTATAAGACTTTCAACCACTAAGCCAATAATTACCTTCTTAACTATTATCTCCAGCATCGTACAAGCGTCATGTGTGCATCATATATAGTGTGTATATATATATATTAGAGAGGAATATGCAGAATATTGTACAATTTCATTGGGTGGATTGGCTAAGGTAGGGGATCTAAGTACAAAAATTAGGTCACATTTAATCGTATAGATAAGACTAGTCCAGGCGACATTAATGTCCAACCTCTTTATATGGCTCCTAAATGTCACCTTTTTATTTAATTACGTACTCTTTAATAACACATTTAATTTATTAGGAATATATATATTAATGAATCATATTAACGTTTATCTTAAAAACACATGTTACACACTTATAAATAGAAAGAATTAAATTATAATATGCATTAAATTATGTATAAATTCTTAAAAAATAATATTTTTTTATTCATAATATAATTAACAAATGTCTTAAGAGTATATGTTATCGTTTTCCTATATTAATTACTACGCTTTCCAATTTATGAAAATGTTAAAATGATGCTTACCATCTGGGGCCGCGGAGCAAATAAATTCTTCTAGGCGGGGCACCCGAGAAAATAACCTGAGAAACCATTTCTTTTGACCATTTATAAAAAGTTAATTCAACATATTAAAAAAAGAAAAAAAATATTAAGAACGAAAAAAATCTAGCAAATTAGAAGAGAAGAATTAAGCGTTTCTGTGAAGTACCCGGTGATTCCGTAGTTAAGTATCTGATACTTAAGGAAAGAAAATTATATAATTATATATAGAGAAAGAGTAGTGAAATGGTATATACTTTTCATCATAAATTATAATAAATGTTTCTTTAAATTAACATATTTTTAGGTTTTAAACTGCTGATTTAACATTTTAATCGTGTTTACAAGATAATAAAAAGATTAACTGTTTAGTTTGAGAATTTTTTTATAACTGAAAATATTTATTTTAATTTTTTAAGTAATATAAAGTATTCACTATAGCATGTGAATGTATATCATAATAAGTTACATTAGACCACTGTTTACCATAGATTAGCAAGAATATCAAGTGTTTATCATATTAATCATCGTATATATAATTAATATGACAATATTTGATGAATTATTATTCCTAATACAACAAAAATGTGCAAAATTTAAAAAATATCTATCACAATATATGATAAAAAGTACCAGCCATTCCACTGTACAGAGAGCGAAGATGATTTCTAAAGATCAAGCAAGCAACCAAGCCTCTTGGTCCAGTGGTATAAGGCTGCCATTGGGATAACCTTGAGTCGACTTGGAACTCCCAATGTCAAACCCCGGCGTTGTCAAAATAATGCATGGCCAGCGGCAGTCACGAACCGTGAGCGGGGATTAGTCGAGATGCGCCAAAGCTGGCCCGGACACCCTGTGGGGAACCAAAAAAAAAAAAGATCAAGCAAGCAAGTGATAAAGAAAACCGAGGTATTAAATTTAGGCAAGAAACAGAAAGAAGAACACTTAATAAGAGAACAAATTAAAAAAAAAAGTTATCTGCCTTGGTGGGCAGTGGGCAAACCTCAATGCATAAGAGTTCTGCCCCTGGATACCACAAATAAAAATGCTAAGGTGTTATTACAGAATATGTAGAAGGAGCATGTATCCTTATAGGTTATCATAATTATTAGTATATATTATTAACACTATAATAAAGTGTTTAATTAGTTATGAAAATATATCATTGTTACAAAACGTGCATTTTTAGCGGTGGAATATTTATAACAAAGTAATTTTCTCGTCAAAAAACAAAGTTCTTTTTATTTCAGAAAATATATTCCTTTAACGACGAAAATAAAATTCTTCACAATTGTTGCGACAATTAAGATATTACTACGAAACTGATGACCAGTCCTAGTAAATACACTGTGACGTAATCTTTTGTCGCCAAAAGACATAAACTTTGTGGCATGTAGCATCTGTGAGAATCCGCAAATGCGACCCCCGGGTCTCAATCCTGAGTTTAGGGGTCTAAAACGTCAGAACGGATTTCGTCGTTTTATTTGCTTCTAAAAATAGGGTTTTATCCTATTTTCTATTTCTAAATGCAAAGGGGTTCGTTCAGAGTCGCCAGTACGTTTTACGAGAAAACGAACAAAAATACACGTAAGGGTAAAGGCCAAAACAAACCTTATTCCCACGCGTTTGGTCTACAAAAACGGGATTCTTATAGGGTTCGGGAACTATGTTTTGATTTGGAAAGGTATTAAGCATCCATTCTACTCTTTCGGTCTCTAATGGCTTTATATGTTCATTCTAAAATTGAAAAACTTAGATGTCTTTACTGATATTCTACTGCCCATAAAAACCTAAGTTTTGGAAAAAAAAACGGGGAAAAAGGATGAAACTTTGTATTCTGTGATCCGATATTTTGGTTTTGTTTGAAATATGTTTTCTAATGACAAAAGTTTATCTTTATCAATTTTGAAATGAGAGTGAATCGGTTTTGTTTCCTCAGATTAACAATGTCAATCATTTCGTTAGGTTAATTTTTAGAAAAAATCAGATCTTTGTAGGAATTAATTTGATATGGAATTGAACTCTTGAGAAGAGTGTATCAGATTTATCACAGTTTATGGGGAAGACAGAACATATCTGAGTTTTAACTCCTAAGTAAATATCATTAGTCCGGGTTTTGAAAATATAGTTTTTATCTGGAGGATAATGACTTTACTTCTTCTGGTTTTGAAAATAATTTTTATTTTCGGTTTGATTTTAAAAATAAAATATCGATAACCTTGACAATAAGTTTATCCAGCTAGAAAGTGGAAGGAACAATAGAAATGATAAGTCTATAAAAACAAAACCAGTAGAAATAAATGCTTTCGGTTTATGTTGGCCCAAACAAACCAACTCCCTACTCACTTATAGTACTTCCGAAAATAGCTAGTATGTATATAAGAAATTAAACAAGTCTATAAAAATAAATATACTTGTAAACAGATATAATCTTAATTACTAGAAGAAATTTTAGTTAACTTCCCAACGATAAATAAGAACACGAGAGAGAAAAAATAATATGACCGGAGATAATTCGGCGGATATAGGCTTTTCTTCTCCAGATACAGTCGAGAGTTCGACTTTAAAATTAGAGACGTCGAATGTCAGAACTCGGAGATTCCTGGAATGCTTCTTTAGAAAATCAGATTTTTAGATCATAACCCTTCTTTTTCCTCCTCTTCCAAAAAAAATTCCCCTTCTTCCTCTAGGGGTGTTGGCCTATTTATACTGCTTGGGGGAGATTGTCGCGTGACATTCCCTCGGAAAGGGCAAGTGTCGCGCGACATATAGGACAATGTCGTGCGACAAATGGCTGAGGTGATGTCCCTGACAGACTGATGTGTCAGGGAGTGGATGGTCTGGGTCAGAGGATTTTGTCGTGCGACACATGAAGTTTTGTCGTGCGACAATCTAGTTTGTCGTGCGACATATACCAAAAAAGGTAGGTTTGTCGCACGACAAGTCCCTCTGGGAAATGGTTTGTTGGGCTACAAAACTTCCTGGAGCAATTTTTAGTACTCCCGGGTGAGTAACAAACTCAACAATGGTACTACTGAGCATTCTTTAGGATTCTTGCGGGAGTCACGGATTGGGGTGTTTACAGCATCTAACTTCGAAACCCTATAACTTGTGGGGCGATGTCAAATTCTTGATTGCACAAAACTTAAAGAGAATTTTTAATAGGCTTTTCAAAGTACTAATGTGCAAATTTTTTGTACAACTACATCACCTTTTTGCGTTATAAGAGACCCTTAAAAATCCCCTACAAATTGAAGAGCAACTTTTTTCTCTTCAAATGTGAAAAGTGAAATTGACTCTTCAACTTAAAAAATGTGAATAACATAATGTGAACAACAATATGTTATATGACTCTTCACCCTACTCAATTTTTTTAGGGAGTTATTATTGAAATATACTAAAATACTCTTTAATACTTCGTCCTATTTACTCATCTTCTAAGCATCTAGTATGTGTGCACATACTCGGTGCTTAAAGAGGCCAAGCCATTGTTGAGTACAAAAAAATAAAATAAATTGCATTGGTTCAGCTCCTAAAAATCGAGTATGTGTACGTATACTTAGTGCGTAGGGCCCGAGTAAAAGTGCATATACTCAGTGGTTAGGAGCCAAGCCAATGTTAGAATATTAGAAAGTGTTTTAGTGTGCATCAATAATAACCACTTTTTTTATATGAGAAAAATAAGAAGTGGAGAGCATAATACAATTAATTGTTAAGTATCTATAAATATAACATGTCTGTAATTACGATCAAAGTCATAAATTTTAGTAAAAGAGGGCAAAATAGGTGATATAATTTTTTCTTTTAAATTTTTTGAAGATAAATTAGCATTAAAATACACAAGCTTTAAAATTAAAGGGGCAATTGCCCCTTTATGTCGAGAGACTTGTAACGATGACGTGACACTCTTAAAAATTTAAGGTATTTATCTGATATTTTAAAAATTCTTTTTAGATTTTGAAAAACATTCTTGGAGAATTACATATTACTAAATCTATCTTCTTCTTTTTTTTTTGGTTCCAGGGTTGCCTTACTGGGTATTCGAACCAACTTTTGCGCACCTCAACTAATTTTTGGTTGCAAGTATTATTTTGATAATGCTAAAAATTGACCTTCGGAGTACCAAGTCGAGTCGATCCCAAGATTATTCCAGTGACAACCTTATACCCTTGAGTGAGGAGGCTTGGTGCTATGTAAATCTGTTGACCTAGGGTCTTAATCTTATTTTGATAATAACAATAAATTAATCATGTGTAATTTAACATGTTTCTTGATATAAGTATACAGTTCATTTACTTGGAAAATTCAAGAAAAACATGACAATGATCAATCTTTCACTATTCGATCATTGGACAAGACAAGGAAGATCAAATCTCTCAATGCAAATCATGAAGTACAAAGGATCAAAAGACTATAAGAAAAGCTTCAAGGAAAAAGCTTCAAATGAAGATCAATCCGAAGAAACAAATAAAAACATTCAAAAACTCGTTAATTCAGTAATTAAGTGAGTGCTTAAGATTTATGTAAAGTTAATTTATTGATCAAATCCCTATAGCTCAAATGTATTCATGCATATTTTAAAGATTAATTCAAACAAGCTTGAAATTTAATTTATTTGAAAAACAACATTTTACAAAGACCGAGTTTCAAAATAAATTCATATTAATTTTAAATGATCATATTTTAAGTTCTAATAAAAATAGGTATCTTAGAAACATATTTTTGAGATTCACAAATCATTAGAATTGTATTTGGAACTAAATTGTTAAATTGCAAAAATATTTTTATTTTACATTTAAAATTCGCTCAATTTTCGCACAGTTTTGATTTAACGGTAAGATGGAGGCCTTTCCGGACACCAATCATTTTGAAATTTTTACAGTAGTTAGAAAACATTTCTTAGCACTTTTGACTAAAATTTGAGCATGATCCAACGGTCAAATTGGGAGAAATTATCAAAATAAATTTTAATTTTTTGTCAAAACTAGCTATTGGAAAGTTTGAAAATGTATACCTTTGACCCAAAACCTTTCTTAATCATCCCCAACAGCCACAAGCTATATATATGAGGTCTTAGACATGTTTTAATATACCTTGAATCATTCTAATACTCTATTATTCATATATTCAAATTTACAAAGATTTAAGAACACATTTTGATCAATCTTTCATCTTTTGAGCTATATATTTTGATCAATCTTGATAACTCTAGTGTGAGCTTTATTTGTAATCTTCAAATACATTTGAGAGTTATTGTATTGGTGTGTATCACCACAAACAATTCATTCTTTATTTCAAAAGAGAGTTTGTCTCTTTGTAGAGTAAGAGAGCATATATTGTGAGAAGTGTAGTGGGTATTGCTACATTATGAGTGTTGTGTGCATAGCAACATTTGTATTGAGGTTTGATCTTCACCCGAAGAAGATTGAATAGTGAAAATTCTCAGAAAACTAATCGAGCGCGGACGTATGGTTTAAGAAACTGAACCGTGATGACAAAAAGTCTCGAGCTTCAAATTGGTTTAATCTTTCTAAACTCAAGCTCTCTTTTTATTACTATATTATTACTTGTATTTTGAGATTGCTTATTTGCTTATCTTGGGATTGATTACTTAAAGTTTATTATTTTTTTTATTATTGTTGCTTAGCTAAGTTGCTTTACTTAAATGTTTTAAAAAATATTTTAATTCCGCATTTAGTTTTTAAAACCCTATTCACCCCCCTCTAAGGTTGTTTTCCGACCAACAAAATCTATCTTCCTCAATATATCAAAAGGTTTAAAACATTATATGACAATGACCAAAATTACAATTTTTCGTGAGTCAAAAAATACAATTTTGTGGGGCTTGTGGATTAAAAAGAAAAGGGCTAAACTATATAAAATAGAATAACATTTGCCCACAAATCACCGGAAATTACTAGCATTACAATTTTAACCTTGGAATGTATTTACAAAATTCTAGTGTCCATCTTTCATTTTCCTTCTTCCGAAAGTTTCATCAGACGCGATAAAAATAAATTTAGGGTGATTTAGACTTTGGGTATCACTCGTTCTTACATATTAAACATTGGATGTCAAAGGTTCGCATAATATATGTAGGTCGGAAAATACCCTAGAGGGGGGTGAATAGGGTTTTAAAAACTTAATGCGGAATTAAAACGTTTTAAAAATATTTAAGCAAAGTAACTTAGTTAAATAAGTTTATCAAGGAAAATAATTAATTAAATAATCAATCCCAAGAATAAGCAATAATATAACGAACTTCAATCAATTAATATAACAAATAAATAAAGAGATTGAGTAAGAAAAGATTGAACCAATTTGAAGTCGAAGATTTTTTGTCCACACGGTTCGGCTTGTTCCCCCTACTCCGCGCTCGGTTAGTTCCCCGAGAATTTCCACTATAACCGATCTTCTTCCGGGTGAAGATCAAACCTCTACAAGTGTATTCTTCTCACACACTCTTACAAGTATTGAAACACCCTCAATACTCTCACAAGAAATCCCTCTTGCTATTCTATGAGATACACCTCTCACAAATATGATTTGAATACGTTTTGGTGGCTAACACCAATGTACAATATCTCTCTTGTGTATAACAAAATACAAATGAAACTCACACTAAGAGATATCAAAATTGATCAAAGTATATAGCTCAAAAATGAAGAATTTGATCAATAAGATGAATTGAATACTTGAATAACTTTGTATGTATGTAAAATAAATTTGTAGAATGATTCAAGTGTGTTAAAACATGTCTAAGACATATATATAGCTTACAAAATCATATGGCCGTTGGGGATGATTAATAGAGGTTTTGGCTCCAAGGTATACATTTTCAAACTTTCCAACAGCTAGTTTTGACAAAAAAATTCAAATTTGTTTTGTTAATTTCTCCCAATTTGACCGTTGGATCATGCTCCAATTTTAGTAAAAATTTTCAGGAGATGTTGTCTAACTACTGTAAAAATTTCAAAATGATCGGAGTTCGGGAAGGCCTCCATTTTACCGTTAGATCAAAACTGGGCAAAAATTGAACGAATTTTAAACGAAAAATAAAAATATTTTTTCAATTTAATAATTTAGTTCCAAATAAAATTCTAATGATTTATGAACCTCAAATATATGTTTCTAAGATACTCATTTTTATTATAACTTAAAATATGATCATTTAAAATTAATATGAATTTATTTTGAAACTCGATTTTTGTAAATTGATATTTTTCAAATAAATTCAATTTCAAGCTAGTTTGAATCAATCTTTAAAAGATGTAAGAATATGTTTGAGCTATAGGGATTTGATCAATAAAGTATCTATACATAAAATCTAAGCTCTCACTCCATTTAATGATAATTCGAGTCTTCGTGATGCTTGATTTTCTTGTGCGTATCTTTACTTGTTTGATATTCTTGATCCTTTCTAGGTTTTGATAACTTGTAGAACATGTGGAGATCATTCTTGTGCATATCTTCACTTGCTTGATGATCTAGATCTTTTCTTGGCTTTGTATAGCACATGTATATCACTTGAGTTCATTTCTTGTGAGTAGAGGCGTTTGTAAAGCTTGTGTGAGATTTGCTTCGGTTTGAAGTTACACTTGGTCGGAAGATATATCGGTTAAAATGGCTATAATCATTGGAACAATCGAGTTAAATAACACTTTATTAACTTATTGTAATTATCAAAATAAGATTAATTGACTTTAAGGTCAACAATATATATTTGGGTGCCATTTTGAATGGAATCCATTAGCTAGTCAACGTGGTTAACAATTAGCTCAATTAATTTTTGACCCAATTGACCCATTTAACTCCTAGAAAAAGAAAAAACATATTGCTCATGATAAAATGGGTAAAAATTAAATGAGCTATCGATTGACCACGTTGATTAACAGATTCCATCCAAAATAGCACGCAAATATTTATTATGCAAAATTTTGACACTCAACATTTGATACGTAAAAACAAACAACACCCAAAGTTTAAATCACCCACAAGTTAAAATTGTGAGCGTTAGAATATTGTTGATAATATTTTAACAACGAGAAAAGAATTATACTAAGTAATCTAAGAACAAAGACTCTTAATTTTTTTAAGAATGAAATACGAGAACACGATGCGCTAAAGTATATATGTGGTATTGAATTACAATCACGATGGACAAACTTAAAAATTAAAATAAGTCCGCGTCTTAAAAAAGGTTTTCGATATCACACAAAATAGAATCGGGTTGATATGATAATGATTGAACAGTTTTTTATTGCCACAAGTTTAACTCCATCTTATCATTTTATCACGTTTTGAACTGAAAATGGAAATTGACTTAACGACTCCAGCTTTTAAGCTTAAAGCAATATTTTAAAAAGATGATTATTATATTAACATATTCACTCAATTTAGCATGAGTTCCACGCCCATGATCCACTAACCACAAACCTCTCTTTTGTAAATTTTCTTAATATTATATTGTCAATTAGTATACATGTCCAAAAATGATTTAATTATATTTTTAATTGCATCTTGCCTTATTTGCTTCCTTTGACTTGACTTAGAAGACCACTTTTTAATTAATTTGTTATTATTTTGGACAGACATGTTATTATGAGTTGTACCAATTTGCCCTTTCTTTCATTAAATTATGAAGAGATTCTTCATTCTGACTTGTACTCAAAATGTACATGTAAAATATATATATATATATATATATTTTATCGATATCAAATTAATAATTTTATTTAAATACTTGGTTTTATCTTTGGACAAACATAGTTAATGTATTAATTCGTATATAAAAATTTAATTTTATTATTGAATATTAATTAGATTGATTTAGTGCTTCTATTAAAAATATTAAAATAAAAGTTCAATTTTAAATATGGGTATAAATTTTTCAAGGAAAAAAAAAGTCAAAAAATAAATTTTTTTTAAACAAAGAAATTTGATTGGGGTAGAATATCTACTAACATTTTTATTATAAGATGAGTATTTTAAACAAGATGATAGTGTCAAAATCTAGAAATAGATAATTAACCAATCAATAAGCGAATATCGGTGAAAAAAATAAAATAAATGCGGCGCAATGATGAACACATGATATTTTTTTTAAGGTAGGTTCTCCCGGTAGCGCTTACGCTATTCCAGTTGTACGTACTCCTTTTGTGTGTGCTTGTTTTGTATTAACTCAAAGGCGATCAATTTGGCAACTTCTCTCTCTATATAATTTCCTTAATTCTATTTATAAGTATAGAATTAAGATTACAAATATTTTAACAGAATAAATAATAAACTGTGTAGGAGAGAGAATGTATAAGGGTTGTTGGTATTTTTTTGGAGTATGAAAATAGAGAGTATATGACTCTTCTATTTTTTGGGGTATGAAAATAGAGAGTATATGACCCTTCTATTTTTTAACAAAATATATAGGAGAGAAAGTATATATTTTTGGTGAGGAGAATTGTGTGTTTTTTGTTGTATGAGAAGAATTATGTTTTTTGGTGTGTCTTGAATGAATGAATGGTGGGAGGTATTTATAGGTAAATGGGTAGTGGCAAAAATGTAATTTTTTTGTGGAGGATAATTATTTAAAGGAAATTAAATAATTATCTAAAGGAAAGTGTGGAATATAATGGAGTGGGATAATTATTTAAAGGAAATAATTATCTAAAGGAAAGTGTGGAATATAATGGAGTGGGATAATTATTTAAAGGAAATTAAATAATTATCTAAAGAAAAGTGTGGAATATAATGGAGTGGGATAATTATTTAAAGGAAATTAAATAATTATCTAAAGGAAAGTGTGGAATATAATGAAGTGGGATAATTATTTAAAGGAAATTAAATAATTATCTAAAGGAAAGTATGGAATATAATGAAGTGGGATAATTATTTAAAGGAAATTAAATAATTATCTAAAGGAAAGTGAAGAATATTATTTTTGTAGGCCAATGTCAAAATTATTTTTTATTTTTGTAGGTCAATGGTAAATTAATATTTACCCCATCACAAGATAAAAGTTGTTAATTATTGTTAGCATTTTGATGCTGCTGGAGTGGGCAAAAGTTTGCTATTTTTTGTTTCCTGGTGCTTTGCAGCTTCTTCTTTTTTTCTTTGCATTAAAAATAATAAAAAAAAAAAGAAATTATGTAGTAGTGTCATTGCATCCACATATATAATCACTCGCTATGATACCATATGTAATTGCGTGGGTTCTCTCCTGAAATAACTAATCCAAGTTGTAATCTAGAGTCATTGCGACACACACACACACATATATATATCAATGACCTTTCCGTTATATTACTGATGTGAGATATTTTGAATCGTTACAATTATATCACATCTTATTCTATATAAATAAGATATTGTTCTAGTTAAACAAACTTGCAATGTTTTGCTTCTCCTCAAATGATAATTTACTAGAAAAAATTATTACTCGCACATAATATAGCACATTGATCGATTTACCTACTCCAACATATAATATGTAGTTTAATAGTATCCATTGCATCAACTTCGTATCATATACAACAATCCACTTACAACTCTTGGATTGTTATGAAGTCACCAACGATAATCAAACGTAATAAGAGGATTTTGGGTATTTGAAATAAAAATATGGTTGGACAAGAATACCTAGTGCAATATGATTTAGTAGAAAAATAATACCTTGCTTGATTAAAAGAACAAATTTTCCTTGTCATTGTCCTTTGTTTCCTGGTTTGGGTTTGGTTTTTTCTTTCTTCACTTTACTTTTTTTAGAAGATGTTGTGAAAGTAATAATTCTTTGTAATAGTAAGTAAATTTATTTTTGAGTAAATATCATCAATGACTATTGAACTATTGTCAAATTTTACCAGTAGTCACTGAACTTCATTTTGTTACACTTTGACCATTAAACTTTTAAAACGTACTACCATTGGCCACTCCGTTAAATATCACCGTTAATTTTTGACGGAATCAATATCACGTGATTTTCATGTGCAATAAAAGGGGCATTTTAGTCTTTTTTCCTTTTCTTTTCTTTTCTTTCTTCTTCTTCTTCCACTTTCTCCTCCTCTTTCTTCACAGACGAATTTCTTCTTCTTCTTCGATTTCACCTTTCTCCTCTTTCTTCTCAGTCTTTTTCCATTGAAGTCCAGGGCATCTTGATTTTACACACACACACACAATTTCAGAGGAAGGCGAAATTCAGAGAAGTTTCGGAGGGGAAGAAGAAGAAGAAGAAGAAGAAGAAGAAAGCGGAAGAAATTTGGGAGGAAGGCGAAGTTCGGAATGGGTTCGCGAGGAGCAAGTGTATTGCTAACTAGGGCAAACAGAATTAAAACGAAACTTCAATCGGCCTTAGAGGCCAGCGTTTTGGAAGTGGAAGATGTATCCTACCAGCACGCCGGCCACGCCGCCGTCAGAGACAGCACCGCCAACGAGACTCATTTCAATCTGAAAATCGTTTCCACCAAATTCGACGGCCAAAGCCTCGTCAAACGACACCGTATGGTCTACGACCTACTCGCCGACGAGCTTCAGTCTGGTTTGCACGCACTCTCTATAGTGCTGCAAGTCTTCCTGCAGAGTTGGAGAAAATTTTCTCAATGTTCTCATTAACCTTGCTAATGGTGGGGGTTTCAGCTCAGTTTTCTTGCATTTTCACTTTTTTCTTTCGTTTTCACTTGTGGCAAGAATTACATACTGAACCTGAAGGTCCTGAACTGAGATCTTTTTGTCAAAAAAATAGAACTTGAACAAGGATCTGAATTAATCATGGAAATAATTTGGTCTGTGGATTCATAAAAAAAATCGGAGAAAAAATTTGGAGGTGTCGGAGTCGGAGGGGAAGAAATTCGGGAGGAAGGCGAAATTCGGAGAAAAGAGAAGAAATAAAAGAAGAAAATCGGAAAAGAAATTCAGAGGAGTCGGAGGAGTCGGAGGAGTCGGAGTCGGAGTCAGAGGAGGAGTCGGAGGAGTCGGAGTCGGAGTCGGAGTCGTCGGAAGAGGAGGAGAATTAGAATATCAGAGAAGAAGAAGAAGTAGATCGGAGAAAAAAGAGGATGAGAAAAGGGAAGAAGAAGAAGAAAGAAAAGAAAAAGAAAATGGAAAGAAGAAGAAGAAAGAAAAGAAAAGGAAAAAAGAAAAAGAAAATGGAAAAGGTGGTTGACGAAAATACCCTTAATTAGGTCACGTGACAAGCACATGACTGGTTCCCGCCAAAATTTAACGGAGGGATTTGACAGAGTGGCCAATGGTAGTACATTTTAAACGTTTAATGGTCAAAGTGTAACAAAATGAAGTTCAGTGACTACTGGTAAAATTTGACAATAGTTCAATGGCCATTGATAGTATTTACTCTTTATTTTTAATATTTTTAAAAGAGCGGTATTATTTATACTTTCTATACATGTTACAAATATTTTTTGAAGAAAAATTTATTATCACTAACACTCTCTAAGGTTCGCATAATGAGAGGTGAGTGTAGTTACATACACTCAAGGGTGTAGAGAGGGGGGGAACTGGGTTGGAGCCCACCCCAATAAAAAAAATTAGTTATACTACCCATAAATATTAAAAAGCAGTCTATCCCAGCCCAGCCCAACCCAACCCATCATAACTCAACTCAATTTAACCTAAATAGTTAAAATACTAATTAATTAAATAGCAATCCAGCACACTTAACTTTTGTCAATTACTTAGGCCATAATAATTTGTATATATTATTAATTTTATTTTTTTAATATGCGCTATTGCGCGTGATAAACCCAGATGTTCAAGCCTTAAGTGAGAGGGGGAAGGAGAGGGGGAGGGGCTTGAATTTATATATATATATATATATATATTATTTATTATACTATTAGAGATTTAGAGTATTGTTTATTCATTTCTTAATTTATTGTTCAGTACTCCAGTTTATTTAATATATATTATATACAATTTATTTTTTTAGATTATTAGAATATTATTACTGCTAGTTGGATCAATACTTATATTTAATTTTTTTTCCAAGAGCTTATATTTCAAAACCTCAATTTTAGTAATCAAACACAAAATTAATTTCAAAATTTCTTATGTTTGGAAAAGGGGAAAAAATTGTTATTAATATTTTCTCGAAATTTTTTTTTTATATAAAATTTTCTTTTATCATCAACCCACCCCAAGGTAAAATCCTGGATCTGCCCTTACATACACTCGACTCACTTAAGAATAGTTTATTGGTAACATCCAGTATGAAGTGTTAAAGTGTTTTTCAAATAAGCCCCCCTTAATGAGAAGTGATTATGTTCACAAACTAGGTTCAAATAAAGAGAGTGTGTTGCTAAGCACTTGCTTAACATCGTGTAATAAAGGGGGTGTTTATGACAAATAATAAAGATGTTAAAATATATTTTTAGTTAAGTTTTAGAAAAAACGTTTGTAACAAATTTAGAGGGTGTAAATAACACCGCACTTTATAAAATGAAATAAAATTATTCCAACAAAAAACTATTGCTTTGATAATTATTTTCTTTTTGTCTTTCATTTATTATTATTATTATTATTATTACTACAATCTATGTTACATGAATTTCATCAATTTATTGACGTTTCTGCTAAATTTTTATACCAATAAACACTATCAACTATTAAAATATATAAATTTTGAGTTTACGGTGTTATTCATGATTACATAAAATTGTTTAATTTTATAGAAAATTAGTCACAGGTCCAATATTTTTTAAACCGATCTACTCAAGGACAAGAAGTTTTGAGCTATTGTTTAAGATCCAATTTTTTGGAATTAGGACAATTTTATGTCTAAAGGACATTTTATTTTTTGATATTTTTAATTATAATGATATTATTATTTTCATGTACTTTATCAATTTTACCCTTCTTATATATTAGTTATTATTTTCAATATATAAATAGTCCAAATTCTAATTCAATTCCTCCTCTTCTAGATTCATCCACCTCAATTAAAACTCACCCCCCCCCACACCCTCGATTTCAAATAACTCCCTCCCCCACAACCAATCCAATCAAAACCTAGGGTTTTTAGTTATCATGTTTCCCCAAATCTAAACACACCAATCTTAATTCCCTCACCTCACTTCAATCCGATTTTTCCCTCCATGTCGACGGCGAGATCCTCTCATTTTCCTATCGACGACACCGACGCCATCGACACCACTCCCTTCCTCACTAGCTCCGCATCTAAAACCAACTTCCCCGGCCGGAGCCTCAAAATCCGCCGAGCTCTGAGCCTTTGCGGTGCCACTCGTTTCCTCCGGCGAGCCAACAGCCAGAGGATGCTCCGGGAACCTTTGATTGCTGTGCGTGACTTGGCTGTGGAGGAGATCGAGGAGCGGCAAAAAGATGAATTTTATGGCATTCAAGGTATAAAAAGATTGCATGTTTTTCACCTTTTCCTAGTTTTAATTTGATTTTCTAAGAAAATTCATAATTTTAGTTTTTCATCTGTGTAAATATATTTTGATTTGTAATTTCTGATAAAATTTTCAACTTAGAGGAAAAATGCCTGTTTATATGCCTGCAATGCCTGATAAAATTTTCATCTGTTTATATGCCCGATAAAATTTGTAATGTCTGCTATGTCTATTCTTTATTGTATAAAATGTCTAGTGTACTGTTTATATGCTTGTTCTTTGTTGTATAAAATGTCTGCTATGCCTGTTCTTCGTTTGTATGCCTGCTGCTTCTTCATGTATTTAATTTTGAATTTTTTATGGATTAACTTGTTATTGTTTGAATATTTTTGGATGGGTTGACTTATCATATGCATTTAATGTTTGTTGTGATTATAGATAATTTGAATTTTAAATTTAATTGATTGTTTTGACATTTATCTTCTAAATTTGAATTTGAATTTGAATTTTGATTATATTATAGATATTTTTCACTTTTAAATATTTGAATTTAAATTAGAATTAAATTCGGGTGAAGGGCACTGTTGGAATTTTCAAATTTAGTTTATATTTTTCTTATTTATTAATTACAATATTTATAATTGTCCTTCAAACTAAAATATGTCCTTATGCAAGAAGTTTGTCCTTCAAACAATTGACCTAAAAGATGCGTCCTTGTGTAGATAGAGAATTTTATTTTTGTCCTTTAAACTAAAAGCCCCTTAATTTTAATTATTAAATAAATTGAATTTGTTTCTTACATCATATAATGCCAAAATTCATTTCAATGGCACTGTTTAAAAAAATACAAATATATGACAATATATAATTATTGTAACCGTAGAATTTATTATATTCACGCAATACAAGGAAACATAAATCTGATGAAATTTAAATATGACAAGTAAGAAACAGACAAAAGGTGCTCATAAAAACACATGTTATAAAATGGTGGCTAAAGAGTGAGAATTTGGACCAAGTCTCAGCTGTTACTCCACCGAGTCCTCCTCACTTTTATCAGTCAAACTAGTTATTTACATTTTATATGCTTAAAGTTCGACCATATTTTCATAACAGTCCATAAAGTTTCATTTTCACTATATTCATGTATAAAGTTTGAGTATATTACTGCTTTAGTCCAAAATTCATTCTCGTGGTTTTTTTTTATCCATAACTGAAAAACAGAATATGCAATTGACATGGAAGATCAAAGTGACATGTATTGTTTTTCGTTTAAGAAACAAACAGGTTCTATTTTGGACTAAATTAACCATGGAATCAAACTTTATGTGTGGAAGTGAGAAAATAGAATGTCATGGACCAAAGTGAAAATGTGATCAAACTTAAGGGAATAAGGTGTAAACAACTCCAGTCAAATTAGCCTAACGCGTTGAACTTATACCTTGTTTTCTACTCAAAACACATTATTCATTCCCCTCTTTCGAAGCAACACCTTAATCATCAATCTCTACACGTATAAATAACCCTTAACTCAATTTTCATATCCACCACCTAAACCTAATTTCTCAAATTCAGTTGTATGTATTTGTATATCTATATAGATACATATAAAATTTTCAGATAATTGAGTACAACTATATCTCTTTAATTTATACAACAATGGTTGAATTCGAATCCGAACTGAAAAGGATTGTGATCCGTGACGTATGGTCGGATAACTTGGAGTCGGAATTCGAACTGATCCGCAACCTGATCGATCGGTACCCTTACATTTCAATGGATACTGAATTCCCCGGCGTCGTCTTCCGGCCGGCGGAGCCTTACTACCGGCGGAAATCACCTGCCGATCAGTATAAGGTACTGAAGAAAAACGTCGACGCGTTGAACCTCATCCAGCTCGGCCTCACTCTCTCCGACGCCGCAGGGAACTTGCCCGAGTTGGGTTCCGGCGACCGTAGATTCATCTGGGAGTTCAACTTCAAGGACTTTGACGTGAGGCGTGACGCCCACGCGCCCGACTCAATCGAGTTGTTAAAGAAGCAGGGGATTGACTTTGAGAAGAACCGGGTCGAGGGGATAGACTCGGCCCGATTCGCAGAGTTGATGATGTCGTCGGGGCTAATTTGTAACGAGTCGGTGAGTTGGGTGACGTTCCACAGCGCGTACGATTTCGGGTACTTGGTGAAGATACTCACGCGCCGGAAGTTGCCGCGTGGGCTTGAGGAGTTTTTGCGGGTTTTGAGGGTCTTTTTTGGAAATAAAGTTTATGATGTGAAGCATTTGATGAAGTTTTGTAATAGTTTGTACGGCGGTCTGGACCGGGTTGCTGGTATGCTTGAGGTGAACCGGGCGGTCGGGAAGTGCCACCAGGCCGGTTCAGATAGCTTGCTGACGTGGCACGCATTTCAAAAGATGAGAGATGTGTACTTCGTGAATGTTGGGCCGGAGCAACATGCCGGAGTCTTGTATGGATTAGAAATATACTAAAGAAGAATGAATTTGATTAATTTTTAATTAATAATCTATCCGCCGTTAATTCTCTTTTAAGAAATGTTGTAAAGGAAATTTTGTATAATAGAAGGCAAATGTTGTTGAAATTATAAGTTTTTATATACAAGTGGTGCATAGATATATATATAAAATTAAATTAAATTTTGTTATACAAGCAAATATGTCAAAAAAATCAAATTGTTAATGGGAAACTTTGCGAGTGCAGGAGAATATGTTGTTTAGGGAAGAAACGCCAGATCATTCACTGTAATATGTCTTGTCCTCAAGATTGACTTAAAAGATTTTGAAGAATTGAAGGGGATAAAGTGAATTTATAAATGGGACACTTTTTGATCAAGTACTTTATAGGCATACAAAAATTTGACCCTTAAAAATTGCTTCGAAAGTGAGAATGTAAAACAGCTGCCTTGAATCAAAATCATATTTAGTTGACTTGTGACTTTTAAGCTAGTTATCCGACTTGAATCAAAAGATCAATTAAACAATGAGTTTTTAGTGGTAAAAATAGTTGGTCCTCTAATCTAGGAGCTGATAAATGCACTCCTATTTTTTGTCACAAACATCTTTTAGAATTTTTATTAATATTAAACTAAAGTTTATTCCTACCACCCTCTTATTTAACTTTTATAATATAAATATTTACTATTAACTATTAATTAATAATGTAATTAACTTAAATAAAAAAAACACCCACCACCCATCACAACTCCCACTCCCGAGTAACCACGTGTTTTTGTCGTATGTTCCATCTCCACCTACCAAAAATCTCATTTTGACCAAGAAATCAAATACTAACAATATTAATTTGAGTGATTAAGCATAAAAATCATGGTTAATGAGTTTAATAATATAGAAATGGAAGTCTTGAAGAAGCTTAAAGATGGTGGTGAAGTAGAAGATAAAGATAAATATGGTGTTATATTTGGTGACCTAAATGATAAAGATAGATCAAAAGAGGTATATTTGTTTCAGTGTTACCTTATATTTGTGCATTTTAATGTTTCATTTGATGAATATTGTAAAATCATAATGAAAAAGTTTGTTAAAAAAACAGAAGCAAAACAAAGCTAGGGGTTTTAAAACCATCAGTTGCTCTCCCCACATTAGCCGAGTGGTATGCACATCACTCACCCCACATTGGCTGAGTATGTGCTGATGCTGAAAAAATCTTAAATTGATATAATAGAGCTCTGTATTGGTATTTTCGGGATAATTTCTTACTTATATAACTAAAATATTGCAGGACCCAAATTGCTTTGATTCTTCTATTTGGAACGACATTTCTCTTCTTAAAGAAATTGATTTCACCACAATTCAATTAGAAGCAACTAGTAAAGTTCTTTATCCCGATGTTGATGAACAAGCTATGAAAATAGAGCCTCATTCTTAAATCCAAATAAAATGTGATGACCTTAATTTAGATGGCGATGAGAGAAAGAATCTAATTGATGGAGAGCCTAATAATCCAAGTTGTGGTGGCCAATCATTTAATGTTAGTGTGTCTAATAATATCTTAGATTCTATGGAGAACGACTATAACCCAACAAAATCTATTGACGTGGTTCATGTGTTTATAACAGAAAAAGTAAGTATAATGAGTGCTTAACTTACAATTTTACAGTACTTATTTTCCTATAAAATTTAAAATCACTAATTTATTCAATTTTGATTTCGATAGATATTTGAATCTCACCATGCTCTAGTAGATTGATGTCAAAGTAAAGAAAATGTGATCAATACTATAATCGTGACTCAAAAGTCAAACCACGATACTAGTAAAAGGAGGCCAAGGCTATTTTTGGGTTGTGAAAGAGGAGGCAAATATCGTAATAACCGCAAAGAGGGAAAAAAACATGAACCGAAGAGGGAGAGAGTGCTACAAGAAAATGTAATTGCCCACTTTTAATTCGTGGTTTGAATCTTGGTGGGGATCGATGGAAGGTACATGTGAAATGTGGAGTTCATAATCATGAGTTACCAAAAACTTTAGTGGGGCATCCATATGCGGGAAGATTGAACAAACATGAAAAAAAAATTCTTAGTGAAATGACAATTACTGGAGTAAAACTGAAAGAGGTTCTTTGTGGAATCAAAGGTCGTGATGAGGCGAATGCTTCCACGATAAGGACTATTTACAATGCGAAGGCGAAGATGAGATTGCATGCTATGGAGGCCAGGAGTGCCATTTAACAATTGATAAAAATTCTAGTGAATAACCATTATGTTTATTGGCACAGATGTGATGAAACTACTAAAGAGGTTTTGGACCTCTTTTGGACTGAACCCAATTGTATTTTGTTGGCGAAGCAATTTTTCTCCGTAATTATAGTTGATTGTACTTATAAAACAAACAAGTAAAAGATGCCCTTATTTGCATGGTAGGATTTACATCGACAAACAGAACGTTCTCTATTGCGTTTTATGTATAAGGAGAAAGAGGAGAATTATCATTGGGCTCTTTTAATGTTAAAAAACTTTTCGAGCCCCATGAACTTCCAACCGTCTTTGTAACGGATAAGGAGTCCGCGTGTATTAGTGCCATCGGTAATGTTTTTTCAAATGCCCGTCGCATGTTGTGCTCATTCCATATTTCAAAAAATGTATAACAAAGATGTAAACCTTTATTTCAATTGGGTGTTGTTTGGAATTCATTCATTCAAGGTTGGAGTAGTATTATGATGACATCGTCGAAAGAAGACTTCTTTCTAAGGTGGGAAGAATTCAAGAAAGACTGGAGGGAGTTTCCAAAAGCCATAGAGTACTTGTCGGACAATTGATTTCAACAAAGAGAGTTCTTCATGTTAGCATGGACGAATGAGATAAAACATCATGAAAATAGGACGACGAATAGAGCCGAAGGGTCGCACGGCAAGTTGAAAAGGCACCTTGAGTCGGGGGAGGGAACTTTCTTAACTGTTTTTGCGGAGATGGCCAATATGTTGTGTTTACAAATTAATAAAATTAAAGCTGTTTTCGAGAGAAGCCTTGGTGCAATAAAAGAAAGACATATCAGTTTTTATTGAAACAACTTAGGGGAAATATTTCACTTTTTGTTTTAGACTTGATAAAGGATGAGGATGTTAGATCGAATGATATTGGTATAGATCCATCGTCATGCGATCACGTGTTTCGTACGGTTTATGGTTTGCCATGTGCACACGAGTTGGTGTTATATCGTCGTGCAAATCGGCCCATACCATTGAATGCGGTTGATGATCATTGGCAAAGGTTGACAATCGTACCAAATAAAAAGGAGGATGGATCTGTTGAAGAAGATCTTTTTAAAACAGCCGAGATTTATTTGTTGAAGAAGTTGTATGATCAATCGACGCTAGATGAGAAGAAGGCAATTTTGATAAAATTAAAACTCCTCGCTATGCCATATTTAACGTTACTCAAAGAGCCAATCCCCGTCATTCCAAAGAGTAGACCACAAGGGAGTAAGAGAAAATTATCTCGGAAGGAAATGAAACATGAATCATCAACAAAAAAGAATCCATCAGGGTTTGAGTATGCGAAGACCAAAGAAAAGGCACGATTAGTCGTTACACAATCATCCCAAACTAATAAGGCAAGGCATGTTGTTATAAAGAAGAAGAAAGAAGGGAAGGTCGATTTTACCCAAACTTTTTTCGAATGTTATCTCCAATTCATCCCCAAAATCATGAATCCATTTATTGCAGATATAAAAAATGTTAAAGGTGATGGTCTGAGGATGAAAAGGGTTAGTTGCTAGTAAGAAAGGACTTGATTGCGGACCTAGAAAGGCACAAGCATATGTATAACAGCGTGTGTGGAGATTGGTTTTATAATGATAATCGATATATACTAGAATTTTTTGAACCCGTATGCAAAGATGACAAGCACTGGATAGTGATGCCCGATATGGGTTTCCTTACTATGTCGGCTTATAATTGTGTCGTCGTGATGTTTTTAGCAATACAAAGTCTGACCTTTTTTCGCACGATGAGGGCCCGCGGGAGGGAAGCGACATTCGTGTCCTAGCAATAGCACTTGTACATGAAAATCATTTTGTTAAAGTTCATTTGAAGGATGATTCACCGCTCCCACCTGTTGCGAGCATGTGGAATAGGCTTCAAACAGAAGAGGCGGCTGCTTGGGAAGAAACTTTTGCTAATAGACTCATATTGTATAAAGAAATGGGTAATTCTGGGGTACAAGCAAAAGATTGTCCAATCATAAATAAAGGATTATGATTGGACAATCTTTTGTGAATTTGTGTATCTCACATGTAATTTTTTGTCAATCTTAACTCTCATGTAATTCATATGATGATGCAAATCTTGTGTAATTTTTTGCAAATCTCTAACTCCTGCGTGATTATTGTGATGGTGTATCTCCTATGTAATTTTTTGTAAAGATGTAACTTTTTGGGAAACTAACGAACAAATTGTCAGTGTAACAAGCTCGGAAGTTATTAAAGTTCCACAAGGTCAATCAGGGGAGGGTATGAAGCTCGGACGTTATTAAAGATCTATATCGTGTTGCTAAAATTTCATATGGTGTACCAAACTCAGATGTTATTAAAGTTCCATGTGTAATTATTGTGATGAGTTATCACCTACATACTTTTTTATGAACAAATGGTCTTCCAAGCTCGGAAGTTATTAAAGTTCTATAACGTCAATTTGGAGGGTATCAAGATCAGCAGATATTGAAGTTAAGTTACATATTGTGGAGAGGTATCAAGCTCGGAAGTTATTAAAGTACCATGTGCGATAATACCAAGCTAAGAAGTCCATATCGTGTTCACTAAGCTCGAATTCGTATTTGCCAAGTAGCTGTAGACGTAAATAGCGTATTCACTATGCTTAGAATTTTATTACATAGGAATTGTAAATATCGTATTCAGTAAGCTCAAAAACTTATTTCCTAGTAATCGAACTGCATATCGTGTTCAATAAGTTCGGATTCATATATCATAGTAGTTATTGAAGCCCATGTCTTGTTCATTAAGCTCAAAATAATATTTCCTTGGAAGTATACGAAAAAGTTCAGTAAGCTCAGAATAATAATTCCTAGGAAGTTAGACACAAATATTGTGTTCAATAAGCTCGGAGTAATATTTCACTTGGTAATGAAGGGAATTAAATTGGAAACTGGGCCAGTGCACCACGTAGCGCCTCGCGGCTGGCTCGTACTTAGAAAAAGCTGTTGACAGTATTGAAATGACCTATATTAAATGCAATTTGATCATTACGCGCAATTATAGAGGGGAAGTACGCCGTGTTGGACAAAAACTGTCCAACTTACCTATTTTTCCTTCTCATTTTTCAAAATCACAAACTCTTCCTCTACAATTTTCATTCCCTCTTCTCTCTGTACGATCGACAAACTATAGTTACGATCTGAAATCGCGATTTTCATTCCTCGAAGTTTTTCTCTCACTATAAGTCTTCCCTATCCCTCATTCTAGTATCGTCGTTTAAATTTTCTTTCAGAGGGCTAGGGTTTAGATATAATAGATGAGTCTACGAAAGTATTTAGTTTGGGGGGCGAAGAACTTGATGTATTCTCTCAGCGATTTATCCCCGATGGGTGTACGGTGAGGCTTTCAGAAGTAAACGAAGAGCCCACTCTTTTACGAAGAGATGGGGAGATTGGCATATATACTGTCCTATTTGAACAGGCGGGATTGAAACTTCCCTTGGACCCCTTGTTGTGTGACGTGTTGAGATGATGCAACATGGCGCTATGTCAACTGAGTCCTAATGGGGTTAGAGTAGTCTTAGGTTGTGCTGCCCTGAACAGATTGTTGGGGGTGAATCTAACGTGGATGGATATCTTCTGGTGCTATTCCCTCTGTAACAATCTAGGCGATCATTCTCGCTATTACTTCCGAACTCAAGTTAGGGCTCCTGATTTGGTGAAGTGTTTGACGAAGTCTGAAAAAGAATATGACGACGGCTTGGTAGTGGTCGGCGGTGCTTGGGATGATGGGAATATACATAAGATAAAAAGATATATACATCAACGTGTTTGTAGGATTTTTAGGTGTATTTTTGTCATCTATTTCGTGTTTTATTTTGTATTGGATTTTTATATAAATCTCATATTTGTTTTGCAGTCAAGCCCACTCGTCCGAGCTCTAAGGTGATTGATTGGGACTCCATCAATCCCATGATAAATTTCAATGGTCCACGGGGGATTCGTGTTAGAAAATTTATATTTTCTAATTTATGTGGGCAACATATTATAATATTTCAATTATATTTGCTATTTAAATTAATGGGCTAATTTTTAGTGGTCTAATTTTTAGTGGTCTAATTAATTTTTAGTGAAGTCCATAGACTACTCAAATTAATGTGGGCCAAATGTGTAGATACCTTATATGGGCTTATTAGGGTTTAATGGGAACTCTAATTAGTTTATATATAAAGAGAATATTAGGGTTATGGTCCCCAATACACCAAATCAAAATACGGCTCCCTTCTCCCCATCTGGAAGAGAACCAAAAATTCCCATGAAGACAATAAGGCGATTTGGTTGAGGAAGACCACGTACCCGCTCGATCCGTGATGTTATTGTGATCGATCCTCTTATTCCGCATTTGTTTATCATGAATCCAGGTACGCGGTTTCATTGTTTTAATTTAGTTCTTGATGATTTGACATGATGACTTAAGTGATTTAATTCCAACAAGTGGTATCAGAGGATCTTCATGTTGAATCATTAAGATTTTATGATATTTATTATCATATATAATAATAATTTAGATTCGAATATATATATATATATTTTAAAGCACAATAGGCATCTCGACTTTGGCTTGCGGCAGTGTAATTTCAGAATCTATAAAGACACCTGAGCACCAATGTTTGTTTAATATAATTGTTATCCTTTTTGCTTTATACCGTTGCTCTACATGTTAATATATATATATATATATATATATATA
This sequence comes from Lonicera japonica, assembly GCA_021464415.1. Classification (NCBI taxonomy): domain Eukaryota; kingdom Viridiplantae; phylum Streptophyta; class Magnoliopsida; order Dipsacales; family Caprifoliaceae; genus Lonicera; species Lonicera japonica. The sequence goes on from CM038463.1 coordinate 25,010,927, forward strand.
TATATATATGAAGTTTATAGACATAGCATATATATATAAAAACTTGCTCCAATTTGATGTGGCAGTGGAGGCCGTACGGATTTTTTGTATTTTAATTTTATTTTTCGGCAGTAAAGATTTGATAGCTTCAGTTTGTTTTTCGGCAATAAAGTTTTTTTTTTTTTTTTTTTTTTTTTTTATAAAATAAAAAAAAGGGCAGGGAGGTAGGAGCCGATTAACTGAGGGATGTGATTTTGATATATATATAAAAATATATTGCTTTTAATTATATATATATGGTTGCTTTTAATTTGGTTTGACTGTATGGTTTACAGTAACTTTGGTTGAATATATATACATATTAATTTTAATTTGATGCAATGAGATGTGACCATGGTTGGTATATACATAGGTACTTTAATTATTTATGGATGTTGTGCTGTGCGTATATATATATGAATTAAGGTTCTGTTCATTAAAGTTTTGTTTATATATGTATATTTAAGGATTAAATTTACTTGGTAAATTTAAATATTTGATTAAGATTAAAGATTTTCATTTTTATATATATTGTGATTAAGGGTTTGGATAAGGCTTATTTATTCAAGATATTGATGTTTATTATTTATGCAATTAATAATCGGCTCAAAGGAAGATTATTATTTGGCCAAATAATAGACATTATTTTCTCTCGATATTTATGTGGTTATTATTTATGCATTTAATAATCGACCCAAAGGAAGGTTATTATTTGGCAGAATAATAAGCACACGTGCGAGAATAAATGTGTGATAATTGTCAGGTTTTCATGTGAGCAATAAGTCAGTCCAAAGAAAGGCTTTTTGTTTGACAGAAATTATTGTCAACATTTGATTCTTGTATTGAGAGTACTTATTACAGTCTTGTTTGGGCACGAAAGCACTAGACTGTCAGTAATCCAAAATTGCAGTATGCGTCAATGTGGGAAAGATAAAGTTTATGCTTTGCAAATCTCATTAATACAGAAAATATATTTTTTTTAGATTAAAAGGATGTGAAGCACAAATTGTCTGATATTTTGAAATAGATTAATTGAACCGATAAGTTGCTAAAGTAACCTCAATCGCGTAAATTTATTTATTTTAGAATATTAAAGATGTGTGTAATTGTTATTTATGCGAATAATAATCGGCCCAAAGGAAGGTTATTGTTTGGCCGAATAACATGTACACTTGTGGTAATAAATATAATATGACAATCAAGTTTTTCATGTGAATAATACGTCGGCCCAAATGAAGTCCTATTATTTGACAGGATTTGTTATTTATATTTGATTACTGCGTTGAGATGACCAATTACAAGTTGATGTTTCTGTCCAAAGACAAAATATCAACGTTGTGCTAGGTATCTTGTGATGGAGACCCACCATTGATAATTTGGATAATTGTGTTATCCATATATGTCGTTTATTAATATGTTATGGCATGTATGTTAATTGTAAGTTTGTAATTTTTATAATTTGTTCTCTATTTAATTTTAAGTTATGCTTTATATATCTGCCAACATAAATTCGGTATCGGTGTTTAACGGCACAAATTTTAAGAATTAGAAATAGAACGCTTCTATTCCAAGAATTTTTGGGGCTTTATGAGAAAAATGATACTTAGTTCCTTAAAGAAATTATAAAAATATTTTGCCAAAACAAAAAGGCTGAAACAAGTAACCTTCTGATTAGTCTTGTTTCAATAAGGTATAAGGAAAAGGAACATAAGGGAAGTACATTATGAAAATGTCTGATATCGCTTTCAAATGAAATGCACTAAAGCTAGGGCTGTCTAATGACTTGCTCGTGTATCAAGTTCTTTATTTCTCTTCCCGCACAATACAGTTAATTTATAATGAGTTACAATACTCATAAGGATAAGTTAATGATCTCTTAATGAGTTCATATTTTACAGTGTGCAAGAAGAATAAAAGATTTAGCGATAAAAGACAGTGGTCTCATCTAGCAAACACCTCTAAAGGAAAGGATAAATGATAAAAATTAAGAAGCTGCAGTTAGAACAATACTATAGTAATTGCAAAAGAAACATGATAAAGAATTTGTCAGTTAATTTTGCAAGAAGGATAGACGTAGTAATGTTTCAAATACGTCATTTAGCGTGTAAAGTAGGATATACTTCTCATTATGGTTTGTTCGGTAGTTAGTTTAACTTATGTACATGTGATTACTTTGTGAGTAGATTTTGGTGACACTACTCACCTAAGTATGTTTAGAGGTTATATGTGGAGCCAAAAGCCAATTGATGTTGAAATATTCATCTATCAGGGCAGTGGCGAAACAGTTACAGTTGAGGTTTTAAGGAATTTTAAGTTATCATTAAAGACTACTTACTTTTGGATTTGGGAAAGACTTATATGGTATTGTCATTTAGACATAATTTCTATTTTTATTTGGACAAATACGGTTATTATTGTTCATTTGAAAATAATAAAGTTAAGTCTTTTTCAAAATTCAAATATTTTGTTACTATTTCTTTAATTAATAGCTTATATACAGATACAACCACCTCATATAATGAGACCTTGTAAATTGATTCACGTGATACAAAGCATAAATTAACTGATAAGAATTCTTCCATGTTATGGCACAAGTATTTGGGATAAATCTCTAAATAGAGAATTAAGAAACTTGTGAAATTCTTAAAATCCCTTGATTTAATAGATTTTAAAATCTGTATTTAATGTGTAAAGGGAGAATGGACAAACATAAGGAAACTAGGTGCCATAAGGAATCCAATTGTCTTAGAACTAATTCATGATGATATCTGTGAACTGTTCTATATGGCCTTCTGGAATGGTTAACAGTATGTTATTATGTTCATGACAATTATTAAGGGTACATATATTCAATTAATAAGAAGTTACAATCCTCAAACGTTGTTATGATTTTCATAATTGGAGTTGAAAATCAACTAGGCAAGGAAGTTAAGGCCGTGAAATCTGATCGTGGTGGTAAATACTACAGTAGATATAACAGATAAGGTAAACAACGTTCTGGACTTTTGTGAGATTCCTAGAGAAATGCAGAATCGTCTCACAGTACACCATGCTAGGCAAACCTAGTATGAACAGTGTTGCTGAGAGATAAAACAAAAGCTTAAGGATATGGTACGGAGCATGATTAATCATTCTTCTCTACCATGATGACTCTAGGAAGAAACACTTAAGACTGCAGCATATTTTTTAAGCAGTGTTATATCAAAGTAGTTGCTAAAATAGGTTGTTCGGCTGTGGTAAGGCCATAAAGAAAAGAAATTGGACTCAATATAATAAGCAGCTACTTTGTTAGATATACTGAAAGATTGAGAGATTATAAATTTTATGATCCCTTGAATAAATCCTTTATTAAGATGGAAAATGCCAAATTTCTTAAGATTATTGAGTTTGAGGGGGAAGATAAAGTTAGAAACATTGTCTTTGAAAATGAATTTATTCAAATTCCAAGTATTGCTATTGACAATGATTATGATCAAATTTCTGACATTATTTCATATGCAAATTAGGATCATCAAGACAATGTTGAAAAAACTTCCTATATAGCAAACTCAACAATCTCAAGAAGAAGTTAAATTAAAGAAATCCATCTGTGGCCTTAAAGAAGTTTTCCGTCAATGGTATTACATATTTCATCAAGTTATTATCTCGTAAGGTTTTGAGGCGAATCCGGTTGATGATTATGTATATCATAAGTTCAGTGGGAGTAGTCTTGGTATTTTATGTTGATAATATCTCTTTTGTATTAGGAATACATATACATCGACATTATTGTCGGGTATCTTAGGGTTCACGAAAGAGATATATCGAAAGAATTCTTACCAGATTTGGCATGAAAGATTGTCATTTAGGAGATACTCACATTGTTAAAGGAGACAATTTATGTCAAAACAAGTGCCCTAAAATAAAGTTAAAAAGAAAGATATGTAAAAGATTCCTTGTGCATCAGTTGTAAGGAGTCTAATGTATCATAAAGTATGTACGCATTTGGGTTTAACGTTCATAGTAAAGATATTTGGTAGATATTTAAGTAACCCTATGATATATCTTCGGAAAGCAGCCAATTAAAGGGTTATACGGTATTTAAAGAGAACAAAAGGATTATATACTTACGTATCGAAAATCAGATCAGTTGGAGATCATATGGTGTTCTGATTTCGATATTTGGATGGGATATAGCTGCACAATTTTGTCACTAGGCTGCGAATTGTAGATAGTGTCGAAAGACCATTAAAGAAATTTTGTGACAATAATTGATTGTGCTATATTCGATAACAACAGAAATTTTTTCGAAAATCTAAAGCACATAGATATTAAGGTTTTTTGTTGTTAAAAAAAAAAAAAAAAAGTAGTTCAGAGTTGTCGTGTCTATAGAGCATATAAGTACAAACTCCATGATTACGGATCCGTTCACTAAAGGCTTAACACGTACGGTATTTCATGAGTATATTGCTCATTTGGGTTTTGTGTTATCTAATAAAGTGCTAGTTTAGTGGGAGTTTGTATCCTAGATGCCCTTTTATTTAGACGCATATTTTCTACAGAATAAAGAAGATGGTTTATTTTCGTCTTAACTCTGAATATTCGTTTTATTTCCTTCCATTGTGGTTTAACATAAAGTTTGGACGGTTAATGTTGATCTCATTAAAGTTGGGCCAGTTGGAAATAGGCATGTCTAAGATCACATTGCATGTAATTTCCATGCTACTCATCCACATTTGATCTATGTTATTAAGTGTATTAGTATGGTGATAATCGTGGTTTAGTCACGACTTTACTGTGATAAAAGCTGCGGTAATTCCATTACTCGTACATGAGATAGACCAGATTGTTTAAGGAGAAGTCTAAGAATAAATAGCATACGGATGTGCGCTTAAAGAATTCTGTAATATAATTGTTTCAGGAGTAATATGTAGCCCAAGTGGGAGATTGTTAGAAAATTTATATTTTCTAATTTATGTGGGCAACATATTATAATATTTCAATTATATTTGCTATTTAAATTAATGGGCTAATTTTTAGTGGTCTAATTTTTAGTGGTCTAATTAATTTTTAGCGAAGCCCATAGACTACTCAAATTAATGTGGGCCAAATGTGTAGATACCTTATATGGGCTTATTAGGGTTTAATGGGAACTCTAATTAGTTTATATATAAAGAGAATATTAGGGTTATGGTCCCCAATACACCAAATCAAAATACGGCTCCCTTCTCCCCATCTGGAAGAGAACCAAAAATTCCCATGAAGACAATAAGGCGATTTGGTTGAGGAAGACCACGTACCCGCTCGATCCGTGATGTTATTGTGATCGATCCTCTTATTCCGCATTTGTTTATCATGAATCCAGGTACGCGGTTTCATTGTTTTAATTTAGTTCTTGATGATTTGACATGATGACTTAAGTGATTTAATTCCAACAATTCGTGTTATTGATCACCCCCGAGCTACCCACAACTTGCTCGGTTACACCCCCTGGGACACCGATTTTTTGTCGGAGAGACAAAATCAGCCGAATTAGGTTGGCAACACCAGAAGGCCGAGCAAACTTAAGGATAGTCAGAAGGTTAAAGTTCGCCAGCAATCCCGGCCTATCATTCTTACAGGGATTGCGATCACGGAGGGCCCTGTTGAGAGAGTGGGTATCACTCTAACTGGGCTCGTTGCTGATTTGGGTAGACCTAGCACATAAGCTCCTTTTCAAGATAGGGGGAAAAGAAAAGCTGTCGAGCAAAGTATAAGCAGCTCGGACACTTCAACTGATCTTAACCTAGTCCAGCTTTACAAAGACATCGAAGCCACTAGTTACCGAGTTATCGAAGATCCTTTGGAAATGGCCACAAAGAGAATGAACTTGAGCCAAACTTTACAAGATGACACCAACGCGGGGCAAGTTGCTGCGTCTTCTCTTCAGAAGAGGCCTCGGTATGGCTACAGAGCTGTGGTGACTACCCCACCATCCTCTCCGTGAGCTAGTCAGAGAATGGAAGCCACCGACTTCCCAGCTGAAAAAGATCAGCCCTAAATGGTTGAAGGTCAGGTAGCCGAACAGGTAGAGGAAGAGCCTGACCGTAGTTGGCGTCCTGTGTTTCGCTACCAGGGTCGTGAGTTGCTGGAGTCTGATTCCATATATCGCTCCATCTCTGTTGCAGCCACCGTCATGTATGGTATCACAAAGGCTGATGATATTTGCGAGCTCAAAGACATCCCAACTGTTCAACTCAGGAATGAAGCTCTGCAGGATATGTTAAAGGTTATTATCCGAGCTTATATCTTTTTCGGATATTTCTCAATTTATTTTGTGCCTTGTAATTTTGTTTGTCTTTTTCTGAGCAGACTGCCCAGAAGTTCATGGTGTTAGACGATAGGAGGGCTATCATGAGTAGGAACCAGAATGATGACCTCACGCAGCTGGAAGTAGAAAAGAAACTCCTGAATGAACAGTTGAAGGGAAAGCAGAAGGAGTTGGACACTGCCAACGGGCTGATATCTAGTTTGAACCAGCAGTTGGGGAGTGCTCAGGCGGAGGCGTCTTTTCTGAGGTCGGATCAACATCGTCTGAAAGAGGAAGTAGAGCGCCTGATGAAGGAGAACTCTGACCTCAAGGCGGAGAAGGAGCAGGAAATTGCTGATGCCGAGCAGAGGGGCTATGATCTATGCTTCGAGGAAAGTGTTGCCGAGGTCAAGGCAATAAAGTCGAAGCTCTACCAGGCTAGGTATGACTGGGGGCTTGATGCTGCCCAGGTGCCTCCTATGAGTGAGCTGAGGGTTCATGTTATCATGCTTGCTGGCTTCCAGTTTGCTGTAGAGGCGCATGCGGTCGAGGTAGCAGAGGTCGGCCAAGAAGCTGAAGGCAGGGAGTTGGTGGAAGTTCAATCCCCTGTTAGTCAGGCTGCTCATAGCAGGGTTGGTGATGGGGAACAGGCTGTAGAGAGTGAATTGGAGGATACTGGTGCTCATGACCCTTCCATCCCACTGGATTAGGCTTTCATGTAATTTTTTTTTTTATGTTTTTGTAATGGACTTTTTTTCTCAAATGCTTTGCTTTTCTGTCATATATATTGGGTTGATTGTGATTCTGTCAAATGCATTGGTATATAAGCTCGGAGTGATCTCTTTAATTATAGCTTGGCCTGATGAAAAAACAGTTCAACGTCATTAATTTTAACATGCTTCATAACTTATCTTTAATTAATAAAGATGCTTATAAGAAATAAAAAAGAAGCTTAACATGGTTGATTCCATTAATAATTTTAACATTTTAACTTCGCAAGAAGGTTCTTAACAAGTTCGCTTACTAAAATATTTGTCTAACAGTTTGGTAATACAGCTCGGTAACAGTTTAAAATATTTCTCTAGTACTCTTAATAATAAGCTCGGCACAATGTAATTTAGGCTTGGTAATACAGCTCGGTAACAGTTTGAAATATCTCTAGTACTCTTAACAATAAGCTCGGCACAATGTAATGTACTTTTTATGAAATGCATTGCTTTTCTTTCATAAATATTGTGTTGATTGCTGTTTCGTTTTGGGGGAATGCTGTGTGAAGAATTTATTCCATTCAGGTGGTTTATAAGCTCGGAATGATCCATTTAATTAAACCATGGCCTAATGAAAAAATATTTCAACGTCATTAATAATTTTAACATGCTTCATAACTTATATTTTTATCTTTAATTAAGAAAGTTGCTTATAAGAAAGAAGATAGAAGCTTAACATGGTCGATACCATTTATAATTTTAAGCTCGGCTTGTTATTAAGCTCGGTAAGAATATGAAACATTCCTCAAGTATTATTTTCTTTATGTATGTAGTATAAATCCTTTTTGCTGAGTATATATCTCCTTATTTATATCATACTTTGATCTATTGATCTATTGTAATTATGCCCCCCAGTTGGCCACGTTGCTTTTTTCTAATGGCCACTGGGTAACTAATGCGAGAAGTGTTGGTATATTCTCAAGGTGTTTTTGGGAATGAGAATAATAATAAATGGTGAATGTCCTCTCGTTTTTTAAGGATATTTATTGCACAGTGTTTTATGACCCCCTGTGTAACTCATATCCTATATAAATCGGACTCTTCACTGTTTACACCTCAGAGTTCCATTTCAATAGCGGATCTTAACAATGAATCCATTTCTGATTCTGCTTCTCCATACGCTGAAGGAGTAGACGCTACAGAAGTGACCAACATGTTGAGGGCCTTTTTTCGCCTTAAACAAAAACACCGCCGTCTGAAGAAGAGCTATGACCGTTTTGCCGGTCGATTTCTTCGTTTGAAAGAACGATTTGCTTCTTTCAAGTGCAGGAGGCCTTCTTGAAGAGAGCTTTGACAAAATTAATAAACAACTCGAGAAGGTCATGAGAGTCGTCGAAGTTGAATCATTAAGGCTCTTAACATCGAAGGAATTTTTGAAAAATGCCTGTCTTTTTTTTTCTTTTTATCTTTTTGTAATGGATTTTTTTTATGAAATGCATGATTTTCTTTCATATATATGTTTTGTTGTTTGCTGTTTCGTTTTGTCGGAATGTTCTATGAAGAATTTATTAGCTTTAGGTGCATGTTAATAAGCTCGGTATGGTCCACTTAATTAAAGCTCGGACTATTGATATGAAATTTCAACGTCGTTAATAATTTTAACATGCTTCATAACTTAAACTTTTGATCTTTAATTAAGAAAGATGCTTATAAGAAAGAAGCTAAGCTTCACAACCTTGATACGTTTAATGAGTTTGACATTTAACATGAATGAGGTTATATAAACAAGCTCGGAAATGAATTGAGTTCGACACTTTTTTTTATGAAAAAAATTAAAAAAATAATAGAACAAATTTCTTAATGCAAACGTAGTTTTTTAAGTCTCACACAATCCAACAAAAACACTTATTACAATTACATATTACACTTAACATTTCTCGAGATTTTATTTTTTGAAAATATTGCAATACATCTTCAACTTTAATCTCGCTAAAAATGTGTACGTCACTAAACAATCATTTATAAATTCATCTCCATTTCTATTAAGGTATGGAAAAATCTATATGAAAAATTCTCTCTCTAGAATTCTGTTTTCTTTCTCTCTACATTTTCTTGTTATGCTGCTTCTCTCTACATTTTTTTGTTCTGCTGCTTCTCTCTAAATTATCTTGTTCTGTTGTTTCTCTCTACATTTTCTTATTATGCTGCTTCTCTCTAAATTATCTTCTAGATCTCTTCTTCACCTCTAAACTCCCTCTTACTCTAGAATTTATGTTCCTCTCCCCAATTTCTCTATATTCCTTCATTACTCTGCTTTATAATTTTAGGTTCAGGATTTGTTCAAGCCAGATATGTTAGTAAGCTCGATAACATTTTTAGATATTTCTCAAGTATTACAGGCTTCGTAATACAGCTCGGGGAGAGTTTGAAATGTTTCTCAATTACACTCTTCATAATAAGCTCGGTATAATGTAATAGATTTTTTTTTCAAATGGATTGCTTTTCTTTCATAAATGATGTGTTGATTTCTGTTTTGTTTTGTCGAAATGTTGTGTGAAGAAATTACCTTCAAATGGTTAATAAGCTCGGAGTGATCTCTTTAATCAAAGCTCGGCCTAATTAAAAAATATTTCAACGTTATTAATAATTTTAACATGCTTCATAACTTATACTTTTATATTTAATTAAGAAAGATGCTTATAAGAAAGAAGATAGAAGCTTAACACGGTCGATACCATTTATAATTTTTGCATTTTAACTTCGAAAGAAAGTATCTTTACAAGCTCGGCCTTTCAAGAGTTTGAAAAATTTCTCAAGTGTTGCAGGCATCATAATATAGCTCGGGATTGGTTTGAAACATTTCTCAAGTATTACATGCTTTATAATAAGCTCGGTATGATATATAATTTGAACTTTTAAATTTTCTTTAGGAGATTCATAACCGACTAAATGAAATTTTGTAATGAAATATCTTTTGCAGAGTATGATTTTCTTTATGTATGTAGTATAAATCCTTTTTGCCAAGTATATATCTCTTTATTTATGTCATACTTTGACCTATTATAATTATGCCCCCCAGTTGGCCACGTGGCTTTTTTCTAATGGCCACTGGGCAACTAATGCGAGGAGTGTTGGTATATTTCCAAGGTGTTTCTGGGAATGAAAATAATAATAAATGGTGAATGTCCTCTCGTTTTTCAAGGATATTCATTGCACAGGATTTTCTGACCCCATGTGTAATTCTTATCCTATATAAATCGGACTCTTCACTGTTTACACCTTAGAGTTTCATTTTAATGGCAGATCTTAACAATGAATCCGTTTTCGATTCTGCTTCTCCATACGCTGAAGGAGTAGACGCTACAGAAGTGGCCAACATGTTGAGGGCCTTTCTTCGCCTTAAACGAAAACACCGTCGTCTGAAGAAGAGCTATGACCGTCTTGCCGGTCGATTTCTTAGTTTGAAAGAACAATTTGCTTCTTTCAAGCGCAGGAGGCCTTCTTGAAGAGAGCTTTGACAAAATTAATAAACAACTCGAGAAGGTCTTGAGAGTTGTCGAAGTTGAATCATTAAGGCTTTTGACACCGAAGGAATTTTTAAAGAAAGCATGTCTTCTTTTTTTTTCTTTTTATCTTTTTGTAATGGACTTTTTTTATCAAATGCATGCTTTTCTTTCATATATGTGTTGTGTTGATTGCTATTTCGTTTTGTCGGAATATTGTCTGAAGAATTTATTCGCTTCAGTTGACGTTTATAAGCTCAGTGTGAACTATTTAATTAAAGCTCGGCCTATTGATAACAAATTTCAATGTCGTTAATAATTTTAACATAATAACTTAAACTTTTTATCTTTAATTAATTAAGAAAGATGCTTATAAGAAAGAAGCTAAGCTTCACAACCTTGATACGTTTAATAAGTTTGACATTTACTAAAAAAGATGCTATATACACAAGCTCGGAAATCACTTTAGTTCGGCATTCATACTTAATGAGCTTGGGAATGAATTGAGTTCGACACTATTTTTTTATGAAAAAAATTAAAAAAAATAATAGAACAAATTTCTTAATGCAAACGTAATTTTATAAGTCTCACACAATCCAACAAAAACACTTATTATAATTACATATTACACTTAACATCTCTCGAGATTTATTTTTTGAAAATATTGCAAGACATCTTCAATCTTAATCTCGCTAAAAATGTTTACGTGTCTAAACAATCATTCATAAATTCATCTCCATTTCTATTAAGGCGTGGAAAAATATATATGAAAAATTCTCTCTCTAGAATTCTATTTTTTTTCTCTCTACATTTTCTTATTCTGCTGCTTCTCTTTAAATTATCTTCTAGATCTCTTCACCTCTAAACTCTCTCTTACTCTAGAATTTCTGTTCCTCTCCCCAATTTCTCTATATTCCTTCATTACTCTGCTTTATTATTTTAGGTTTAGGATCTATTCAAGCCAAATCCTGACATAACCACTCTCTCATTTTTTCCCTCTTTCAAGGACACTAAATTTGGGGGTAAAATCGAACCCATATAGTTTGGTATTGTGCTTTGAGCCGCCTCACAGAGAGAAAAATGTGAAGTGACAGAAAGAGGATTGACTACCTTTGAGCTTTATCACAGACAAGGAGTTTTGTAGGCGATGAAGCAATAAAGGACGGGAGAGTGTTCACACTCGTACAGAGATGGGTCGCCAGCAATGGTGTGCGTAGCACCTAGTGGGTAGGGGTAAGGGGAGATGGAGAAAGAGATCCACCAGGGGAGATGGAGAATGACAGAGACTGGCGGTGAAGACGGAGATGATGGGAACAACAGTGGGGATGGGAGTGTTTCAGAGCACGGTAATAGGAAAAAGAATGGTGTGTTTGAATCCCCTGTTATTCTTCTTATTATTTTATTTTATGGGTTTAGTTCAATTTTAATTTAACTTTATTAGTTTAATCAATTAAAATTATGGTTGTTAATTGGAGGGTGGTAAAGGAGGGTGTTTGTGATAAATTTTTAAAAACTTAGAGGTGTAAGGTGTAAAGGGTGTTTGTGACAAAAAATCGGGGTGCATTTATCAGCCCCCCTATCTAAGCCCACATTTGAAAATTCTCCCGGCTTAAAACTACATGCATAGAGGCATTAGAATTCTGTGAATAATAATTAATCACATATTTTATTTGGTATACGCTGAGATATTTTATGAGGGACCTAATTATAGGCAGAGTCACATGAGGGCAAGTGGGGCAAGCGCTCCCACTTAATTTTGCAATTTTTTAATTGTATATAGAGTATTTTTTGAAATATATATATATAGTTGAATTCTACGAATAATAATTAATCACATATTTTATTTGGTGCATGTTGAGATATTTTATAAGGGGCCTAATCATAAATGGAGCCACATGAGGGAAAGTGAGGGCGAGTGCCCCCACTTGATTTTGGATTTTTTTTATTGTATATATATGGAGTATTTTTTGAAATATATATATATATATATATATATATGAAATTACGTGCAAAAATTTATACTTGAAGGTAACCAAAATATAAAAGACTAAAACTATACATAGAGATTTTATTTTTCTTAAATATTTATCAAGTTTATAAGAGGTGATTTCTTATAAACATATCAATTTTTTCACAAAATTTTCATGTGAGACTTACTCATTTTCATTTCATTTTTCTATATCAAGTAACTTACTCTGGGTGACAATTTTTCATTCACCCCATAATCATTTTGAGCAAAAAAAAAATATACGATTTCAATGTCCTCACAGAGAAAAATATGAATCTATAATAATATTTCACAACCTAAATGTGAGGCCCCACTAAAAATTACCCTCAAAATGGCTCTAAAATGATATTTTACATATTTTTCTAATACTACTAAGGTAAAAAATTTCTTATATCTACTTTTTAATATTAGGTATAATTAAATTTCTTAATTACTTATATAATATTAGTTGTGATTCTTAATTAATTGCATAATATTATTAATACTATTATATTTGCATTATATTATTGTAATTTCTCGTAATTGTTCACATTTTTTATTTGAATTGTATGAAGTATATTATTATTAATACTATTGTGTTTACATTCAAATTTTATATCTTTAAATACATTTTTGTGTGTTTTGAATTTCGCTCACACTTAATCAGATCCCTGGCTCTGCCTCTGGACCTAATAGAAAAACGAACATCCAACTAGCTAGAATTTCATAGTAAAAAAATAGTACTAATTTGTGCTTTTGGCCATTGTTTTTTTTTTTCTTTTTTTGAACATAATTTTATTGCTAAAAGAAGTTTGCAAAGGGCACATACTTTGTTTGAGTGATGAAAGATTTCCCCATATGCTTTAAGTTCGAATCACACAAGTTATAAATATATAATATATTTCCTCTATCAATTATCAAAACATCATAAACAGTAAATTAGAAGAATAATAAAAGGTAGTCCACTAGTCCTAATGTTAAAAGTACGCGATCTTTAATTTAAAAATAGGCATATGTGGATCCATGTACTTTTATATAAAAATTGAAGTCTAACAAAAATAGTCTAACAAAAATATGCTACAATGTTATATAGCCTTTAGATCTTATATATTACTTTGTAATTATCCACTCTTCTAATGTGGAACACGTGAATTGATTGGGTGACGGGGAGTCCGCCCGTGTGGCATAAGATGAAGACGGCCGTTTTCGAATAGCGAAATCGATCTTGATGTGAACCCAAACAATGGAGATCTTATTCCTCTAATACCATGTTAGATTTCGGAGTATTCAACTCAAAATCAATTGGCAATGGGTGGAGTAGCCCCTATATTTTATATATTACTTTGTGATTATTTATTCTTCCGATGTGGAATTGATGTCTAAACACCAAAAACTGAATGAACCGTACTGAGTTATAAACAATTGAACTAAAAAAAAGAAAAAAGAAACTTAAACCAAACAAAAAAACCGAACCAAAATCGAAATTGAATATATTTGGTTCAGGTTTAAAGTTTGATAGTGCTGAATTGAACCGAGCAGAACCAAATCAAATTATTGTATATATGATTCGAAAATAATATTAATTAACTATCTAAAATTTTATGTTCCTAAAACTTACAAACGTTAGTGAGAATCTAATTCTTTTAGCTATCATGAATATTAGAACAATATTATAAATGTAAGAATAAATTCATTTTTTTTGTCCAAAATAAGTAAGAGCAAGCATATAGCTGTTATTTTTCTATTCAAAATAAGTGTTCTCTAACAATTTATTTTTGTTTTAAAAAATATATTAAAAACCGAATAAAACAGACTTTCCTTCCGACAATTCTCGTCAAAATGAAACACACGGTACATAAAACATAGCAATATTTTCAACAAACAGCACAACTTGGGTTATTTTAAAACAAAAAACGATTAAATATGTTTAAATGAAGTCACATGTCTTGCACATGGTTTCATTCCGTTCAATTTGGCAATAAAATTGAAAGAAATGACTAAAGTAGTACTAACTTTAAAGTTAGATGGCTAAAGCCATTCGTTTTAAAGTTTGATGGTCAAAATAGATTAAATGAAAAGTTTAATGGTCATTTGAACCGTTTATTTTAATCTTTATAAAAAAATATAATGGTACTTTTTCTCCAACATAATTTTTGGTATAAAAATGCTTATAAGTTATATTATCAAGACCCCTAAATTAATTAGAATAAATTTTGATAAAGATAAATTTGATATAAATTGATTAAATATTGATCATATGTAATATGTTAATTATTTGACATATTTTTCACGCTTTAAGTGCGCTTGTTTAGTTTGAGTTTTGTTCATTTTCAGAGTTTAAACATAATAATTTTATATAAAAAATTTGAATTTTATAAATTCATAATTCAACCACTTAATATAAATAATAAAAAACTTCAAATATAAATTTATCATTTTAAGATTTGAGGAGAATCAACCAAATAAAACTAAAATATCAATAAACACTGGCCCATTATTGTCTTGGGCCGCATATTCTTCGGCTTCGTCTGAATGTTTACGAGAAGCCATGGATGGAATGGATATTCCTTTACCTACCACCACCATCGTCGACTGTTGACTATCTAACTACTAGTGTTCTTCTTCTTCTTCTTCTTCTTCTTCTTCTTCTTCTTCTGCTTTTTTTCTAGAGAGAGAATTTCAACACAGAGATAGCATAGAGAGAGAAAATGGCAACAGTGAGGAGAATGAAGCTCGGCTCACAAGGACTAGAGGTATCGGCACAAGGACTTGGCTGTATGGGCATGTCAGCTTTCTATGGCCCTGCGAAGCCCGATTCCGACATGATCGCCCTCATCCACCACGCCATTAACTCCGGCGTCACCTTCCTCGATACCTCCGACGTTTACGGCCCCCACACAAACGAAATCCTCCTCTCCAAGGTCTTTTACAACCTTCAACCTATTTGATTTTAGCTAATTCGTGAGTAATTGTGTGTTTTAGTAGTTGTAATTGACTTAATTTATGGATTGTTAGATCTTGAACGAGTTGCTTATTTCTTACCTTTGTTAGAGGATGCTCTCTGTAGATATTGACTCGTAGCCTATTTGTCTCTCGTGTTGATACTGTGTAACCTGAGACATATGTAATTGACTTAATTTATGGATTGTTAGATCTTGAACTGAGTTGACTAATTCTTGAAGAAATATTTTATAAGGGCTTTGTTTGGTTGCGTAAATTACTTAATTTGAACATTAGTTCAGTTTCAGTTAGTGATTTGAAAATTTCTTCTTTCATAAATACTTCAATTCTAATTCATGGAGAGTTTGGAAGACTTCAATGAGAAATTTTGAGTGTTAGAATAAAAACAAGTTCTTCATTCCTCTATGTTATTTAAAATTTTGTTTGGAGGTGTCAACATCAGTTGTAGATACTAGATTTTTCTTTGAAGTATATAGATTTGGAGTAAATTCTCTAGTTCTAGAATTGGGCAATTTCAAGTTTTACTTTAAATGATTTAATTTGAGTTTTCATGAATCAATGATTCATACTTCCACTTGTTTAATTTTCATAACTAATCACAAATAGATGTAAAGATAATTATAAATTTTCTAATTCACAATTTGAGGGACAAACAAACGGGCCCTTAGTGTTTAATTAACTACTGAAATGGTGGAATTGAGTGGCGAGGTCTTGAACAAACTCTTTGATCCATGCAACAACAAATAATAATAATAATAGCCGCCATATATGCATGCCTGTGTCCCTGTGTCACGCGCCACCATATATGCATGTTTGTGTTTGATAATTACAGAAAATGTATACATGTGTGTTTGATTGATGGATTGGGGGAGTTTAGTGTGAGGAAGCTCTTTGATTCTTGCAAAACATTTTTGTGTTAGTTTGTTTAATTGATTAATGGATGGCAGAATCTTGAACAAGTTGTCCTCATAAAAGAAAGTTATTTATTGGTGTGTGTTAGTGTGTAAGTGATTGATGGATTGGTAGATCTGTACAAGCTCTTTGAGTATTCTAAAAGCATTTATAATGCATGTTAAGTGTGTGTATAATTCATTTATGGATCGGTAGGTCTTGGAACAAGCTTTTGATGCTAGTTGAGAAGTATATATAAATATATAATGTATGTGATTGATTGACTATCAGTAGATCTAGGCACATATAATTCTTGTAAAAACATGTATACATGTGTGTTAGTGTGCATGATTGATTGATGGATTTGTAGGTCTTAAACAATCTCCTTTGATTCTTGTGAAAAGATTTGTGCTTCTGTTAATGTGTACAATTGTGTCTGATTGATGAATTGAGTGCAGGCTCTGACGGGAGGGATGAGAGAGAAAGTGCAATTGGCTACAAAATTTGGGCTTAGGTTTCAGAATGGAATAAGGGATATATGCGGTGATCCTGCCTATGTGAGGGCATGCTGTGAGGCTAGCTTAAAGCGGCTTGACATCGATTGCATTGATCTCTATTATCAGCATCGGATTGACACTCGCTTGCCCATTGAAGTCACGGTTTGCTCCTAATTTGCATCTTCTAGTAATTTTACACTCAGTAATTTTTCGAAGAAATTTTACGCAGTATTATTTCTGGCTTAGGTATTTTTCATGTCTACCATGTATTACCATGGTGGTTATCCAGGCTGAGTAGTATTCACGGCCTTATTGATAACTTACGCCCATGTTTTTTTTTCCTTGGTGAACTCTTGGATTAGTAAATACTAAATTAAGATATTGTTACATTTTAATTTTACAAGTTTCTACAATTTAAAATTGATTTAGAACTGCAACGTAGGGCCACTGAATTTCTGGATATTCATTTATCACTTTTAATTTTTGTAAGTTTTTCAGAAAATACCAACTTGACAAAACCAAAATCTTCTTTGCCGATATCATTTTACCTTTTTTTATTTATTCATTTCGGCTTTTCCTAATTTCTTTTGTAACATCTTTTTGCAAGATGGGAGAACTCAAGAAACTGGTTGAAGAAGGCAAAATCAAATATGTTGGTCTATCAGAGGCCTCAGCTTCCACCATCAGAAGAGCACACGCTGTTCATCCCCTAACAGCTGTACAGCTAGAGTGGTCCTTGTGGTCAAGAGATGTGGAAAAAGAAATAATTCCTACTTGCAGGTTAGGCATCTATTGATACTAGCAAATTAAATTTGTTTGTTGAGTAATATATAAGGAATCCGATTTCTAAGTTGGCCCACTTACAATTTTTCAGAGAACTTGGCATTGGGATTGTGGCCTACAGTCCTTTGGGACGAGGGTTCTTATCGTATGGCCCAAAGATGGTTGAGAAGTTGTCCGATGGTGACTTCAGAAAGGTTTATTTCAACCTCACTTGCATATTGACTTTTCGTTGTGAATTACATACCGTTGGTTAATAATATCACGTTTCTTGTGTCATCATTAAAAATAAATAAATAAAGGAATAAAGGATCACACAAACTATTTGTTCTCTAGTTGGTATCGGAGGGTCAGGATAGTACTTAATCTGTAGAAACTTTCTAAATTTGAAGGCTTCCTTAGTGGTTTGGAGTGTGGACTGTGGACATAATGGGAAATTGCTTTTTTTTAATAGATTTTCAGAACTTGAGCCGTAGTTCAGTATTCCTGTGCATTGTAGTTCCTTACTTATTTTAAATTTCATATCATCTTAGCAAATATAATTATAATACACTTGAGTAACTTACTGTACATGCGATACATGTGCAACTCGCATGTATATTGCAGAGAAAACAAAAATGAAAAATGACATAGTGGTTAAGCATGAGTGTAGGTTGTTTAGTAATGAAGGTTCAAAATCTTGTAGCAAACAAGGTTTTGTGCAAAAGAAAATTGTAAAGGGTATAAAGTAGACATTTAAAAAATATGATACAATTTCAGTTGAATTGGTTGCTCACTTTAGTAAATGGAGAATTGAAGGAGGTCCTACCGGGAGTCAAACCCAGGTCGCTGGATTCAGAGTCCGTAGTGCTAACCACTACACCATAGAACCATTATGTTTAAGATGTTAATAAATAGTTTAATATACCTTAGTAAAAGAAATTAAGAGATATAACATAGAAAGAAGGGCTAAGACCATCTCCATTGCAACAAGCCAATAGTCTAAATTTAGCCTATTCGTCCCACATTGCACACCCTAATATGCTAATATGGTAGGCTAAATGCTAAAGATAGGCTAAATTTAGCAGCCGAGAACACTTTGTCTCGCACGATACACTGTGTATCGTGCAAATGTTCTTGGCTTTGGCACAATATAGTGAGTATCATGGGAATGACTTTAGCTTTGGCGCAATATATATTATATCGTGCAAAGCATAAGAGAGATCAGTTTGTCATTTTCTCCTTTTCTTCCTCAAATCCCAATTACAATAAATTTAGCCCCTTCTTTTCTCAAAGCAATGGAATCAAAGCGAGCAATGCTAAATATAGCATTTTAGCGTACAATTGTAGCATTTTTCACATTTTTGCAATGTAGTTCTTTTTAGAGTTCATAGGTTAAATATATCATTTTAACTTTACCAACAAGGATGGTCTAAAGAAGATGATACTAGATTATTGGGGAGATAACCGGTGAATCTCTGGTGGTTGAAACACTAGGAAGCTAATTCTCATATTGGGATCCTGGCCAAGTGGTTGAAAGTGTGAGTATTTCAAAAACGGCACCTAAGTTCAAGCTCCGTCACCCCTCCCTTTCTCTCTCTTGTAGAACCACCATGGTTGGCTTGTATCAAAAATTTTGAAAAATAAAGAAATATTGCATCTCGTATTGGTTTCTTTGAAGGCTCTAGTGTGTGAAACACCAAGAAATATACGGTCTCTAATCTTTGTTGAATCACTTATCTCCAAATTTCATCTTAGGATAACAGAGCATATGGTTTAGTCCATTTCTATCGGCATCTTCCTCCGGAATGATGATGCTAACATGCATCACCCTGTTTATATTTCTGGTTTATTCTGTCTGACCAAAATATTTCTCTCATTTTCTTACAGTTTCTACCAAGGTTCCAACCCGAGAATCTCGAGTACAACACAACCCTATACGAGCGAGTCCATAAATTGGCAGCAAAGAAAGGGTGCACCCCATCCCAGCTAGCGTTAGCCTGGGTTCATCACCAGGGTAACGACGTGTGCCCCATACCCGGTACCACCAAGATCGAAAATCTCGAACAGAACATTGGAGCCTTGTCTATTAAACTAACACCCGATGACATGGCTGAACTCGAGTCTATTGCTTCAGCTGATGCGGTCAAGGGTAAGAGATATGGACCGAATGTGAGCACGTGGGAGGATTCTGAGACTCCACCACTGTCGTCTTGGAAAGCTCAAGCTCAATAAAGGCACGCATATGTGTAATACATATGTTTGTTTTTTTGCTGTGAGGTTATATATCTACTGCTGCTTCTGTTGATTCTTCATGAATTTGATTGTGTTTATGCTTTTCGAGTGTTTACTAGTGTATTTTCTGTTGAATTGTTGTTCGTGAGATTGAAAAAAATAAAGAGAGATGGTTGATATACAAATTGCTTATGGCTTAACTTGACAAGTCAAAATTTGAAACGGTAGTTTTGGATCTATCCACATCATTTTTCAGTGTATTGACATTTTTTGAGGTTTAAGGTGGGGTTATTTTTACATTTTAGTGTTGAATGAATGTATTCAGCATTAAGAGATAATACAATAGGATTTTGCTAGCATGAAAGACACTGTAAGTTTTTTAAACTCACAGACAATTTCTAACTACAAATTTGAAAAAGATACTCACTCTTACTCAAACTCTATGATTAGTTTTGAAAAAAAAAATCATTATCATTAAATTCATAACTACAAAATTATGGCTATTTTTCCGGTCTTTTATACAAATCCATCCATATGACATTTGTGTCATTGTAAAATTGGACAATCCATTATCAATTATAAATAGGATATGTTCAAGTATATAATATACTTTTTTAAATTTATAAAGAGATTTTAAAACTATTAAAGAATTAAAAGAGGTTAAGTGAATTTTACACTGAAATTGAAATACTCAATTTGGGACATCTAAAAAAATTGAACTTTTATACTCAAATCATGTGACATCTGTATTAATGTTAAATTAAATTTTTTCATTATCAATTAGAAATATGACATGCTCAAGTATATAATATATATATATATATATATTATTTATAAAAAAAGCTTTAAAATTATTAAACTATTAAAAGAGGTTAATTGAATTGCTAAAACTATAACTTGTTTTCTTATACAGTTTGGTGCAATGATTATTTACAAATAATAATAATAAAAAAACTAAAGCACTTATAATTTCATACACTAAAAAAAATATTAAATTCTTAATTTTTGAATTTTTTTTTTAAAAAATACTCAATCAATATGTTATGTTTAATTTTAGTTTATTTGGTCAAAATTACTAATTTAATTGATTAATGAAAGAATAAGAAATAATTACTTAAAATATATGAAATTTACTATTTTGCAAGGGTTAAAATGTTATTAATGATAAAGATGGGTTGAAATTTGGTAATGTTTAGCCTTCATTGAATATGTTGCTAAAAGTTGACCGTAAGTTTTAATAAAACTAATAATCTTTTAGATAATCATTTCCCATTATAATTTGTTCTATATCTACCTTTCAATGCTAAATTTTAAGGAAGCACCCTCTTGAATGCTTAGTTCATAATGTTGATGATATTTTATTTCAACATTGTCCTTATTTGTTTCCCGAGTTATTAATGTCTAACATAATAATAAGGGTAAAATTGTTAAATATCATACATTCAGCATTCACAGCCAAATAAAGCCCAACAACATCATCTTTGGCTCTATAACATAAAGGCAATGGAGGTAGCATTCTACTGCTATAGCGATTCATTTAAATAAAAGAATAAACACATTTTTCAAAGATTTCATATTAATCATTTATGCATTTAATCTTCCATTATATTCACAGGCTTAAAAAGAAACAGAAAAAGGACCCAAATAAAGATGAATAAATTCAAAATTAACCATTTTGGAAATGTTTTTATGGATTTTATTCTTCTATATTTGCTAATGGTTTGCTTAATGAGAGTGATAATAATGATGACAAAAATTCTTTGTACTAGAAGAAGCCCTATTTGACATGTAAAACTAAATGTAAAACTAAAATATTAATAAAAACTGGCCCATTATTGTCTTGGGTTACATATGTTAGATCTTATTAGATCTAAATAACTATAAACACTAGAATCGTTCATATCGGATTACTAAGAATCGAAAGATCAATATGCGGAAGTGTACCTGAATTTATAACGTGTGATTTGTAGCCAAGTAGTTGGCTTCCCAAATCTACACTTATTTCTTTAAATCGAGAATCATGTAAGCTTTCTTTATGCTCTCTGTGATGATAGGGGCTCAATACGGACAAAATTCATACATATGATCTAAGGACCTTTTCCTCAATATATAGATAATAACCCTACTCTCTATTATGTATTTATATTTTAGCCCACCATAAAAATAGAATGTACCTTTAACTCTCTACACATTAAAAGCTCATACTCTATTAGATATATTTAAGCCTAAAAACTTAAACGTTGGTTGATCACTTTTAAAGTGGGCTTAACCATACGACAATCAACAATACATGAGTATTTCACATATAAGCTCAATGTTGGATTAAGGATCCAACAATCTCCTACTTGGGATATATGCGTTGTTGACCTTAAAGTCAATTAATCTTATTTTGATAATTACAATAAGTTAATAAAGTGTTATTTAACTCGGTTGTTCTAATGATGATAGCCATTTTAACCGATATATCTTCCGACCAAGTGTAACTTCAAACTGAAGCAAATCTCACACAAGCTTTACAAACGCCTCTACTCACAAGAAATGAACTCAAGTGATATACATGTGCTATACAAAGCCAAGAAAAGATGTAGATCATCAAGCAAGTGAAGATATGCACAAGAATGATCTCCACATGTTCTACAAGTTATCAAAATCAAGAAAGGATCAAGAACATCAAACAAGTGAAGATACGCACAAGAAAATCAAGCATCACGAAGACTCGAATTATCATTAAATGGAATGAGTGCTTAGATTTTATGTAAAAATACTTTATTGATCAAATCCCTATATCTCAAACATATTCTTACATCTTTTAAAGATTGATTCAAACTAGCTTGAAATTGAATTTATTTGAAAAACATCATTTTACAAAAACCGAGTTTCAAAATAAATTCATATTAATTTTAAATGATCATATTTTAAGCTTTAATAAAAATAGGTATCTTAGAAACATATCTTTGAGGTTCAAAAGTCATTAGAATTTTATTTGAAACTATATTGTTAAATTGTAAAAATATTTTTATTTTACATTTAAAATTCGCTCAATTTTTGTCCAGTTTTGATCTAACGGTAAGATGGAGGCCTTTCCGGACTCCGATCATTTTGAAATTTTTACAGTAGTTAGACAACATCTCCTGACACTTTTAACTAAAATTAGAGCATGATCCAACGGTCTAATTGGGAGAAATTAACAAAACAAATTTGATTTTTTTTTGTCAAAACTAGCTATTGAAAAGTTTGAAAATGTATACCTTGGAGCCAAAACCTTTCTTAATCATACCCAACGGCCATATGGTTTTGCAAGATATAAATATGAGGTCCTAGACATGTTATAACACACTTGAATCATTCTACAAACTCATTTTACATATATACAAAGTTATTCAAGTATTCAATTCATTTAATTGATCAATCTTTCATTTTTGAGCTATATACTTTGATCAATTTTGATATCTCTTAGTGTGAGCTTCATTTGTATTTTGTTATACACAAGAGAGATATTGTACATTGGTGTTAGCCACCAAAACTTATTCAAATCATATTTGTGAGAGGTGTATCTCATAGAATAGCAAGAGGGAATTTCTTGTGAGAGTATTGAGGGTGTTTCAATACTTGTAAGAGTGTGTGAGAAGAATACACTTGTAGAGGTTTGATCTTCACCCGGAAGGAGATCGGTTATAGTGGAAATTCTCAGGGAACTAACCGAGCGCGGAGTAGGGGAACAAGTCGAACCGTGTGGACAAAAAATCTTCGACTTCGATCGGTTCAATCTTTCTATCTCTTGCTCTATTATATTGTGCTATTTATTCATTGTGTTTGGAATTAACTTTGTTCTTGATTGCTTGATAAATATAGACATCAAATATTTTTAAATCATTTTTAAAAATCCGATTAAGTTTTTAAAAACCCTATTCACCCCCCTCTAGGGTATTTTCCGACCTACATGCGTAACCTTGCAATTATGTATTATAAAATTGAGATCATCTTTGTTGTCATTATTGAAATGTATTTGTATATAATCTGGTCCATCAATCATAAAGCGGTCTTTAGTACTACTATCATAACTCAACCCATTAATGGTCACATATGTCAATATGACTGAATGACATGGACCATAATATGGATGTGTAGCATGAAACTTTTATGCAATGTGATCTTAACATGTATATTTTCAACTTGTCATCTTAAAACCTTAGTGATATCAAACCATATCCAAAATTGGAGTGTGAATAAACCAAAACTTTGTTTTCATAGAAAATAACTTTAAGATATCCTTAAACCAAAATAACTTAAAATTCTTTATATCAGAGAAACACTTAAAATTATAAACTCCTACTAAAAAATTGAATATCCTAAAAGATGTGACACCTATACGAGCATTGTGCTCATGCAACATTTTGAATGGCAATCCCTTAGTAAGTGGATCCGCAACCATGGAGTTTGTACCGATGTGTTATATAGACACATGTCCACTCTGAACTCTTTTTTTGACATCTAGGAACTTGATGTTTATATGCTTAAATTTCGTTAAGCTCCTGTTGTTAATAGAATATAGAACTGTTGACTTGTCACAAAATTACTTGAATAGTCCTTCAATACTATCCAACATTCTCAGTCATGTTACAAAATTTCGCAGTCACTTTCAGAGATTAGACATCTCATAACATGCTATGAACTCTGCCTCCGTTGTAGAAAAAGCTATAAGAGACTGTTTAGCACTCTTTTAGGAGATAACACCTCCAGCTAGCAGGTAAACATATTATAGCATAGATTTTATACTATCATGGCTTCCAACAAAATTGGAGTCAGTATACCCAACAATTTCAAGCTGATCTGACCTGCAATATGTGTGCATGTAGTCTTTTACACTCTATAAGTATCGTAAGATGCTTTTCGTTACTTTCTAATGGTCTAGTCCTGTATTGCTTAAATATTTGCCTAGCATCCCAATAATGTACGCGATATCCAGAAGTGTACATACTTAATAATACATTAGACTCCATACTACTAATGCATAAGGAATCTTCTGCATTTCTTTTACCTCAAAATCATTCATAGGGCACTGATAAAGACTAAACTTATGTCTTTTAGCCACAGGGGTATCACATAGTTTATAATCATACATGTCATATCTTTTGAGAACTTTTTCGATATAGTCTTTTTGTGATAATCCTAAATTACCCTGAGAGCGATCTCAGTGTATTTGTATACCTAACACAAAAGAGGTTTCACCCAGATTTTTCATCTCAAAATTCTTAATTAGAAATCTCTTGATTTCGTGCAATATTCATATATCTTTGTTGACAAGTAAAATGTCATGAATATATAAAACCCAAAAAATATACTTGCTCCTACAAAACTTATGATATATACAATCATCAACCAAATTTATCTCAAACCAAATGAGACGATCACTTGATGAAACTTAAAATAACATTGTCGAGATGCTTGCTTGAACCCATATATGGATTTCTTAAGTTTGCAAACCATATTTCTTGGGTTTTCTACTACAAATTTTTTTGAATTTACTATATAGATCGTCTCATCAATGTTACTATTGAAAAATGTCATCTTTACATCCATCTGATGTAACTCAAAATCGAAATGGGCCACTAATGCCATTATAGTCTTAAAAGAATTTTTCGAAGGAAAGCCGAAAGAAAGTTTCTTCATAATCGATGCCTTCTTTCTACATAAAGCCCTTTTGCGACAAGAAGAGCATTGTACATCTTTAATTGCCTTTCGAATCCCTCTTAATTTAAAATATCCATTTGCAACTAATGGGTTTTATACATTCTGGCAATGAGACAAGATCCAATACGTCATTGCCCTTCATTGGCTTTATCTCCTCATTCATGGCATCAATCAAATTTTAAGAATTAAAACTTTTCATGATTTCACGGAAGTTGATCGGATCATCTTCCATCACTCCAATGTCAATCTCATGTTTTTAAAAAATAATTGTAATCAATTGTCACCACAATTTTTATCTCTCTAATGGATCTTCTTAAAGGCATAAGTTCTTGAGGTGGTATAGTTTATTCTTTTGTAATAATTTCTTAAATGGGAGGTTCTCTGACATTATCTTAATTTTTTGCTTCTTAAACAAAGTTAGGAATGAGATCTTGATCAATGTCACCGACTCCTGTAGAAATATTAATATATTCTTTTTCAAAGACAAAGTCTCCCGCTGAATCTCCACCCCCCAGTCCTGGAAACTCGACATCCTAAAAAAAGGGGCATTTCTCGATTAAAAAGTTGACTTAATCGTGGGAACATAAAACTTGTACCCCTGGATTTTTCAGAATATTTAACAAAATAGTAATTCTCTTGAGCCATAACGTAACTAAATTCTCAATGGTTAATTTTCACTTTACACCTCATGTAATTAATTGCAGGAATTCATTAAATGAAACAATTGTATCAATTGAATAAAGATTATCGTAACCTGACAAAAAATCGAAACCAACCTTTTTTTAATCATGAAACAAATTGAATTTTTTATTCCTGAATGAACAAGAATATTTAGATTTGTCCAAAATAGAAATATAAATCAAAATCTGTCTAAAAGACAATACAATAAATGTGTCATTAAGATTCAAATAAAATTCAATCTTTAACAATAATCTAAAATTTTTAATTACTTCAACTCGAACCGTCTTGCTATCGCCTACATAGATGTGTCTTTCACAATCATTTGGCTTTAGTCTTTAACTTCCAAGTGATATCTTATTATAGTAATCAAACACTGATAACAAAAACATGTCGAATAATAATTCTTCCTTTTGGCTGATTTATGGCTCACATGAAAAATCAAATATTTATCTCGTATTTATTACCATACGTGTACATGTAATTATGTTAAATGTCAACCTTCCTTTGGACCGATAAAAATTCACATAAGTTACAAGCACACAACCGTGAATATTTGAAAACAAATTAAATTTTATAAGAAAGGTCAATTTTGCAATACATCGCTTCAATTAATTCATCTCAAATATATACACAAAATTTTAAATGTGGATTAGTTTGTACTGATTAAATTTTTGTGACAATTTTTTATTACTAAAAACATTTCTTTAATATTTTTGTGATGAAAAACTATTCTAAAAAGTCTAGTCCATATTGGCCGGTTCATACTAAAAATACACTCTCCTTATATGTATGTACATCAATATATCATAAACCGTGCATATGGATAGACTAGGGGTAGCCCGTGCCAAGGGCACTTTTAGCGCTGTCATGCAATTTCAATAATGAAGCATCAATAATGTAGATAAACATAAACACTAAGTTCCATTCATACCACATAATCTCATATACACAATCTAAATTATAAAGTTAGAGATAAAATTGTGTTACTTTTTATAATTGATTACTTTGGTCAGATGCAATTGCCTACAATGAAGTATGTACTTATGCCTACAAAACGTCGTTGACATTTCTTATTACTAAAATATATTTGACCAAGGGTGTGACCAAATGACTCACTTGAAAGATTGCCCTATATTTGGAAATGTTCAGACCCGTAAAAAAAACACACACTATCTATTAGGTAGTGCAAGCTCTTACATCATACAAATAATAAACAAAAAAATTACTCCCTCCATCCGTAATTAAAAATCTAAGATGTGGTGATTACGCGTG
Source organism: Lonicera japonica (assembly GCA_021464415.1). Lineage (NCBI taxonomy): Eukaryota > Viridiplantae > Streptophyta > Magnoliopsida > Dipsacales > Caprifoliaceae > Lonicera > Lonicera japonica. The sequence continues at coordinate 25,038,397 of CM038463.1, forward strand.
GCTAAAAAAAAAGAATCACTAACAAGTAATACCACCTGATCATACATCCAATTTACTGCTTTGAGACCCATGCCTACGAAACAAATGTCACAGTCAAGTTTATTAACAAATGCAGTAGTTATATACTGGAACAAAACATTATACCAAAGTAATTATCTCAAGGAAACCAATTTATAATAATGAAAATTTAAATATAACTACTAACCTTGAGAACAAGTTAGAAAGGGAAAGATGAAAAAAATAAAAAAAAATGTTAACACAAAAATTAATAGTGCAAAGATTGTATACGCATCAAAGTTAACATAGAGCATATGCGAAGATGTAGTTATTGAACGATTACAATATACTAACCAAAAATATATACCACCATATTTACCAAAAAAGCATAGCGTTCATGCATATATATTAACAAAAAGTATACAAACGGGAAAAGAATATTTGTATCCGTCGCATTTATACAAAAAGATCAAATGTTTTTCTTGACGTTGTGAACTCAAAATCTGCCATAAGTTCGATACATGATCCTACGAAAAGTAGATGTATCAATCCCCACCAAATAAGGCCATCTAAGCCCAGTCATAACGTAAACCTATGAAGAAATAAATTATAAACAATTTTAGAAAATATATTAATTAATTAAACTTCATAACTAAAAAACCAAAGCAAAAAGTTAGAAAATAATAAATGCATGTTACCGTGTTATCTATTCCCCATCCACGAAGTCAGGCTGAATGAATACATCTCCATTCGTCAACTTTATCAGGCCAGTACAATGAAAAAAATTGCAAAGTAATTAATCAACTTTTTTTTAAATCTATATAATAAGGCTGAAAGGTTTTTAAATCCAAGAAATGTGTGTCTCTTATAAAAAAAGGTGTGGCTAAAATTTGATCAAATAAAATTGTGTGGCTGAGATGAAATAGAAATCCAAAAACTCCCGCTTCTCTCTCTTACTTTACTTTTTTGGTGAACCTCTCTCTTACTTTACCAAAACAAAAGCCTTACTCTCAGTTTACAAGCACATTCTCTCTCTCACTCTATACTTCCATCTTCTCCACAAAGCACACGGGATTTCTCTTCTTCGATTGGCTTCGACCTTCAGGTACTCTCTCTCATTCTCTCTCATCTCATTTTCTCACTATTCCTGAAGTTGAGCACGGCATTCTTCTCCACGGGCTTCGACCGTTGACACCACCATGTACTCCTCACTCAGCTTAGTCTTCCGGCGTTCAACAACAGTTGTTGGAGACGATATTCAGAGGTGTGGTTCTTTTTTTTATATTATTTTTTTTCTTTGCTAGCTTTAATATTAATTTCATTAATTCAATTTTTTTCTCTCTGCTCTTTGCTAGACTATAATGATGAAATAGAATCCCCCCCCTTTTGCTAGCTTTAATATTAATTAACTTTTTTTATTTTTTTCTCTTTGCTAGCTTTAATATTAATTTCATTAATTCAATTTTTTTCTCCCTGCTCTTTACTAGACTGTAATGATGAAATAGAAGATTTTTTCCCCTACTTTTTGCTAGCTTTAATATTAATAGACTAGGAGAAATTTTCAAAATTGAACCTTTTAATCAATGATGGAGCCAGAAAGTTTTTCTGGGAGGGCCACATCTATAGGTACGTATGTGGATGAATATGAGGCAAATATAAATGTATAGGTATGTGAACTAGGACTCAATTTATTGTAGTTTTATAGTATTTAAAAATTAAATATAACATTTTAAAGTAAGGGTTGGCAGTCTAAATGGACAAGAAAGAATGTCGGGGTCATCTTTATATACCACCATTTGAAATGTAGAAGTGGAAAAGGTTTGGATATAAATATAAGGTATGAGAAATAAATTTGTAGATGAATTACAAGTTGGATAAATTTGACACATCATTTTCGAAAAGAATTTTAATGGTCAAAATAAAGAATTTTTGCCATTATGTTAAATGTATATGTATATGAAATAGGCCTCAATTTATAGTAGTTTTGTAGTATTTAAAAAATAAATAAATTGAATATAACATTTTAAAGTAGGGGTTGGCAGTCTAAATGGACGAGAAAGAATGTCGGGATCATCTTTATATACCACCATTTGAAATGTAGAAGTGGAAAAGGTTTGGATATAAATATAAGGTATGAGAAATAAATTTGTAGATGAATTACAAGTTGGATAAATTTGACACATCATTTTTGAAAAGAATTTTAATGGTCAAAATAAAGAATTTTTGCCATTATGTTAAATGTATAGGTATGTGAAATATGCCTCAATTTATAGTAGTTTTGTAGTATTTCAAAAGTAAATAAATTGAATATAACATTTTAAATTAGGGTTTGGCATTCTAAATGGACAAGAAAGAATATCAGGGTTATCTTTATATACCACCATTTAAAATGTAGAAATGGAAAATGTTTGGATATAAATATAAGGTATAAGAAATAAATTTGTAGATGAATTAGAAGTTGGATAAATTTGACATGTAATACCCCGTAATATAATTAATGTAAATTAGACACATATTTTAGAAATCTTAGTTGAGCATGGACCAAATTGTAAAGTTGCAAAAGTTCAGGGTTAAAATAATAAAGTTATGAAACATCAGGATTAAATTCCGTAATAAGCAAAAAGTTAAATTTTTCTTTCTTACTTACCCACCTACCTCCACCACCTGAATAATTCTCCATTTTCGTTCTTTCATTTTTATTGTCGTTGCCGAGAGAAAGAGAGAAATGAAGAAAATATGTACGAAGGTTACGTCTTATTAATTGGTCATCAAAATTCCGTCGAATCAAGTCGAGCCTTAAGGAAAAGTTGTTCTATACGTTGAGGACTACACAGTGGTATAAGAATTTTAGAGTTGTGCTGGTTAGGGTTCGGGTATCAACTCAAATTTCATTCTTTGGGGCTAAATATTTTGAGGTAGAGGTTTTAATTATTTTTAAAACCTGATAATATGATTTTATTCTATATAAATCATCATATTTTAATTGTCTTTATTTTAAGAATTATTATATGATAAGGAAGATGATGTTTTGTGATTTATAAAGCCATGTGTATATTATTTGAAGTAAGATATGCCATTATAGTTGATATATTTGTATTATTTGATATACATGAGATATTCATTGGATGTATAAATATTGTATATTTATGAAATTAATTAATTGATGAATTATATACATCAAGGGACATATATAGAGATTTATTGTAGTTATATGGCATAAGTTGTTTCAAATATTCATTTATTAGCATGTTATGCATACTGTGCATCATTATTGTGTCAACCGGATTCTTGGAGACCTTTCAGTAAGCTCGGACTATTTTTATGGCCTTACATATGAGTATATATCTTGTATTTATGGTGCTGAAAACTTCTTATATCTGTTGTATCATTCTGGGACGTGATATGGTCCCGTGATGGGTTCGATTATGATTGTTATTGTGGCCCTTCGATGATGAAGGGAATATGTATTGACTAGTGTTTGTCGATGTGAAAATAAGTAGGGCTCAGTACTCTTGGGTTGAAAATTCCTAAACTCCCGGGGGACAGCAATGAGGTCGGCTGTCTAGAGCCAGTGGTGAGTAGCCCGGAAATCTAGACCTCAGAAAAGCACTGATGATTCTCTGATATGATATGGATGGACAAGTGGTCCAATTCTATTATGATATGATGATGATCTTTTATGGGCTGGATGATGTTATATTGTGATTATGTTCGATTTATTCTCTAGGGCGGTCAGGCCCGTTCTTCTTCTTATGCTTATGGTTCAGCCCAGTTCGTTATTGTTGTTTACCTTGTAATACATGTTAACATAGCGTGTATGTCTTTAAAATTCTATGTATATGTGTAGATGTATATTACACTCATGTTTTATATTATCGCCCACAGCATGAGTATCAGGCTTGTTTATTCCAGACTATGTGATTTTTTTTTTATTTATTGTTTCATTATTTATTTTAGACCTACTTTAGCTCATCTAAGGTGGGTTAGTAATGCACTAGGTTTTAATTATAGGTGTTATCCTACTAATTAAGGCGGGGGTGTTACATGACACATCATTTTCGAAAAGAATTTTAATGGTCAAAATAAAGAATTTTTGCCATTATGTTAAATGCATAGGTATGTGAAATAGGCCTCAATTTATAATAGTTTTGTAGTATTTACAAAGTAAATAAATTGAATATAACATTTTAAAGTATGGGTTGGCAGTCTAAATGGACAAGAAAGAATGTTGGGGTCATCTTTATATACCACCATTTGAAATGTAGAAGTGGAAAAGGTTTGGATATAAATATAAGGTATGAGAAATAAATTTGTAGATGAATTACAAGTTGGATAAATTTGACACATCATTTTCGAAAAGAATTTTAATGATTAAAATAAAGCATTTTTGCCATTATGTTAAACTCCCGGGACTACAACATATGATTTTATATGATAATTTTATTTTATTTTCGTACCTTTTGTGTATATTATTATTTTTTAATAAGATTTTCATTCAATTCAATTTTCTCTATGTACCAATAAAGAGAAAAAAGTCATTACAAAGGTTAATTAATTAATTTCATTCTATTCTCCTTTACTTTCACTTGGCTACTGCCAGTTGCGTTACCACACTATATCTGTGGCACGTAAATAGTAATGTATTTATTTTCCTCTCTTATTTGTATTTATTTTTTTAATATTCCAACACTAAAGTGAAATTTCTTTCTCTTTTATTTTTAAAATTCTCCATTACTATATATAAAGGTGTGGCTCCTTACTACTAAATTTGTAATATTCCAAAACTAAAGTGACATTTGTCTCTCTCTTATATATGAAAGTTTGGCTCCTTATTTAAGACAGGGGGAATATTAGTGTTTTAGTTAATTGTGCATTGCTTTTGTCAAAGAGTAGTTTATTTATCTCCATGTAATTTACTTTTCTTCTTACTTCTAAATTTGAGTTATCTAAAATATGAAAGTCTAGCTCCTTATTTAAGACGGAGCCGAAATTAGTGTTTTAGTTTATTGTTCATTGATTTTGTTAAAGAGTAGTTTGCAAATACTCGATATTCAAGCTTCCAAGGGAGGACTTCCGTTTTAATTTATTTTTGGTATTTAATTTAGTTTAGAGTATTACATTAGCACTTGCTTGTTGATGCATTAATGCACTTGGCTACTACCATCCATTATGTGTTTGTATTTGATTATATTCCTTTGGGTTTTAAACAGGACAGTTGATCATGAATATTTACTTACGATGAGGGATAAGACGTCATCGAACACAACGTCGACGCCCTGAATTACAACATAACGAGTACACCACCAACTTCTTGCAATGGGGATTATATCGTCAACGAATACAGAAGAGCCGCTAACCACGTAAACCACCCACCCGCATACATTCTGTTACCCGGACTTCCTTCGATGCATTGCCACATTCAGCCGTCTAGCAACTAAATCTCAGTGGACATGCCAATGATATGGCACAACCAGTACAAGGTATATCTCTCGATATTATTATTATATTTTTATTTAATATTGTTTTAACCTTTGCTACGGATACCTAATCTTGCGCATTGCCTCTATCAGTTGTTCGACAGCACAACCTTATTGCCTTCACCAGTAACACAAACGGCTCTAACCTCATTTGGCCCACCGCCTAAATCCGTGGTTGGGCAAGTGAATCTCAATGCTTTCACCAGTAACATCGCGCAACCACTACTTTGTATGTTTCTCAAGTTTTATTTTTAATTATTAATTAAGTTGAAATTGGTGTTATTTTAAAAGTGCTATAGTCAAACCCATGTTGCAATTTCATTGAAGCTAAATATTTAACTTTACTATTTATGTGAAAAAATACAGTAGCAGTGAGTCCAACAATAGATCCGTTTGGAGGATGATGTAGTATAACTGTATTTGGACATGAAAGTTATTTTTTTTGCAGTACTAATTTTTTATTATATTCGAGAATTTTTTTACATATTTTTAATTGACTACATTTTTATTTTTGTAGGAAGACTACAATTTACTACGGACGATACGCATCTTTATCCTTCTCTGATAATTTTTTTTAATGCTCATATGTAATAATAATTATTAAAGAGTTGTTGTTTAATTTACGTACAGAAGGAGTTTCTGAGGAAACAAAATATTGGCATTGTTATCTGAGATGAGTCTGAACTAAATATAATGCTTAAAGCAAATTACGGGGTTTTCCATCTTTTTTTTTACTTTTATCTAAACTAAATACAATGCTTAAGGTGGATTTTAATATACAATGCTTTAAATCGTAATAGCACAATATGAAAAACTCGGAGTCAAACGCATCGTACAAAAGAAAGGAAAAAGGGAAAGAAAATCAAGCGCCGACGTCACCCGTGGTATTTTGTTAAACATAATTTAATACATTTTTTTCTCCTCTATGTATCTATATTACAATTTCAAGAAAATTAGTACCATGTATGAAGATTTTAGAATTATATAATTGTTTTTAGTGAAATTTTAATTGTTCCTACCTTTTCTATTTTAAATGCATTGCTTGGATATTTTCTTATTACTTCTGCACATATCATAGTGCTATATTTTATTTATTTCTTACTAGGTATTGTCTGTGCCAAACGGCACGGCAACATAAAAAATATGTTAACAGTTGAAAATTAGTGATAATAAAAAAAAATATATCTAAACATTGTGTAATCCAGAATAGACATTAAGAAAACTAGAGAAACACCAATCACATTTATAACAGATAGAGATAACAATTGATTTTCACGTAAAGTTGAACTCAATATGCCAAAAGTAATTGTAGCCAAGGATAACATCCCTTTTGATAAACATATGGTAAAACTGGTTCATAAAAGTAATTTTTTTTATAAAAAAAATATAACTTATTTCAAATATGCTAATTATATTAATTTCAAATTTTTGAATTTAAAGTTAATGTATTTTAAATTTAAAAAAGTAGTTAATGAGAAAGAAAGTGAGAAAGTATATTGGTATAATAATAGTAGAAAAAATTTAATTGACTTATTTGATTTGACGTTTTAACAACACATCTAATAACCCACAATTTATCTTATTTATTGTAATTAAACTAGAGATTGACCTTACCGAACATCACGGTGACGTAAAAAAAAATTTGCACTTAAAAAATAATGAGATTGAGTAAAAAATACCTAATATCTAAACAGCATGCAACCCAAGACATAAATTAAAATAAATGTATACACAACTTATTTAACTGTCAAGCACCGTGGTTAGCTAAAATCGAATTCAAACCCGTCTCACCACTTTGTTGATTAACTGTCAAGCGTCGTGGTTAGCTAAAGTCTAAGATATATTTGAATTGACTAACTTGAGGTGATTTTTTATTGAAAAACTCGAATTTTCTCCCATTTATGATATGTTTAAATTCAAATCCGTTTCACCACTTTGTTAAGGTCAGGTTAGGTTAATTTGTCATCCTTAATCATTCACCAATATATTCAAAAATCAATATTTGAAAAATTTTTATAAATCCCATTATTATAAAAATGGCATTATCATTATTTGATTTCGAGAGTAAGGATAATTTTTTTTAGGATTTTAGATTCAATGAGCTTAAAGTTCTTCATTTTTAGGGGCCCAATAACAATGTTCTTTCTAAAGCTGTACTGGTTCAACATAAAAGGCGAGAAAGGGAATGCAACGAAATGCAACCAAGACAATTTGCACATCGTTTGCATCGCGAAAGAGAACAGTAAGGAAACGAAATTCAGTCCAAGCAACAAGAGCCAAGCCTACCAAGATTCTTTCCTGGTTTAACCCCTGGGATAGCACAATGCCTTGCTTATGAACGACAATGTTCTAAACTCAAAAATCAATTTTATAAACACCGATCATTGCGTCAACCTGGTCCTTCAACTATGCATCCTTAAGTGCCAAATTCTTTAGACTCACAATCAAGTAGTGAGCCATATGGTACTCATATAACTATTCAATCTCTGCCAGACAACCCTATTTTCCCAACTTCCTCATCTTTGAATGATAATGTTATTGTTCTTCCCTTGCATCAACCAGTTTTGAATAATATCGGATAATTCCATTTACAATTAAAGAAATAGTGTTCTTTGAGAGATACTTATTAATTTTTTCTTTACAACTTAAGTCATTTTTACAAAACATTTCTTTTTAGGTCAGCTTCTTCCAATGATGAACGCTTAACTGCTGTTGTTAACCCTCGAGTGCATCCTAACTCAGGGAGACATTATTTGGGTTTAATGGATAAGACATGCCCTCATTGTTATGCATTGCATTGGAGTGCTGAAATTTTATCAATTTCGTCTGGTGAACACCCACTATTTGGATCATGTTGTTTGCAAGGTAAGATTCATTTGCCATTGCTCATCATGCCACCTCCTGAAATTAAAGCATTATATGATGGCAATGATATTCAATCAAAATTGTTTTGAAGTTATACCCAGTTGTACAATGCAGCAAATGCATTTACGAGCTTGGGTGTTCAAATGGATGATAGAGTGCTTCATGGTAGGGGTCCTATATAATTCACAATTCATGGGGAGTTACGACATCGAACAGGTGCCCTTAAACTTCCACATGGTCAAGATCCGAGTTATGCGCAATTGTATATTCATGACCCTGATCGAGCCTTAGATTGCCGTAGTCGACGTAATCCACAATTAATAAATGATGTCCTTAGAACTATTCAGGATAATCTTTCGCGGTTTAATGCATTCTCGGATAAGTTCATGCATGCTACTTTGATTTTAGAGGGGGAACATTTGAACCATTTAGGCAACCATGACATACTAACTTACCTTCATTATGCACCAAATAAAGATAGACGAACTCACAACTTACCAACTTCTGATGAGATTGCTGTGATATTGCCTGGAGACGGTATTGAGATATCAGGGATAAGGGATATTATTATATGATTACGATGGAGTAACCAATTAATGCAGATTAACGAATGCTATCTGGCTTATTTGCTATTGCACTATGTGTTAATGTTCCCGCATGGCGAACTTGGTTGGGAACCTGATTTCAAGCAGTGGGATCCTGTATTGAATAGAACTTCAAATTGTAGGCTTACTCAAATGCAATTTTATAGGTATCGTTTGTTTGAAAGAACGATCGAGTACTCAACCATTCTAAGAGGTGGCAAATTATTTCAAGAGTTCATTGTTGATGCTTGGGCAGCAACAGAGCAAAATCGGTTGACTTATTACAGGCTTAATAAAAAACGCCTTCGTTTTGAATTGTATCAAGGTCTATCTGATCTTGCTGCTAATGGGTTAGATGCTCATCAAGTCAGGAAGCGAGTTGTTTTGCCATCATCTTTTGCTGGTAGTCCAAGACAAATGTTTAAAATTTTTCAAGATTCTATGGCTATAACTCGATATAACCAGCATCCAGATATTTTTCCCACAATGACTGCAAATCCCAATTGGCCAGAAATTAAATCTTCTTTGTTGCCACATCAAACTCCTTCTGATCGTCCAGATTTGGTTGCCCGTGTCTTTGAATTAAAACGACTTGCCTTGATGAAAAAGATTGATAGAAATCAAGTAATTGGAAGAAAAGTAGGGCATGTATTCACCATTGAATTCCAGAAGAGCGGATTGCCACATATGCACTTGCTTATTTTTCTTCATGGAGATGACAAAATTCGAACATGTGAGCAGATGAACCGTTCAGTTTTTACTGAATTTTCAGAGGCAATAGCTGATCAAGAATTGTACGAAACTATCAAAAGTTATATGATTCATGGACCCTGTGGTGCTCGAAATCGTAATGCATCATGTATGGATGATAATGGTAAATGCACTAAGAAATATCCCAAAGATTGGGCTGATGAAACTACAATGGACCAAGATGGCTATCCAATTTATTAAAGGTGGAATGATGGTAAGAAGCACACTCTTAGATCTGGATGTGAAGTTGATAATAGAGATGTCGTGCCATATAATCCACACCTATCCATGATGTTTAATTGTCATATCAATGTGGAAGTTTGCGCAGGGTTAAGATGTGTTAAGTATATCCACAAATAAATTTTCAAAGGCCACGATCGCACGACTGTGGTATTGGGTATAGTTGATGAAATCAAACAATACCTCAATGCAAGATATATTAGACCACTCGAGGTGGCATAGCGAATTTTTGGTAATCCTTTACATCAAGAAATTCTATCAGTTTTGCGTTTAGTTGTACACTTAGAAGGGCAACATCATGTTCTTTATAATCCGATTGAATCAATTCAAGCCGTTGTTCATAGAGCTCAGTTTCAACAAACATTGCTTACAATTTTCTTCGCATGTTGCGCTATAAATACCAAAGCCCAGTAACTAACATATTAAGAGTTTCCAAAATATTTTGTATGGCAAAAGGGACGAAAGTTGTGGACGGAAAGGCAAAAGAGTTTTCAAATCAGAAGAATGTATTTTGCCAGCCCGAATGAAGGTAAAAGGTTTTATTTGCGCCTTTTACTAACTATTGTGAAAGGACCTAAATCTTTTGAATGCTTAAGGACTGTTAACAATGTTGTTCACCCTACGTACAAGGCAGTATGTATTACTAAGGGCCTTTTAGAAGACGACGAAGAATGGATACAATGTCTCAGAGAAGCGGCAATAATGAGAACAGGGTCCCAGTTGAAAAGATTATTTTGTATTATCTTGACGCAATGCTCCCCTCTAAATCCTGGTGGTTTATGGAACCAATTTTCGATGCATATATATGATGATCTCATATTCGTAATTCACAATTCGTACAAGTTATGGTATTGCAATTCCAACTGATGAACAAGTTCAGGATTATGGCTTATTCTTTCTAAATCAAGTGCTTCAGGAATTAGGTAAGAGTTTGTCTGACTACCCACCAATGCCACAGCCATCTGGGAATTGGAGTACTGTAGCTGGCAATCATCTGATATGGGAACATCATCAGTTACAATTTAAAGCAGACCAGTTAAATGTTCAAGATCACATTGATCAGCTTAACGAAGGACAATGTAGTGCCTACAGTGCGGTTATGTCAATAAGGGAATTACTTTTTTTCTAAGTGGCGATGCGAAAACTAGAATGACTTTTCTTTATAATACTATTGCAACAAAATGTCGCAGCCAGGGAGATGTAGTAGTTTATGTTGCATCATCGGGAATTGCATCAGGATTATTAACTGGGGGTCGAACAGCACATTCAACCTTTTGCATTCCATTAGATGTGTTAGAAAATTCATTCTGCGGTTTCACTAAGCAGTCATCACATGCTAAATTATTTAGAATGGCAAGACTAATCATATGGGGTGAGGTTCCAATGTAACATCGACATTGTATTGAAGCCATTAATAGGACCCTACAAGACATTTGCGATAATGTTATGCCATTTGGTGGTATTACAGTTATTCTTGGTGGGGATTTCAAACAAATCTTGCCTGTTATTGCTAGAGGGGTTCGGGAGCAAATTATGGTGACATTATTAAGACGTTTTATATTGTGGAAAGATATTCATGTCCTAACATTACATGTTAATGTGAGTCTAAATGACGAGTCACATGGAAACATCAGTTTCTCTGCTTTTCTCAATGAGGTAATACTTTTTTTTATAGATACTATTATTCATTTTATGTAATTATTGTTCTTTTAAAATCACAATTTTCAGTTTCTAGATTGGGTCAAATCCTGAAGAAACAATAACACTTCCAGCTTCATTACAGAAGTACCAAAACGTTGAGGATATGATTTCTGTTATTTATCTGCAACTTGACATGGCAAGTACGTTTACATCTGAATTCTTAAATGAGAGAACAATTTTGTTTGCTAGGAATGATGATGTCAGTGTCATCAACCAATTAGCTTTGAAAACTTTTCATGGTGAAACCTTCACGTACTTCGCTGCAGATAAAATAGTAGAAGACGAGGATGTAGACCTAAGTATTACACATCGGTACCCAAATGAGTTTTTAAACACTCTTAATCCCTCTGGTCTACCCTTATTTAAACTGGATCTTAAAGTGGGTGCCCCAATTTACTAAGAAACATTGCACCTAAAGATGGTCTTTGTAACGGAATTAGACTTATAGTAGTCAACTGCGGAGATTTTGTAATTGAAGCTAAAATATTAACTGGAGATAAGCATGGTGACTTAGCGTTCATTCCACGAATTTTCTTAACTCCATCTTCGTCTGAGTTGCCATTTAAAATGACAAGGCGTCAATTTCCAATCCGATTGGCATATGCAATGACAATGAATAAATCTCAAGGCCAATCCGTAAAATTTGTCGGGGTTAATTTGCGTACACCAGTCTTTAGCCATGGGCAATTATACGTGGCTATGTCAAGATGTACGGGTTCTAGCCGTATGTGCATTCTCCTCCCGAATTTTGTGTTCAATGACGTCTTATCCCTCATCGTAAGTGAATATTCATGAACAACTGTCCCATTTAAAACCTAAAGGAATATAATCAAATACAAACACATAATGGATGGTAGTAGCCAAGTGCATTAATGCATCAGCAAGAAAGTGCTAATGTAATACTCTAAACTAAATTAAATACCAAAAATAAATTAAAACGAAAGTTCTCCCTTGGAAGCTTGAATATCGAGTATTTGCAAACTACTCTTTAGCAAAATCAATGAACAATAAACTAAAACACTAAATTCGGATCCGTCTTAAATAAGGAGCCAGATTTTCATATTTTAGATAACTCAAATTTAGAAGTAAGAAGAAAATTAAATTACATGGAGATAAATAAACTACTCTTTGACAAAAGCAATGCACAATTCACTAAAACACTAATATTCCCTCTGTCTTAAATAAGGAGCCAAACTTTCATATATAAGAGAGAGACAAATGTAACTTTAGTTTTGGAATATTACAAATTTAGTAGTAAAGAGCCACACCTTTATATATAGTAATGGAGAATTTAAAAAAAAGAGAAATAAATTTCACTTTAGTGTAGGAATATTAAAAAAACAAATACAAATAAGAAAGGAAAATAAATACATTACTATTTACGTGCCACAAATATAGTGTGGTAACGCAGTTGGCAGCAGCCAAGTGAAAGTAAAGGAGAATAGAATGAAATTAACTAATTAACCTCTGTAATGACTCCCACCTCTCTATTGGTACATAGAGAAAATTGAATAGAATAAAAATCTTATTAAAAAATAATAATATACACAAAAGATACGAAAATAAAATAAAATTATCATATAAAATCATATGTTGTAGTCCCGGGAGTTCAACATAATGGCAAAAATTCTTTATTTTGACCATTAAAATTCTTTTCGAAAATGATGTATCAAATTTATCCAACTTGTAATTCATCTACAAAATTATTTCTCATACCTTATATTTATATCCAAACCTTTTTCACTTTTATATTTCAAATGGTGGTATATAAAGATGACTCCAACATTCTTTCTTGTCCATTTAAACTGCCAACCCCTACTTTAAAATGTTATATTCAATTTATTTACTTTTTAAATACTACAAAACTACTATAAATTGAGGCATATTTCACATACCTATACATTTAACATAATGGCAAAAATTCTTTATTTTAACCATTAAAATTCTTTTCGAAAATGATGTGTCAAATTTATCCAACTTGTAATTCATCTACAAATTTATTTCTCATACCTTATATTTATATCCAAACCTTTTCCGCTTCTACATTTCCAATGGTGGTATATAAAGATGACCCCGACATTCTTTCTTGTCCGTTTAGATGGCCAACCCTTACTTTAAAATGTTATATTCTAAATTGAGGCCTAGTTCACATACCTATACATTTATATTTGCCTCATATTCATCCACATACGTGCCTATAGAAGTGGCCTGCCCAGAAAAACTTTATGGTTCCATCATTGATTAAAAGGTTCAATTTTGAAAATTTCTCCTAGTCTATTAATATTAAAGCTAGCAAAAAGTAAGGAGAATTTTTTTTTTCTATTTCATCATTACCGATGGGCTAAAAATTAATTTTACCATTGGCCTACAAAAATTATATTCTACATTTCTTTTTTAAATAATATTTCACACTTTTCTTTTAAATAAATATTCCATTCCATAATATTCTACACTTTTCTTTTAAACAAATATTTCACTCCATAATATTTCACACTTTTTTAAAATAAATATTTAACTGCATAATATTTCACACTTTTCTTTTAAATAAATATTCCACTCCATAATATTTCACACTTTTCTTTAAAATAAATATTCCACTCACATCCACTAACTTTTACCAAATTACCTTTTTGCCCCTCATTTTCATCAAATTTACTCTTTTGCCATTTTACATTTACCTATAAATGCCTCCCCTCATTTAGTCATTCAACACACCAAAAACACAACAAAAACACGTCATTCTTCCCATCCATCTCATCCAAGAGATATAAAGCCATTGGCAATACAAATACAAGTCAATTTAAGAAGAAATAGAAGGGTCTTATACTCTCTCTTTTCATATCCTAAAAAATATCAACAACCCTTATACACTCTCTCTCTACACAATTTATTATGTATTCTGTTAAAATATTTGTAATTCTAATTCTATATTTATAAATAAAATTAGTAAAATTGTAGAGGAAAAAGTTGATAGCTTGTATCATCATCCAAAATTGATTGCCTTTGAGCTAATACAAAGAAAGCACACACAAAAAGAGGACGTACTGCCAGAATAGCATAAGCGCTACCGGGGGAACCTATCTTACCAAAAAATGTCATGTGTTCATCATTGCACCACATTTACTTTTTATTCATCGATATTCACTTATTGATTGATTAATTATCTACTTCTAGATTTTGAAACCATCAGTTGGCGCCGTCCATGGGAACGATAAGCTCTTTAAAGCTCTCTTTCTTTAAAAATTACAATTGAATTTTTGGTGAAAAAATTCCAAATCCTGCGGGCTTATTTAGCTCAATATTCTCAGGCGCATAACTTCTTGCTTAAAACTCCAAATTATGCGATTTTAGAGTCCATTAAGAGAAAATTTCAAGAGCTACAACTTTTTAGTTCCAGCCTTTTTAAAATTTGACTATCTCGGGGTTCAAAACAGCGATACAAAGTTGCTGCAATAAAAAATACAAAAATCTCGCGAGCCTACGGTAGCTCAATATTCACGAGCGCATAACTTTGCACTCAAAACTCCAAATTATGTGATTATGGAATCCATTTTAGAGAAAATTTTGAGATATACAATTTTCCAGTTCAACACTTCTTCAAATTCGGCCATTTCGTGGTTCGAAATTACAATACAAATTTTTAAAAATTCAATTATGGTTAATCCAATGGGATAAAACCCAAAAGAAAAGATAAGTTATTTTTTAATAACTCATATATGATTTTCTCTCTCTCTATATATATATATATTAATATATCTAAAATTGTATCATTTTCTTACGATTAATGATCTTTATTGTAGGTAAAATCGACGAGCTCCCAAAAAAAATATTACAATGGAATGTAATTTTCATTAAGTTCGTTCGATAAACCACAAAAAAGAAATTAAAGAAATTTTCAGCGGATATCAAACTTCCACAAAGTTGAATGTGATTTTGAAGTCTGTTAGACAACCGCAGGACCATCCCAGCCCAACGAGACCTGGTTGAGAATAATCATCTACTGCTACACCACTAGTCCAGATACCAAAATTTTGACGTTCCCTGGTAATAAATGAAAAGATTGTCATAATTTGTTTAAGTCAGAAAGGGGCACGACTCTACTCAAGACTTAGCCAAAAAGTACAAAATTTTCTTTTAAGATACCAAGGATTTCGAAAAAATTTCTATCACCATATAGGTCGGGGAGAAGAGATAAGAGGCCTCTAGCACGGATTTCAAAATTGAAACCTTTTGGAAAGTTGTCTCCTGAGAAAAAAAAATGAAAAACTGTCTTCCAAAAAAAAAAAAAGAAATTCGAGAATTTGATGACAATTGAAAAGGGCCCAAGTAAAATCAAACTATTATTCTAATGCCCAAAACTCCCCTACTTATGACCAAAAGTATAACGAGTTTTACACATTAATGTTCCAAGCTCTACGACTTGCATCTAATATCTAACAAGCTTTACACATTGATGTTTTGAGCTTAATGATTAGCATCCGAGATCTAGCTTCCTTGAACTACGACTCGAGATCAACATCTAGCCAGCCTTACACAATGATATTCTGAAGCCCCAAGATTAATGATCAAAGTTTAGCCAGCTTTACACATTAATGTTCTAAGCTCTACAAACTTACGGTCAATGGTTGATAAAACCCGATATATTTATCTTTCACATTTAGCCTTAGCATAAAAGTAAAAGATAGCGGGCAATTAATAGGGTAAAAAATAATTTTACCATTGGCCTACAAAAATTATATTATACACTTTCTTTTTAAATAATATTTCACACTTTTCTTTTAAATAAATATTCTACTCAATAATATTTTACACTTTTCTTTTAAACAAATATTCCACTCCATAATATTTCACACTTTTTTTAAAATAAATATTTAACTCCATAATATTCTACACTTTTCTTTTAAATAAATATTCCACTCCATAATATTCCACACTTTTCTTTAAAATAAATATTCCACTCACATCCCCTAACTTTTACCAAATTACCTTTTTGCCCCTCATTTTCATCAAATTTACTTTTTTGCCATTTACATTTACCTATAAATGCCTTCACTCATTTATTCATTCAACACAACAAAAACACATCATTCTTCCCATCCAACACCATTCTTCTTTTCCAAGATCCATCCATCTCATTCAAGAGATATAAAGCCATTGCCAATACAAATACAAGCCAATTTAAGAAGAAATAGAAGGGTCTTATACTCTTTCTTTTCATACCCTAAAAAATACCAATAACCCTTATACACTCTCTCTCCTACACAGTTTATTATTTATTCTGTTAAAATATTTGTAATCCTAATTCTATACTTATAAATAGAATTAATGAAATTGTAGAAGGAAAAGTTGGTAGCTTGTATCATCATCCAAAGTTGATTGCCTTTGAGCTAATACAAAGCAAGCACACACAAAAGGAGGACGTACTATCGAAATAGCATAAGTGCTACCGGAGAAACCTACCTTACCAAAAAATGTCATGTGTTTATCATTGCGCCAAATTTACTTTTTATTCATCGATATTCACTTATTGACTGGTTAATTATCTACTTCTATATTTTGACACCATCAATTACAGTCTAGCAAAGAGCAGGGAGAAAAAAATTGAATTAAAAAAAATAATAAAAAAAGTTAATTAATATTAAAGCTAGCAAAAAGCGGGGGGGGGGGGATTTCTATTTCATCATTACAGTCTAGCAAAGAGCAGGGAGACAAAAATTGAATTAATGAAATTAATATTAAAGTTAGCAAAGAAAATAATAATAATAAAAAAAAACACACATACCTCTTATTACTGTCCCCAACAACTGCTGTTTAACGTCGGAAGATTAAGCTGAGTGAGGAGTACATGGTGGTGTTGACAGAGGAGTGGTGGTGTCAACGGTCAAAGCCTGTGGAGAAGAATTCCGTGCTCAACTTCATGAATAGTGAGAAAATGAGATATGGAGAGAAATCGAAAAAGAGAAATCCCATGTGCTTTGTGGAGAAAATGGAAGTGTAGAGTGAGAGAGATAATGTGCTTGTAAATTGAGAGTAATGCCTTTTTTTTGGTAAAGTAAGAGAGAGGTTCACCCAAAAAATAAAATAAGAGAGAAAAGCGGGAGTTTTTGGATTTCTATTTCATTTCAGCCACACAGTTCTATTTGATCAAATTTTAGACACACCTTTTTTTTATAAGAGACACACATTTCTTGAATTTAAAAACCTTTCAGCCTTATTATGTAGATAGACTAGGGTATGCCCATGCCTCCGGCACTATTAAAACTAATTGTGATAATTAATAGATGAGTTACTATTATACATTACTATATATATTGTGACAATTGTAATTAATTTTCTTTTAACATTAAGGTGTTGGGTTAGCATGATTTGGTCAAATTCGAGTTGGGAACTAACTAACATGTATAATAAACGGATTGTGTCGAGTTAGTATAGATAACATGATTAACCTGAAATTGACATGTTTAAACTCAGTTAGACAGGTGAAATAATTCTTATTTATTTGGGTAATGATATTAGTACTATAAAAAAAATACTTTAACACTTTAAAATCATCTTAAATGACTAAAAAGTGTCCGAAAAAATTCATATAAAATATCACTAAAAATAATGTTAAATTATTAGAATATTTTTGTGAAGGGCTAACATCATTACCTTTATTATGTAACTTACTTTAAAATGCCTATGTGACGCACAATTTAATTATATTAATCTAGTAATATCGGAAAATATAAATATTACATTGATGCTTGACCAGTTGCCGCCACACACTGCGAGCGGTGATTAGTCGAGATGCGTGAAAGCCAGCCCAGATACCCCGTGAGGTAACTCTCGAATAAAAAAAATCATGTTAATTATAAAACTATTAATTTGTACCCTGATTTACACGCAAATATAATTGCCTATCCCCCATCTCTCTTCTGTTCTCCCCTCTTTCTCCCTTTCTTTCTCCTCGTCTCTGTGTGTAGCACAATCAAATTTTAAAATTATTTTTTTAAAAAAAAATCAAGTAAAATTTTAGAATAAGAATTAGGATCTTTAAATTCCAAATCCAAACACACATTAACCTGACATAAAAATATTTTAATTGAAAACCTAGCCATCAAAACCCAAGAAATTTACATCTCCACCACATCACACTTCTTGATCCCCACCCCACCGTAACTCCACCCATAAAATTCATAAACTTCGATCAATAAATCCATCTTCAACAGAACTGAATAATCCAATTAAATAGTGTCAATAACCACTAAAACAAAGTAAATATGAAAAATGTAAAGAAAAAAATTTAGCAGGGTAACAATTAGGGGGAGAGTTTTGTGAAGAGAAGAAAGTTTTAGAGAGAGAGAGATGGAATGGATATCGGGGAAGATTAGGAAAGAGAATTCTATCAAAAAAATGTTTGAACTTCAGAGAAAAGAGAGTTGGACTGTAGGTGTGAACACCTCATTTTGCGACCCCCGCAAGAATCTTGATCTCCAAAAAAAAAATAAGCACGAATGCATGCACGAGCATTCCTAGATGCATATATTATGTACATGTGATACAGGTTAAAGAAGAAAGCCAAAAGGATGAGGAGTTACGGAATTATCGAAAATTGCCGGAATTGAAAACCGTCGAAACTCCTGAAAACTTGTGAAAGGAGAGTTGTGCATTTTGGATCATCCTTAAACTTTGAGAGTTGTTAGAAATTACCATGAGGAGTAGCATACTCGAAAATCAGCTCAATTCGACAGTCGGATCTCCAAAAATTCAGAAAATTATGAGTTAGATTCGGGTGGTCAAATGGAGGTCTTCTCGAAGTTAAAATGGTTTAAAGTTTGGTAAGTGGATAGGCCTTATTGTGGGGAAGAACATATTCAAAATTCAGCTTTGTTGGACATGGGATCATCAAGAATCAATTTGTCTATCATGCAATTCTAGTTGAAATGTCCTTCGTAGCAAATTAAAATAAATAGTAGCCTTCCCGAATTCTGATAGACCTCAAATTTTGATACACGTTAGAAAACATTTGGAGGGAAAACATATCAAAAAATCAGCATAATCCAACGGTTGGAAGTTCAATTGTCAAGATTGTTGTACGCAAGTACGTTTCCTACGCGGGAACAAACTCTTTGTACCAAGCCAAGGAGACCGAGTCCTTCCCGAACTCCGATCGCCTCTAATTTTTTACAGGGTCTAGAAGACTTATATTGACAATACATATCCAAAATTCAGTATGATCCAACGGTTAGAACCCGACTTGTCATGCAAATAAGGGACCTTGTCTACAACAAGTACCTTTCCTACGCGGACACAAACTCTTCGTACCAATCAGAACGAAAGGAGGCCTTCCCAATTTCTAATCGACCTGAAATTTTTACACGATCTAGAAGATTCCTATTGACAACACATATCCAAAAATCAGGATGATCCAACGGTGGGAAGGCTTCGCGATAATTTCCAAGAGTCCTAGTTGCAATCTCTTTTCTTGCTCTCAAAGTATTTTGACAACTATAAATAGACCCCCCTCCATTCATTATTTTCATCAACAATCAAGGGGATTTCGTGGTACACACCAAGAGATCCTTATTCTCTCCATTCAAGGAGGCTCAAGTATAATTTTCTCTCTCTTCTTTTATTTATTTGTCAGTTTTATAATTGTATGCATAATTTCTATCACTTGATAGCTTTTCAAAACCCTTTTTCAAATTGTTTTCAAAACCAAAGGCGTATAATAAACCCTAATCCAATTCTAAAATAGTATTATTACTTTCTTACTTTTCCAAAAGCTCATATTAGCAGTATTGTTATACGAAGGAATCGATAATCACTATATATCCAATCTAACTCATAGATTGCGGTGTGTATGTGAAAAATACTCGATTATGAAAGCATTATTGCCATCTATATCGGTTTAATCAATAGACTTTGGTATACGATTGGTCAACTCGCCTCATATCATATCGAGTATAAGATTCCACATTGAATCAGTTTTCGAAAAGCCCAATACTTTACAAAATCACTTGTTTCATTGCATTTATTATTCTCAAATTCTTTTTTTTTTTTCAAATCACACACACACACACACACTTATTTTTAAATCGTGGGCGAACTAGGAAACACATCGTTTTTATCCCAATCCCAAAATTCCGATTTTTAAGGCAAGTACGAAAAGCTGTAAAATAATAGTAATAGTATGCAAGAACTGAATTATAACACACGCATATCTTACTCAAGAGACCGAAAGGGCGAATTGGGTGCCTAACACCTTCCCAATTCGTAACTTAATCCCCGAACCTTCGAATCAACTGGTTTCGCATACATTGTGTATAAGAGAATATTTAGTCCATAAATACGTCTCTTTTATACAAATCTTTTTTGTTTGTTTAGTAAAACAAACTGGCGATTCTTATTCTTTTCAAAACCGATTTCCAAATCAACAAACGGAATCGCTGCCCACGAGGACCCCCGGGCGTCGAGAACGCGGGTACTTACAGTAGGTCATAGTGAAAAAATAAAGAAAAATAAAATTGACTTAGATAAATTTTACACCACTGAATTTGTTGGAACCACTTATAGCTGCACGATTATTATTATGGAATCACTTATAATCGCACGATTATCATTATTAATTTCCTTTTTAGCATAGGTGAAAAAGTGAGTCATATTATGATTATTTGTCAACTAAATATAAATTTTAGCGATATAATATTTAGATTTAAAAATCAACTTCCTTGTATTTGTTAAGCAAACACAAAATTTTAAATTATTTTATTTTCAAATATGTAATTTTTGAATTTTAAACCTAAATCCAATTATGCAATCTAAATGCACCCTAAAAGAAAATAGGAAATAAATTAAAATGGAAGTAAATTTTGATTAGGAATCTAAATTAAAATGGAATCTAAATTAATACAATTATAAATTAATTTTAATTGGTGGATATACTTCTCAATTTTGAAAAGGGTAATATTATCAAGATTTGTTCAAAATTTTCATAAATTAAGGCTGGATTAATCGTAAGATATCGCGGATAGAAACAAAATCACGCTTGTCATAATACTTATAATCTACTACGGGCCAAGATCGTTACAATCTTTATATGATAAGCACATATAATTTATGTGTATAATATCTTTTGACACATTTCCTTAATCATACTATCAAGAAAAAAATTCCATCATGTACATTGTTTATTAATTGGTTGTCTCTATTATATTAAAATTATTTTACTAAATTATTTGACAGTGACATTATGCCTAGCTTTTACATCTCTTTTAAGTCATATTACTAATTTCACTGGCATATTATGCATACAATAATTTTACGTCTCATGACAATCATATTACTGATTATTCGTAATATGTATGTTTCTTAAATGGGTTTATGTATGTAAGAATATGAATTATTTGACTTTATTCAAAAATGATTATATTTCATCTAACTATTACAGTTCATTTATGGAGGAATATTGTGTCATTATAAAATTGCTTATTCTTTTTATTTATCAAATAAAAGCTTATTTTACAATGGACTATCATAAAATTTGTTCTTGATAGTGGTCACATCATTTACCAAGTTCAATCACCGAATGGTTGACATTTGTTCTAGACATTTAAAGAGATTTAGTGCTTGTTTAGTTGAGATTTTAAAACATGTTTTTTAGATAAATTTTTGGGAAATGTGAAATTAAGTTGAAAAGTGAATTTAATTTTTGTTGGAATTTTTTTAACAAATTCAAAAAAATTCATTAAAAAAATTCAAAAAATAGTCACAATGGCTCTTATTTTATAGATCTCGATAAGTAGATTTCAAATATATTTTTTTTATTCAATTTCGATTTTTGAACTTAATGTTATGGTGTTTTAAAAATTTTATGAGAGAGAAAGTAAAGTGAAGTAAATTTTTTGTTGGAGTTTTTTTCAACAAATTCAAAAAAACTCATTAAAAAAATCAAAAAATAGTCACAATAGTTCTTATTTTATAGATCTCGATAAGTAGATTTCAAATATATTTTTTTTATCCGATTCCGATTTTTGAATTTAAAATTATGGTGTTTTAAAAATTTTATGAAAAAGAAAATAAAATGAAATAAATTTTGGGAAGTGTGAAGTAAATTTCAAAAACTTGATTTTAAAATTTCTACCAAACACCACCTTAATAATTATTGTTAGAGAGAGAATAAATAAAATAAAAAAATGTTGTATAAGTGAAAAAAAAAATTCCACTTAAAACAATGGTCACATCAAGTTACTTGATTTGTATTATAGATAGATAGATATATAAGCAAACAATATAGGGGAAAGAAAAAAAAAGGGCCAATTTTTTAGAAAAACAAACGCTCTTCATCTCACACAAAGTTAATTGAATGAATCAAGGAATCCTTAATGAATTAAATGACATAGTCTCTGACAAATCCATTCGGCTACTTTATTTGAATTTGCCGATCAATCGTATATAATTATTTCACATGTAAGCTTAGATTAAGGCATAAGCCATGGATCGAATGCATATTCCTTTACCTACCACCACCATCGTCGACTGTTGACTTCCTAACTAGTGTTCTTCAACTACAACATTCTTCTTCTTCTTCTTCTTCTTCTTGTCTTTTCCAGAGAGAGAAAATGGTAACAGTGAGGAGAATGAAGCTCGGCTCACAAGGACTAGAGGTATCGGCACAAGGACTTGGCTGTATGGGCATGTCAGCTTTCTACGGCCCTGCGAAGCCCGATTCCGACATGATCTCCCTCATCCACCACGCCATTAACTCCGGTGTCACCTTCCTCGATACCTCCGACGTTTACGGCCCCCACACAAACGAAATCCTCCTCTCCAAGGTCTTTTACAACCTTCAACCTATTTGATTTTAGCTAATTCGTGAGTAATTGTGTGTTTTAGTAGTTGTAATTGACTTAATTTATGGATTGTTAGATCTTGAACGAGTTGCTTATTTCTTACCTTTGTTAGAGGATGCTGTCTCTGTAGATACTGCCCAACTCGTAGCATGTTTTTGTCTCTCACACTCATACGGTGTAACCTGAGACAAATATACAATGCTGTTTAATTGACTTAATTTATGGACCGTTAGATCTTGAACTGAGTTGACTAATTCTTGAAGAAATATTTTACAAGGGTTCTGTTTGATTGCATAAATTACTTAATTTGAACGTTAGTTCAGTTTCGGTTAATGATTTGAAAATTTCTGTTTGATTGCATAAATTACTTAATTTGAACGTTAGTTCAGTTTCGGTTAATGATTTGAAAATTTCTGCTTTAATAAATACTTCAATTCATTTGAACATTAGTTTAGTTTCGGTTAACGATTTGAAAATTTCTGCTTTAATAAATACTTCAATTCTAATTCATGAGAGTTTGGAAGACTTCAACAAGAAATTTTGAGTGTTAGAATAAAAACAAACTCTACATTTCTCTATGTTATTTAAAATTTTGTCTGGAGGTGTCAACATCGGGTGTAGGTACTAGATTTTTCCTTGTTCGATTTTCACAACCAAACACAAATAAATGTAAAGGTCGTAAATTGGGCTAATTATAAATTGTCTTATTCACAATTTGAGGGACAAACAAATGGACCCTAGCTAAGTGTGTAATTAATTGTTAAAATGGTGGAATTGAGTGGAAAGGTCTTGAACAAACTCTATGGTTCATGCAACAAAACAAAATAAATACCATCTACGCATGCATTTGTTTGATTCGATGGATTGGTAGATCTTGCTCGAGTTCTTTAATTATAACAGGAAATGTATAATTTATTTGGATTCATAGGTCTTTCAACAAGCTTTTGATACTAGTTGAGATGTGTATATAGATATAGTGTATATAATTGATTATCAGATCTTTATTTTCTTGTAAAAACATATACATATACATGTATGTTAATATGTGTTATTGATTGATGGATTTGTCGGTCTTAAGCTACCCCCTTTGATTCTCGTGAAACATGCGTGCCTCTGTTAATTGGTGTAACTGATAACCGATTGATGAATCGATGGAATTGAGTGCAGGCTCTAACGGGAGGGGTGAGAGAGAAAGTGCAATTGGCTACAAAATTTGGGATTAAGTTTGAGAATGGACTAATGAATCTTTGTGGTGATCCTGCCTATGTGAGGGCGTGCTGCGAGGCTAGCTTAAAGCGGCTTGACATCAATTGCATTGATCTCTATTATCAGCATCGGATTGACACTAGCTTGCCCATTGAAGTCACGGTTTGCTCCTAATTTGCCTCTTGTAGTAATTTTACACAGTAATTTTTTTGGAGTAGTTTGTCTATGTTTGACCACCTATTTGCTAATGCCACTGCGACATTTCTCGTTTGTAAGTACATTATTTCTGGTTTAGGTATTCTTCATGTACGTCTACTATGTATTACCATAGTGATTATCCACAGTGAATAGTATTCACGGCATTATTGATACTTATACCCATGTTTTTTTCCTTGGTGAACTCTTGGATTAGGTAATACTAAATTAAGATATTGTTACATTATAATTACTTAAGTTTAACTTAAATTTGATTTTGAACTGCAACGTAGGCCCACTGAAATCATTTTTAATTTTTGTACTTTTTTCAGAAAATGCCATTTTGAGAAAAAATAATATTTTAATTCACCAATACTAAAATTATTTATTGCTAGTGCTTTAGACAAGTGTAATTGGTTGTAGAAATGAAGAACGTGGCTAACTTGCCATAGGCAAGAGGGATTCATCTTTTGTGCCAATAGTATGCCAAAATTATCGATTCGTTCTGCGTCTTAGCCACAGGATAATTGGAAGTAGACATGTAATTTGCTAGTATGACCTCTAAAGAAAGGTGATGATCTGTCTCCTATAACAGAAGAGGCTGGCAGAGGTGCCTTACTTTTCAGTTTTGACTTTCGACACCCTTTTTTCTGTAAGAGAAGAAAACGAGGGTGCCTAAACAACGAATTCACATAATGCAATAGATCCTAAATTCCCATTTCCAGAAATTGTGATGACCACTAGAATAAGGTAATATATACTAGAGTTGTAAACTTTTGGTAAGCCTTCAAAATTCTCATAACATATATGCAACACAACCTCATGTGCAACTTTACTTCAGTGTTTGCGACTAAACAATAGAAATTTTTTATAACTGCAGACACCACTGTTCAAAGCATTAAGGATATAATCTTTCTGTATGGCCGATTTCTTTCTGCTACAGCAATACAGTGCCTCATATGTTAGCAGGAATTGCTTTATCTCTTCAAGACATGAGAAGTCTGGGAAGAGAGTTTCCCCTCATGGTTGTTCCTCTAGCTTTGTTTAGCGCGGGTGAATAGCGTTTTTCTCTTTCCGTGAAAATATATAAAAGAATATTGTAGTTAAGGCACCCTTCATACAAGGGGAAAAAGAAAAAGTGGAAAAATAAAATGAAAGGGTGCATCTAACTGGCACCGACTACAAATCGCAATTAGGATGGCCATCGTGGCTATACTATCTAAACTCTAAAGGTCATCCGCCACTGGGTTCATCCACTATTTTCTTTTACCTCTGGAATTGATGTAATCATTGATACTCTTTGAATCACCACTTCTTAGTTGCATTATATTTCAGCTATAAATGTCAAGTATAATTGCCTTATGAAGTAACTAAGTCGTATTTGAAGTTGTACATCAATCTTCGGCCTACCTTCTCATAAGATCTTCATGTCCCAATTTGCTTCTTTTTTGTTTCCCTTCTTTGTTTGTCCAATTAAAGCAGATAGTATAATTCATCACAGCAGGGGCCACTTGACAAAACAAAAACCTTCTTTGCCGATATCATTTTACCTTTTTATTTATTTATTTCAGCTTTTCCTAATTTCTTTTGTAACATCTATTTGCAAGATGGGAGAACTCAAGAAACTGGCTGAAGAAGGCAAAATCAAATATGTTGGTCTATCAGAGGCCTCAGCTTCAACCATCAGAAGAGCACACGCTGTTCATCCCCTAACAGCTGTACAGCTAGAGTGGTCCTTGTGGTCAAGAGATGTGGAAAAAGAAATAATTCCTACTTGCAGGTTAGGCGTCTATTGATACTAGCAAATTAAATTTGTTTGTTGAGTAATATATAACGAATCCGAGTTCTAAGTTGGCCCACTTACAATTTTTCAGAGAACTTGGCATTGGGATTGTTGCCTACAGTCCTTTGGCACGAGGGTTCTTATCTGATGGCCCAAAGATGGTTGGGAAGTTGTCTGATGGTGACTTCAGAAAGGTTGGTTTCTACCTCACTTGCATCTTGAGTTTCACTGTGAATTACATATAGCATTGGTTATTAATATCATATTTCTTATTATCATTATGTTGCTATCAAATCCTGAATTCAATTTCTTCCCCCGGCCCGCCTCTCCCCCAAAAAACTATAAATAAAGGAACCAAGGATCACAAAAACTACTTATTCTCTAGTTGGTATCAGAGGGTCAGGGTAGTACTTATATGTAGAAACTTCCTTTCTAAATTTGAAGGCTTCCTTGGTGTTTGGAGTGTGGACATAATAGAAAATTGCATTTTATTACAGATTTTTAGAACTTGAACCTTAGTTAAGTATTCTTGTGCACCATAGTTTATTACTTATTTTAGATTTCATATCATATTAGCAAATATAAATATAGCACACTAAACTACCGGGATACGCGATGCATATGCTACTCACGTGTATATAATTTGACGAGAAAGGTTTAGCAAAAATGAAAGATGACCGAGTGGTTAAGCACGAGTAGAGGTTGTTTAGTAGTGAGGGTTCAAATCTTGTAAGGATATATAATATAGGCATTTTAAAAATATGATACAGCTTTGTATAAACGTATGAAATGAGCGCTTGTTTTATGATATAGATAATTTAATAAAAGGAAAATTGAACAAGGTCCTACCTGGACTTTGAATCCAGGTCGCTGGTTTCAAAGTCCAGACTGCTAACCACTACAGCATAGAACCACTGTGTTTAAGATGTTAATAAACAGTTTAATCTACCTTAGCAATATAAATTAAGACATATAACATAGAAAGTAGGGCCAACGAAGAAGATACTAAATTATTAGAGGGACAGTGATGTACATGATTATAACATAAATACAGCCATATATACAGAGATGAGCATTACTGATTAGTTTGTGTGATAGAATTGTAGTTATTCACACGTTAAGAGAATCATGTTATTTTTTAATGTTTATTATTGTAACTAATACATATCCATTAAGTATTTCATATGTTCTTTATTTCCATAATGTTACATGCTAGCTATACAATAATTTACAAGACTGATTCCTAATTTGATTACAATAATGATACTTACCTAAAAATGTGCAGTTTCAAGAATATAGCGCATATATATCTCTAGTGTATCCATATCCTACTATAAAGGGAATCGTACAATTTCGTTTCCCTATCCATTCTTAATAGTTGTTGAATATCTGGTGCATGAAACAGTAGGTAGTCTAGGTTGCATAGATAATCTCATATTGGGATCCGGGCCAAGTGGTTGAAAGTGTGAGTATGCACACATAGCACCTAAGTTCAAGCTCCGTCAAGCCTGCCCCCCCTCCTTCTAGAACCACCGTAGCTTGTATAAAAAACAAATAAATAAAGAGTTAATTGCATATTGGTTTGTTTGAAGGCTCCAGTGGCTGAAACACCAAGGAATGCGGTCTTCAATATTTGTTGAATCACTGATCTCCTGATATCATCGTAGGATAGGAGAGCATATGATTTAGTCCATTTCCTTCGGCATCTTCCTTCAGAATGATGGCACTAACATATGCATCAACCTATTTATATTTATGGTTTATTTTGTCCGACCATAATACTGATTTCATTCTCTTATAGTATCTACCAAGGTTCCAGCCTGAGAATCTCAAGTACAACACAACCCTATACGAGCGACTCCATAAATTGGCAGTGAAGAAAGGGTGCACCCCATCCCAGCTAGCATTAGCCTGGGTTCATCACCAGGGTAATGATGTGTGCCCCATACCCGGTACCACCAAGATTGAAAATCTCGAACAGAACATTGGAGCTCTGTCTGTAAAACTAACACCTGATGACATGGCTGAGCTCGAGTCCATTGCTTCGGCTGATGCTGTCAAGGGTGAGAGATATGGACCGAATTTGAGTACATGGGAGGATTCCGAGACTCCACCATTATCATCTTGGAAAGCTCAATAAAGGCATGCATATGTGTAATACATATGTTTTTTATGTTGCTGTGAGATTATAATCTCTACTGCGTCTGTTGATTCTTCATGAATTTGATTGTGTTTATGCTTTTCAAGTGTATTTTCTTTTGAATTGTTGTTTGTGAGGATGGAAAAAATAAAGAGCGATGGTTTATAGAAAAATTGCTAATGGCTTAACTTGACAAGTAAAAATTTGAAAAGGTGATTTTGGATCTATATATTCACATCATCTGTGAGTGTACTGACATTTTTCTAGGTTTAAGGTGGTTTTTTTTTTTTTTTTTTTTTTAAACGTTTTAGCGTTGAATGAATAGTTATTCAGCATTAAGAGATAATAGAATATGTTCTTTATCTACCTTTTAATGCTAACTTTTAAGTAACCACCCTCTTGAATGCTTAGTTCTTAATGTTGATGAAATTTTATTTCAACATTGTCCTCATTATTTTGTTCCCAGAGTTATTGTTGTCTTAGCATAATAATAAGGATTAAATTGTCAAATATCATATATTCAGCATTCACAACCAAATCAAGCCAACAACGTCATCTTTGGCTCTATCGAAAAAACATGCAATTGGAGGTAACATTCTACCGCTTCAGCGATGGACAAACACATTTTCAAAGATTTTGTTAACCATTTGTGCATTTAATCCAGCATTATATTCACAGGCTTAGAAAGAAATAGGAAAAAGGACCCAAATAAAGATGAATAAATTCAAAATCAACCATTTTGAAAATGTTTTTATGGATTTTATTCTTCTAGATTTACCAACGGTTTGCTAAACGAGAGTGATAATAATGGTAACTAAAATTCTTTGTACTAGAAGAAGCCGCGGAGACTAAAATTTCCCCAAAAATATGATTTTTTGAAGCTTGTTAGCCAAAGAAAATTCTAACTATCCAACAGTGTGTGATGAGGGGGTAACATTTGATGCCGAATGTGATCGTTGCAAAACTTGAGTGAAATCGAGTCTTCACTCTTCTTGATTGCTTCAAAGCAAGAAAAGTCTGAGATTAATGTTGAGATTATAAATCTCTGCAATATATATCACATAAACCCGGAGGGGCGGGGGGGGGGGGGGGGGGGGGGGGTTTGGATTTGGCGCGAAGGGGAATGTAGTTGCCTATTTGCCCCCCACCAATTTTATTTCTTTTAAACTCTCTGTACTCTATGCTATCATAAAATTGGTCAAAGGAAGTACCCCAATAAATTTTTATTTTTTTTACCTTCACCTATATTTCTCTATTCTCAATTTGTATTTTTTTTTATCGAGTTGTTCATCTCAATTATTATTGTAGTTGCCTATTTGCCCCCACCAATTTTATTTTTTTTAAACTCTTTGTACTCTATGCTATGATAAAATTGGTCAAAGGAAGTGCCCCAATAATTTATTTATTTTACCTTCACCTATATTTCTCTATTCTCAATTTGTATTTTTTTTTATCAAGGGTTCTTCATCTCAATCATTATTGTACTCAGTATTTTAATTATTTTTTTTGAAACATTTTGTATAAATAATTTTAAGAATTTCCCTTATTGTACTTATATGTTTAAGTGCCACATTTAAAAGAATTTCTCTACTACGATATCAAATCTACTCTTATTAATTGAAAATGTCCTTAGGTAGCTCATTAAAACTCAACACTAATGGTAGCTATCACAAAAATCAACAAATAGAGCTAGATTTGGCGGTTTATTTAAATGCAGAGCGATGGCGTATACACAAATGCTTTGTTACTTGCAGAGCAGAGAAGTTTTGAGAATGTGATGTTAAAATCCGACTCTTTTACCACGGTGAATATTATCCAAAAAGATAATAATAAAACCGCCCTTGGTTTTGTATCTATGTAGTAAAGGCAACGGTTTGTGTATCTTAAAAATATATAATTGAAAAAGAATTATGTAGTTAAGATTTAAAATGGTTTTTAAATGGTTAATGGTGCATTTGACACATGTTACGATCTAGTTATCAACAAGTGCAAACAGTTCATGGAATATATGAATTACTCCACTCACCCGACGCACTTTGAGTGAAAATTTTGCGCGATTTTTTTGGCAAAAATAGGAATTGAGCAACGCAATAATATTTTGGTCATGGAGGAACCCCTGTCGACTATTTATAAGTTTTTGTTAGCTGATACTTAAGGAGATCATTTTACTAGACTGTAATTTGATTATAATTTATTCTTTTTGTACCCAAAAAAAAAAAAAAAAAAAACTTAAAAACAAAACAGTTGATTCCCTTTCAATGCTCTGTCCTCATCATAATTTCGCAGGCCAACTTGGATGGTGTTAATGTATAATTCTCGTGAAAGCGAGTGAAAAAAGAATAATAGAAATCCAGATATTCACTTATGAACATAAATGCAAGAACAGTGATGCTCAACTACTTGCACTTTAAGGCTAAGCAGTTAGTAATAAATGTCACATATTTTCCCGGCCAAAACTGATTTTAAGTAGTTTCATCTATCGACTATTTATACCGGTTGTATTAAGTGGTTGAATATTCGTGAAGCGGATCGGATATGGGTAACATTACTCTTTTAAAGTAAGAGTAAACAAATTTCGGAGGCAAAATCGAGGCCGAATTTGTTGAACTCGTTGTGTGCATGAATGTTAATATGATTCTCTCATTTAATCGACTAATTTTGCAAAGATATATCATGTTTAGGCAATCGGGTAAAAAGGAGATGTTAATTCCTTAGGGGATGGTATCATTCTCCACTCTTTACACAAATGGGTAGGGTGAACTCCGTCCAGTGACAGTTTAACCAGATAGTTGGTTACTTTCTTAAGGGATGCATGGTGATGGAGATATGGTGAATTCAAAGTGAAAGCAAATCTTTAAAAAAAGGCTCTAGCGCAGGAGGATGGTAATGGAGTTATGATAACTCCAGAGTGAAAGAATGTTTTTGAAGAAGAGGGTGGCATAGATGCAAGTTCAAACCCTTTTTAAAAGACAGTTAATTGGGGAGGGTTACCCCCAATTGTATAGCCTATTATGATTTCTTAATAAGATTTCTGTTCTAATTCTAGACTTTTTATTTTTTTTTGGGAGGAGGTGATGTTAATAAGTGGTTGATAAATCTAAACTCATCAGTATTCAAACTTTTGAAAAAAAATGATCCAAAAGTTTCAACTCAATAGCATGAGACAGGTCTGTTAATTTTGAACGTCCTCAAACAAAAATTTTAATGGTTACATTTCATTAGGGAGAGTAAAAAAAGATGAAAGATTGATTACAGTAACAAATATGGAATTATATATATATATATATATATATATTACTTCTCAATATTATATGGATGCTTAAAATAATTATACATTGTGTTTAATTATTGATTATGATAACAAGTATGGAATTATAATAGAAAATGTTTGTTTCTAGGCGATTATCGTTCTCGTCAATTGAATTTCTTGAAAAAAAAAACATTTAAAGGTGTTTGTAATACATATTTTCTAAGCAGAAAATGTGTACTTCTTTCATTAGAATGATGTGTGATTGATACATTTTTTAACTTTTGATATTTAATTGCTCAATTCTTTACCCTAAAACTAAACTTTTTGCATTTCAGTTTTTTTCGAACTTTTTTTTCAATATTTTCCACAGTTATGGTAATTAATTATTGAGGGATAGGATTCACGCATACTACATTTCTAAACAAAGATTGATAATCAATAAATACAATGTTGGTACCATTTGCATTGATAATCATTAAATACAATATTGGTATTTGGTACCATTTGCATCTTTATATTCGTGATATAAGTTGAATAAATAGAAGTATAATGGCAAAATTGCCTACTGAATTTAAGAGATTCGAATTCAAATCTCACTCAACGTGAGGAGAATTTGTTTGTTATTAATTTATACTAAAACAAAGAGATTTAAACCTTCTTTAAAAAAAATACAATAATTAATAAGCTAGTAAAAATTAAACCAATCAACCCATAGTGCTCCAAGGACATCTACTATGGCTATGATAAAAACCAAATATACCTACCATAGCTATTATATGTATACTAAATTTGGCCATATAGTCCCTTGTATGGTTGGCCTCAATGGGGGGTGTATTGGATTTAGAATTTATAGGACTTTTATAAATTTTTAAAATCATGATGTATTCAATTGAGATTTTAAAAAGTCTTTTAAAATCTTGATGTATTTAATTACGATTTTAAAAAAAAAAATCTATCTAAATCTTATGGTATTCAAAAGTCTAATGACTTAGTAGGATTTTAATTATTGGTGAATTTTGATAGATTGTAACGCTTTATATATATATATATAAATTCATCTTGAAATTTTCTCACTTACCTAGAGATTTTAGATGTATTTCTAATTCCTTTAACAATTTTACTCAACATTCTCTCTCTCCCCCCCCCTTCCCTGTCCCCGTCCCCGTCCCCGTCCCCCTCCCCTTCTCTCTCTCAAAATCCAAATTTCTTATTATGTGATGAACGCATTAATTTTTTATTCATCCCTATAAAGTCTTTATTCTCTCTTTTGCTAATAATGTGGTTATCACGCATTAACATAATTTCAAATGGTTAGACTGCTAATTATCGTTCAAATTTTTAAAAACAATTAATGTCAATTTCATTAAAAAATATTAGTGGGGTGAGAAATCTAATTTTGTTGGTGCATAAAATCATCCATAGTTAAAGTCGGTTAACAAAAGTAAAATCCAGTTCACTTATTATGTAATAACTGTTAATTTTTTAATGTAAGCGAATGTTATGATAATCATAATGATGGTTGAATGGAGCGGTATGAATTTTTATAATGTATTTCGTTAATTGTCTTTACATTTTTGATAATGTTACTTTAAACTCGTAATTAATTTATTTTATTGTTTGTCTTTTATTTTTTATTTTTTTATTTTTTTGATGAACTTATTAAAATCTGCATAAATTCATAGACTTATTAAAATCTGCATAAATCTAAAAGAATCCATGCATTAAAATATGTCAGATTCTATGATGATTTAATACAATCCATAAACTTAACAGAATTTACGAATTTTAAAAAGTCAGTTAGAATATTTTAAAATCTGAATTGAATACAGCCCCTTAAATTTAGGTGCTTGCTAGGGCACCTCATATATATATATATGGATGCTTAAAATAATTGTACATTAATTATGTTCAATTTTTTATTAAAGTATCACTATTATAATGTACTTGATAACAAGTATGGAATTATGATAGAAAATGTTTTGTTTCTAAGCAGTTATCGTTCTTTTCAATTGATTTCATGAAAAAAAAACATTTAAATGTGTTTGTAGTACTTATTTTTAAGGCATAAAACTTGTACTTTCATAACAATGATGTGTGATTGATACATTTTTTAACTTTTGATATTCAATTGCTCAATTATTTACCATAAAACTAAACTTTTCGCCTTTCAGTTCTTTCCCAACTTTATTTTAATACTTTCCACAATTATGGTAATTAATTATCGAAGGATACGAATCACATGGAATTTTTCAAGTGCGGATCAGTCTGTACGGATTTGTCATTTTTATGACGTTTTTTCTTCGTAAAAAACATCCTTTAATGTTTTACGAACAAAAAAACGTTGTACAAAAACCCGATCCGTACTAGAAACGGACTTAGGATTCACATACTACTTTTCTAAACAAAGATTAATAATCAATAAATACAATATTGTAATATTTGCATTGATAAACAATAAAAACAGTAGTGGTACCATTTGCATTGATAATCATTAAATACAATATTGGTATTTGGTACCATTTACATCAATATTACGGTTAATTCGAGAAAAAACCAAACCTCTTGGTTCAATAGTATAAGGTTGTTACCGGGACAACTTTGGGAGAATCTCACACAAGGTGAAGAGAATTTGTTTGTTATTAATCTTATTTATATTATAAAGGCAAAACTCAACGGCCGAAGTTGTGTCAAACTTTTGTAATTCCTATTTTATCATTGCAATTTTTTCTAAAAAATTTGCTATGAACAAGAATTAAACCGCCAACTTTTAACAAACTAATCGCTTATTAACTACTAGACCATCTTTCTCTTTTATTAAATATTACTTTTTAAATTAAATATATATATATATATAACATATGTATCACGTGTGCATGTGATCTAATTTATAGTAAAACGAGAGCCTTTTTAAAAAAATAAAAATAAATTATATGTTAGTGAAAAATTCAACCGATCAAACCATAGTGCTCTCATAGGTCAATCGACTCTCTCATAGGTCGGTGACATCGACTCACGCCTGCCCCCTCCACACCCCCCCCCCCACCCCACCAGAGCCTTTTTTAAAAAAAATAAATAAATTATATGTTAGGGTGTGTTTGATAGGCCATATTTTTCATGGAAAATATGGTTTTTCCACCCAAATTCTCACTTTTGTAGTGTTTGATTGCAAATATTTTTCATGGAGTTAAACTCCCACTTTTTCTACTATTCATCTAATTTTCCTTGTAAAGGTGGAAAATATTTTCTTTTGGGGGGGAGGGGGGTGGTTTTAGTTTTCCAAGCAATTCGCACAAGGGTCGAGGCAATTCAATGACATCATGCGTGGTCTAAAAAAAAAACTGTTTTTTGATGAAGTAAAATTGTTAAAAAAAATAAAAAAAAAACTGTTTTTTGATGAAGTAAAATTGTTAAAAAAAATAAAAAAACTGGTTTTCGATGAAGTAAAATTGTTCAAAAAAAAAAAACTGTTTTCAAAAAAACAGTTTTTCGATGAAGTAAAATTGTTCAAAAACCAAAAACTATTTTCAAAAAAACTGATTTTCGATGAAGTAAAATTGTTCAAAAAAAAAAGCTTTTTTTTGATAAAGTAAAATTGTTAAAAAAATAAAAAAAAACTGGTTTTCGATGAAGTAAAATTGTTCAAAAAAAAAAAACTGTTTTTTGATGAAGTAAAATTGTAAAAAAAAAAAACTGTTTTCAAAAAAACTGTTTTTCGATGAAGTAAAATTGTTAAAAAAAAAATTCTGTTTTCAAAAAAACTGTTTTTCAATGAAGTAAAATTGTTCAAAAACCAAAAACTGTTTTCAAAAAAACTGATTTTCGATGAAGTAAAATTGTTCAAAAATCAAAATACTGTTTTTTGATGAAGTAAAATTGTAAAAAAAAAAATAAAATAAAAAGGAAACTGTTTTTAAAAAATCTGATTTTTTAGGTAAGTTCCATGTAAAAAAGATATAAGTTCCATGGAAAAAGGTTCAAGTTCCATGGAAAATAATAACTATCAAACAACAAAAGTTGGAAAAAGTTACAATTATCATAGAAAATAATGTCTATCAAACACCAAAAGATAGAAAAGTACACTATTTTTCGGATAAAAAATTAAAGCAATCAAACACATTTAATTGACATTTTCCATGCAACTCAATTATAGGCAATTCAATTACCTGAAACTTATTTTCTTTCTTTTCTTTCTATACAATTCCACGCTCACAATCAAACACACCCTTCCCCCTCCCCCCTTCCCTTCTCTTCTCCCCTTCAAAATGCCCTTTTTAAAGTTTTCTTTGTTTTGTTTTGTTGGCAAAGTAGCCGTTGGAGGGACTCCAGTGGGTGATTGCTCATAGGTAGGTCACATTCACCCGTTTCTTTCCCTTTCTACTATTTTTCTAATGTGAAATTCATCCGACTAAGTATAATAACTACCATAAATTTTATAATATCTAAATAATAAACATCACATCATCTGTACTATCTTGCGGCATTTGTACATATAAAATTTTCACAATAATGGTAATCTACATTTATCGCATCACACCTACTATTTATCTGGTGACATTTTCACATATTTTTAAATTATACCAATAATGACAAAAAATGAAAAAAATAGTACAAAAAGTAGTTTAGGCAAAAAAATAATGTCAGTTACCTTATCAATAATGTTAAAATAATTACTACTCTCTCCGTTCTAAATTGTTGGTCCCTTTTAAAAAATCTAACTTATTAAGGACCCAACATTATCATTGCACTTTTTGCTTAATTTACATTGACTTTCCTTTTTTACCTTTTACGTTATTCAAAACTTTTATTTAAAAAGTGAAAGTACAAAAGAGCAAAATAGGTATGTATTTATCTTTTATAAAAAGTGGACATTTATTTTGGAACATCCAAAAAAGAAAAGAGGGACAAGCAATTTGAGACGGAAGGAGTACATTAATAAAGGGTAATTATATTTTCATCTCTAATAATACTTGATTTTATTCCTCATTTTTCATTCAGTCCTTCAGCACTGAGTAAGGGGATGTTATTTGATTTTTTGGGAATCAAGTATAAGTTTATTACTCGGTACTTTATTCAGAGTCAAGTAAGGTATAATCACATTTATATTCGGCCTTTAAGAATTGAATAACAAGCCCTTACTCAGTGTTCAAGGACCAAAAGGGTCAGAGTGAAACTAAATATTATTAGCTGTGAAAATAGAATCACTTTTAATAAATAATTAAAGGGACAATTAAAAAAAAGATCTTATTAGAGAAAGATTTTAACACTAAAGCCAAGGAATACTTTTTTTTGTAAATAAAGGGCCTATTTTTTATTTTATTGATAATATGACATGTGTCTTTTTTTTTCATTGTAAAATGACATCCCAACTTTTAAAATAAACTAAAAAATACCAATATGCATTAAAATATGGATTGCAATATGAATTTTGCATTCTATATTTCACTACAATATGAACTTTGCAGTCCATATTTTACTGCAATATGAACTTTGCAGTCCATATTTTTGGTGCAAAGTGCATATTGCAGTCCATATTTTACTGCAATGTGAACTTTGCAGTCCATATTTCTAGTGCAAAGTTCATATTGCAGTTCATATTTCACTGCAATATGAACTTTGCAATTCATATTTTACTGCAATATGAACTTAGCAGTCCATATTTTTTGTGCAAATTTCATAAAGAGTGGGTAATTTAGGTAATATATAACATGTTTTTATTAATTAAATTATATTTAAATTTATTCAAATACCTTCATTTAAAATATAAAACAAAATAGGCCTCTTACACTAATTTCTAATTAAAAATAGGCCCTTCATTCAAAAAAATATTATTCATTAAATTTTTGGTAAAAATCAATGTGTAGTAAGACCTTCTACCTAATTTCTAGATAATTAAATAATTTCTACCACTCTTGCAATGTCCCCTTTAAAACTTGTGTACCAAACTTCAGATATATATATATATATAGGGGAAGGATCTAAAGAGAACCAATCTTTTGGTCCTTAAATGCGGACCAATCATTTTGAGAGAGTAAATAAATGAATTTTTTGATGAAACTTGGTGAAGATGATCTTCATGATTAATAGATCATCTCCACCAAAGTTTATCAAAAAAATCAATCAGGAAGAGGGTTTACTAAAAAATTGATATATATGTGCGTTTCTGGCCGTTAAAATTTAAGATATTTAGTTCAACCACTTTCCGGTTAAATTTTTTGATGAAATTTGGTGGAGATGATCTAATAATCATGGAGATCATCCTCACCAAGTTTCATAAAAAAATTCATCCGTTTACTCCCTCAAAATAATTGGTCCGCATTTAAGGACCAAATAAATGGTCATCTTTAGATCCTCCCTCTATATATATATATATATATTAAATTACAACAATGTGATTTGAACCATTAACATGTATACCAAAGTTTTATGTGTTTTTTTGAAGTATAACAAATTTGAACCATTAACACCTATTTTCTAGTTACCCTTTAATTTTAGATACCAATCAACACTTATTAAATCAAACAGTACGTGTGTACCAACTTTTTGTACTAACTTTACTCAACTTCTTAAACAAAAACCAAAAAAAAAAAAAAAACACTTTTACTTGATTTGGATTTTATATAATAAATCAAAATTACATTTCCAACCTAAAAAAAGCTAAAAACTAATTTTCCTTAATTAAATTAAATATTCACCAGATAGATATTTGAAAACTCCGCCCTCTCCTCTCCTCTGCACCAACACCACCACCACCACCATTATTACTCCATGCATTCAACTCCCACTATACCACCACCCGTCCTCACGTGCTAGTCACGTGACCTCCTCCTATCCTAGCCTTTGCAAATCACCCCATTGCAGATCTCCATGAAAGCCTGAACAATAACCTCATGGTGAGCAGGTGAATTAAGCTCCAAGAAGCAATTCAAAAGCTCCTTCAACTCCTCTTTGGAATAAATCTGTCTCTCTAGAATCATCTGGAGCATCGATTGGCGGAAATCCTCGTAGGGATCATCGGAGTCCTTGACCACGGCGTCGCTGCTGGGGCAGATCTTTTTATATGGGCTGGCTGTGGTTCTGGATGAGGCGGGATCGTTCTCGGTTTCGGAGATATTGAAAGGAGAGAAAGTGGTGGAGGTGAAGTCGGGGTCGACTTGTTCGAGTTCCGAAGAGGTAATTGAGGAATTATAATTCATAGAGCGGTGGAAATGGTGGGTGCTAGGGTTTATGGAGTCTTTTCTTGGTTTGGGCTGGTAGATGTCTGTTGGCTTTGGTTTGCCGCATCCGCAGCCGGTTGTTAATATCTTGAGGAGGCCTTTTTTGTTGGAGGACATTTAGAGAGAGAGAGAGAGGATTCTGTTTGGGAAGTAGGAAGGTTTAAGGGAGTTTGTGGGAGAGATGAGAAATTTTGTTGAAATGGAGAGAGAGAGAGAGATGGAGATGGAGTTTGTTGTGATGAGAAAACCGTATTCGGTTTGAAGGGGATAGTTTGAAGAGGATAGAGAAATGAGGTATTATTGTCAAAATAATTATGAATAGGGTAATGTATAATTTTAATAGTATATAGTACAACTCTTCAAAATAGTACTATGATATGTCAAAGAAAATATTGCTAAGCAATATGTCTATGCTATTGTTAAATTAATTATACTTATTTTTCGAGTAATGCATGTTCAATTTTATAAGCATTAGGGGTGTTAATATAACCTCGAAAATCGAACACGTACTCGAACCAAACTGACTCGAATCGATCCTTAAAATTTTGAATCGAAGAAAAATCAAAATTGAAACAAAGAAACTGAATCGAATTCGAATTAATGTGGTTCGGGTTTGGGGTGTGCAAGTGTAAAAATGAACCAAACCGATCTAAACCGAATCATATTATGTATATGTTTACAAAATAATATTACTTCACTATTTTATTTTATTTTGTGGAAAAAATTACTTCACTATTCAATATTTTATATTTATAAAATTTGCAATCTCTAATTATAACATATCTAAAATAAATTTTCTTTAAACTAAATATAGTGACAATAAAACAAATGAATCTCTATTACAAAATTTCATTACACATATTTTTAATCTTTACGTTCTAATATAATTTAATAACACAAAGAATTTTGAAAATAATATAGTGTTATATATCATTATTAATAGGCCTAGAGTATCTCCACCCTGTGTGTGTTTGTTATTTAGCTCTTAAGGCAGTTTCACTACAAAAATGAAGACTTTTAGTGGTGCATCAACGCGCCAGCAAAAGTACTAAAAACGCATCGGCAAAAGTCGATCAACCTTTGGCGACGCGTTTTCGCGCCGGCAAAGAGCGCCAGCAAAAGTGCATCAGCAAAAGTAACTCACTGACTTTTCCTAGCCCAAAAATAAACGCGTCGGCAAAAGTCTTCTTTAGTAGCGCAAAAACGCGCCGGAAAAAAGTAGAGCACCATTGAAAGTGTATGATATCGTGTCTTGAAAGCATACTTTTACCGACGCATTTGTTCCTTTAATGGCGCGTTTGATGCGCCAGTAAAAGTAACTTTTGGTGACACATTCCTGACGCACCGGGAAATACTACTTTTGCTGGCGCGTTAAATGCGCAATTCAAACCGGGAAACTTTTGCTGGTGGTCACTTTTAGTGACGCAATTCACTTTTGCTGGCGCAACGCGCCAGGAAGTTTTTGCTGAGATGAAAAACGCGCCACATAGGTAAAAGATATTTTTATTTTTTTTATATAAAATAAATATAAATAAATATTTTTTTTTTTAATATTAATAGAAAAGGATAGGCTGAACCAATATCGCAATAATCAAAATAATATGTTGGATAAATTATCAATACCATAGTAACATACATATTGTTATATCTTAAAAATCAATACAAAATAAACAAAACATAGTTAAAATAGTAAAAAGTAACAAAATCAATATCCTAATCATTTGAGATATTGTTGGAAGTGGCACTTGAAGGTTGATACTAAAATCCTGGTATGAATTTTTGCAATTGAGTTAGGACATCGTTCGGTTCATTCAGCCTATTACTTTGAGCAGCCAATTGCTCTGCTTGAGTAGTTGGTTGTTCTGCTTGACTTGCCACTTGTTCTTTGCAAATGGCAATAATTTTGTCCTTCTCGTGATCCTGATAGATGCCTCAGTTGCTGGCTGCTCGACTACCTCCAATTGCCTTAAGCCTTGGCATATAACTACATCCCTTATGATGGCGTGATCAAGGACCTAAAACTTGTGTCATAATCTCCAAGTCTTTTGGCTGAGCCGCCTCATCACCAAACTCAACAGATCTAGTAAACTCAATTGGCTGGGAAGTTCGTATTTCTGTCATTACATCCTAAATAGAAAAAGACAAAAATAATAATTATATATGTATATTAGACTACTGCAAGCCCAAAAGCATTAAAACACTACTGAGAAAATATAACATATCTGCTAAATGAAATAAACAAATAAGCTATACAAACTTTTATATACACCAGAATATTTTAACAGCCAAGTAGGTACCAAAATATCATTCAATTAAAACTAAAGATGACCAAATAGCTATACAAACTTATTTTTCTATATAAATCTCAATACAAGTAACCAAATAGCTAATCAGAGAAGTCCAAATCAGAAAATTTAATAAGCACGCTTTATAAAGAAACTATATAAACTTTTATATTATGCTAACCAACTTTGTAGTATTATGAGATAAAGAAACACTAAAGCAAAAACTTTCACAATCTATTTCTGTTTATCTAATTTAAGTTTAAAATTGTCTAGGCTATTTTTAATGAAGTAAATAAACTAAATGCTTTTCATTGAAGAAACTTACGTGCTTCTTCGCAGCGTATTCATTCCTTCACGTATTTCCTTATTCATTTGTTTATACTCTTTTAAAGAAAGTTTGCCTAAGTTTATTCAAGTAATTTGATTTTATCTTATTCATTTGTTTGTATGGAACATGACCTACAATCAAAGACAGAATTAATCAAATTACGAAATAAAAACTAATTAATGAACAAGAACTATGTCCGAGAACTGTCTCAGTAGTAGTATAATGAACCGAATTCATGAGGCATTGTGTGATGGTACCTACAAGTGCATCGAGTTATTGTACCTGTAGTAGTAGTAGTATAGTGAACCGAATTCAATTTAATTGTACTACTAGCATAATTATAAATTGGCAAAAAAAACATAAATGAATAAATTCAATTTGAAATGACGAAATTAAAAAATAGAAACAAATGAAATGAATTAA
Source organism: Lonicera japonica (assembly GCA_021464415.1). Classification (NCBI taxonomy): domain Eukaryota; kingdom Viridiplantae; phylum Streptophyta; class Magnoliopsida; order Dipsacales; family Caprifoliaceae; genus Lonicera; species Lonicera japonica. The sequence continues at coordinate 25,080,669 of CM038463.1, forward strand.
CTAGAAGGAAAGCAATAGTTATAGGAAACATGTTTAAGTGAGTCATCTTGTTCTTGCCACAAACAAAATGAAATATTAACTTTGCCTGACGGAAAATTGGGTAGGAAAAAATACTAAGGGTTGCTACTACTATAACCTATGTAGTATATAGATATGTAAGTCTGTAGAACAAGGTTGGGTGCAGTACCGTCACTTTCTTACGTCCATATTTAACTCCGTCTCTTCCTTTTTTGTCAGATTAAGTAAATTCGGCCACAAACCAACTGCCTGCCCAGTCTTGAGATGGATTTCAGCTGAAATCACACATGCACCATAATCAGATCTTGTGAAAAATACATTAACAGAAGCACTTTGAGACAAAACTTGAGTAGCTAGGCTCATTTTACCTCCCGTTTACGTGGATTCAATTCCTCTTCAGCCCTCATTTTTCTCCACGTTATGCTTTATAACCCTCCTTCAAACAAATTAACTCAAAAACAGGATAATGGATAGGATATTCAATTAAAGAGTCCAATTCAGTTCAGGCTTGGTTTTTCTTTTTTCTTTCTTTTTTTATTATTTTTTTTAATAGAGTTTTTTAGGTTTTGAAAGAGATAAGAATTTCTTTACGAGTTCATTAACTTATTAAAGCAATTTCAATGAAGTTGTTGATAGCTTTAAGAATAATATTGCACACATATTTGCATTTCGAGTTAAGAGAGGTGTTGTAGGAACTTATATAATTTTCCTGTTGGAATATTGAGCTTAAACCTGCGCTCAAAAGATAAATATGCTTATTCTGTAAGGGATGATCTGATTTTTGATCAGAGAGGAGCCGTGTTACTTCCCATTTATCTCACTAGTGATTGGAAGTTGGATCTATATTGGATCTGAGTAGAAACTTTTTTAATAAAAATGTAAAATGTGAAAACTTTAATTCATCAACTAAGCAATTACACGCAAGCATGTAAAAGCCTGATCAGCATATCAGTAAATGCATATACCCCTATGGCTATGGAGTTTGTATACACACATATGATTTTAACCCCAAAGCACCCACCCTCTATATATATATCTCATATATAAACACCATATATTTATCAAGGAAACTAAATCAAAGTCTAAAATAAAAATAAAAAAATTAACTGAAATTTGGGGCTTTATAAGATTGGGGCTTTTACCTTTTTGTTGCCTGAGATGGAGATGTGCCTGTGGCTGAGACTGTGCAGATCATATGAAGCCGGGGACGATTGCGGCTGGTTCAATGGCGGCGGAGACGAGATGAGAGAGGGCGACCGCTTTGTGTGAGATGAGAGAGGGCGAGAGCGAGAGCGCGCCTGCGTACGTTGTGAGAGAGAGAGAGCTATGGGTTAAGTATTTACTTAATTAAAATAAATATTTCGACCAAAAAAGAAGGGCGAGGAAGTGAGCGCCAATTTTTTTAACTCTATAATGGCACGTTAGCACAAACGCGCCAGCAAAAGTTTACTTGAACACTCTATAATGGCGCATTAATACAAACGCGCCGGTAAAAGTTGATGTAATTTTTAACGACGCGTTTAACTGCACCAGTAAAAGTACTCGAAAAGGGCTGTATTACAACATGACTATACCGACGTGTGTGGTAGAACACATCAGTGTAAACAATCTTTACCGACGCGTTTCAAGTAACGCGCCAGCAAAGGTCATATTTCTTGTAGTGTTTGTAATGAAGGCAACGAGCTACTAGCTCTCTCCTCCTACATTTGGTTTCTTAGAGTTAAAAGACCGGATCCCCTTTTTGAGCCATCCCTATCATATTTATACGTATAGAATTAAGATTACAAATGGTCATTAGGGTTAATAGTAAAATGAATAAAGATGGTAAAGCTTGGATAGTACTATAGCACTTTTCCCTTATGCATAACTAACAGACTTTGGTACTACACGACTGTCATGATTTAGTGGAGACCAGCATGATTTGATCTAGTAATGGTCCATACAACTCGGTAATATTCTCTCCATGCATTCATTGTGCTTTCTCACGCGTTGGACACGCGGCATATCTATAGATGATGTCAGCCGAGTTCTATTGTCCTTGGCACAGTACTGATGTCATCATTCCATGTCGTTCTCCTCGGCTCTTTCATTACTGGGTCATTGGACCGTCATACGGGCCTCCAAAAGGCGAGGCCAACCCAATTATAACAAAATTCTATGCTCCCACAGATAGGCAACAATCCGTTAAATATTTAATCATGTTCGTGATTTTGGGTCCATTTCAACAAAAAGTAATAGTTTGTGACATTAATTGTCTAAATTCATAGTTCAAGTGGCAAAGTGAGGTAAGTGCTATAATTCAAAGGAGCAAAGTGCACAATATTACCCTAATTTGTAATATATAAAATTATGATTTAGCCCATTTTCATGGGATTGTTTTTAGGGCCTTTTTGTGTTTAGCCCAATTATTTTAAATTGTTTTGCAATTAGCGCATTCCAAATTAGAAATTAGTAAGTAACCCAAATTATTGGATAATTACTAATTACTATTTTTCTAATTATTTTTTTTCGTTTTAAAAATTATTTAGTTGATTTTCGAGATTACCCTTCAGTGTAATACACCAGAGATATCAAAAGCAGGTATATTAGTGTAATACATTAGAAATATTAAAAGCAATCGTATTAGTGTAATACACCAAAAATATTAAAAACAAGCATATTAATGTAATACACCAGAAATATTTAAAACAGGCATATTAGTGTAATGCACCAGAAATATTTTGCATAATTTGTGACATACAAATATTCAGCATAATTTATGACGTACATATATGGGGGCTGCTTTAACATATCTTGTAACACGTAAAGGACATAGAATCATAACAGGGTATTATAATAGTAAGTATACGGGAGATATCTCGACAATATACGTCGACAAAACAAATTGATATTGTAAACACAAACCTACCTAACCATAAATCAACAAAAATAAAAGGCAATATATGATAAAAATCCTGATGAATAATGAAATAATTTTTCAAAAATCTTGACCAAATGGCAAGGAATCTTTCTGAAATGCAAACGTACCTCTGATCAAAGAAGACCGTTGTAGCAATGAACTAAACAGACGATGTATAGACCAGTACAAATGATGAAACTAGAAAATAGTTATTTTACGTATGGCTTGAGAATAAGACACACTGCCAATAAAATAAATGGACAAAATTGAATGATAAGGATTAATCCCATAATATTTTTAATAATGAATATGCTCCAAAACAATTACCCATTATCCTAAGTTTTAGGTGGTTAACATAATCTGTTTATTGTGACCGTAGCAAGCAAGAAATAAGGAGAAATAACCGATTCAATCAACAACCAGGAAAAATAGGAACAACAAGAGTAAACAACAAAAAGCAAGAGGGTTATATCATGCTTAATAACCTATAATAATAATGAAATTAATTTTAAAAGAAAATTGGGCCAAATACAAAGCAATTGTGGTAAAAACAAAAAAATGGGTTTGTTGACCTAAAGGTCTTAATATTATTTTGATAATAACAATAAATCAATCATGTGTAATTTAATATGTTGTTGATTTTAGATTATACCTTTCTTATTTGGAAAATCAAGAATAGCATGATTGCTCAAAGGAAGTTTGGCAAGGATTATTCAATCAATATCCGATCAAGTCAACAAAGCAATGGACTAGCAAGAGATCACTCTTATCACACACATGCTAGCAATGCATTTCATGAAGCACAAAAGATTAAGGATCATATGCCAAAGCTTTAAGGAAAAAGCTTCAAGTGAAGAATCAATTTGAAGAAACAAATCGAAACATTCGAAGACTCACATATTCGGTAATTGAGTGTTTGCTTAGGATTAATGTAAAGTTTCTTAATTGATTGATTATATAGCTCAAATATGAACATGCATCATTCTTAGATTGATCAAAACCAAGTTTGAATCAAAATCATTTCAAAACATCATTCTTATAAAAACCGGTTTTGAAATAAATTCATAATAAATTCATATGAATGAATTTTGATACAAAAACAAATTTGGGGGTCTTAGAAACTTATTTGAAACACTCCCCAAGCATTAGAATCTATTTTGGAGTCATATTGCATAAAGTGAATTTTTGCAAAAACTTCTCCCTACCAGAGCAATGTAGTCGACTACATGAAATTGCTGGGAGTCGACTACATGGATACTAGGAGAGTCGACTACACTTGTGAAATATAGCAGTTGGAGATTTCTTGCAAGCCTAGTTTTGGCCTCTAACCACCCCTAACTACCCCCAAACGGCCATATTGCTTCTTGGGCTATATGTATGACTTCTAAGACACATTTTGACAACCTTGAATCATTCATTTACTCTATTCTTCATCTATTTTCATCATTCACAGATTCAAGAAATGTTTGATCAATCATTAATCATTTGAGCTATAAATCTTGATCAAACAAGATAACTCTAGTGTGAGCTTCAAATTGTATTTATCAAACACTTGAGAGTTGTTTTTCATTGGTGTGAATCACCAATCAATTTATATTCAAATTGTGAGAGGTCAATCTCATAGGAAAACAAGAAGGTAAATTCTTGTTTAATATTTGTGAGAGGTAAATTTCACAAATTAGCAAGAGAGAGATTTTTGTATGAATGTTATGGTTAAGCAATATTTGTAAAGAGTGTGTGAGACAATAACACTTGTAGAGGTTTGATCTTCACCCAGAAAGAGATTGATATTAGTGGAACTTCTTAGGGAACTAACGGAGTGCAGACTATGATTTGGTAAACCAAAACCGCGAGGACAAAAAGCCTTGGACTTTCAGTTGGTTCAATCTTTCTAACTCAATCTCTTTATTTATTTGTTATATTTATTGATTGAAGTTGCTTATATTGTTACTTGTTTTTGGGATTTATCGTTTTCCTTGATAAACTTGCTTAATAAATTTGTTTTACTTAAACATTTTTAAAAAGTTTTTAATTCCGCATTAAAGTTTTTAAACCCTATTCACTCCCTCCCCCCCCCCCCCCTTTAGGGTTGAAATCCGACCTACAGGGTTAAATCTTAATTTATAAAACGGATTAGGTCTAAGTAAAAACAATCCCATGAAAAGGGACTAAATCCTAATTTTCTATTGTTTTTGAAGCATCCTTTAAAATATGTGACTGCCTGGATGTTATTGTTGCTCTCGGTCTTTTCTTTATTTTATTTGATTTTTTTATTAAAGTTGTACATTATTATAGTAATAAGTATAATTATTTTTACAAAAATATTATTCTATTATAACGAGATGTATATATATAGGATGCCGCTATTGACACACTCCATTTTACTCTGTAATACTCCCTTAAAAAAATGTTGATTATTTTATTGACACACACCATTTTTGTTATTTTTAATTAATAATTAAAACATTGCCGCCACCACCACCACCAGCATCATTGCCGCCTCTTCTTGTTCATCATCTTCTTCTTCTTCTTGTTCATCGTCATCATCATCATCACCACCACCACCTCCATCATTGTTGGTACCACCACCATCCAAATCATCATTCATCTCTAAAAGAAGTAGGATACTTATATTTTGGTTATTGCTTTACGTTTCCTTTCATTTATAAATCATTGGATACAAACAAACGCAAAAAAAATTAAAAAATAAAAACAAAACACGAAGAATGTTTACTCGGCCCTTAGGAACCGAGTGTTGAACAGCTTACTCGGTCCTTAGGAACCGAGTGTTGTATAGCTTACTCGGTCCTAAAGAACCGAGTAAAGTACAGCTTACTCGGTCCTAAGGAACCGAGTAAAGTACAGCTTACTCGGTCCTAAGGAACCGAGTTAAGCTTTGGGCTATTTTTCCAATTCCACTCAGTTCCTTAGAACCGAGTGACTTGTGCTTTACTCGGTTCCTTTCGGCCGAGTATGATGAACAACACTCGGTTCCTAGGTACCGAGTAAACCTTCATCCATGGCAGAATTTTTTTTGACGTAGTGTGTACAGTGGTGGAACTTTTTTTAGCCAATAACAAAAAAGTTCAAGAAAAAAAAGAGTAGAACGATTAGATTGTTAAAGAAAAAGTTAAAATAAGAAGATTGAAGATGAGATTTGTGGGGTGAGTGGTGTGATTTGTTTTCTTGAATTATAGAGAGAGTTGAATGCTTAATTCCAACCGAATTTCTGAAAAATCTTTAATAGCAATGGGTTGATTTGTTTAAGAAAAAGATTGAAGATAAGAGAGAGTGGAGTGGTAGAGAGTAAGATTGGAGTAATTTTTAGATGAATGTTAATTAATCCTAAAATTAAATGTGGAGTGGTGGAGTGGTGGAGTGTTAGGAAGGGTGAAAGTGTACTTATGGGGTGTTAGAGAAATATGGAGAGTTAGAGAGTTAAATGGTGTGTGTCAATAGTAACCCCCTATATATATTGAAAACCTATAAAACTATAATTAAAATTAATTAGTTAAAAGAATGAATATTTACATAGATGGTACGAATTTGAGCCATTCATTTTGCTCATTAAACCACTGGCATCTATAAAATTTGAAGTTTAATTCAAGTGGTCAAGTGTGTAGTTATATCACAAAAAGCGCTTCACCTCTATGAAAAGAAAGAAAAAAAAAATCACCGGCATCTATGTGTTATAAAATCAAATCAAATTCATTTTGTGCTCTATAAATTGCTACTTGTCCATCCTCTTCACCGAAGGTTTCAAAACAGCTAAAGGACATAAAATTACCCAAATACCCTCCAATGGAACGTAGTTGCTACCCTTATATATCAATGTGAATTCTCCAACGTCAAAATTAGATTAATTATATTTATATATATATATCAAGTGAAAGAGTTCAATCATTACGTCTGAATATAATTAGATTAAAAACAATGTCTTTGGTTAAGGTAATACTGAATAAATTGTGCTATACATTTAGACCTCGTTTGATTCGGGTATTAAAAAGTGGAATGAGATTGTTAATACCACTTTTTTTATAATACCTTGTTTGATTCACACAAATGTGCTGGAATTACTAATACCGGTACTAACTTAATACCACTATTTGTGATATAATTTAATACCAGGGGGGAGGTGGTATTGTTTATTCAGGATTAAGAAAATGAACCATATATTTTCAAAAATGCCATTACTACTATAATATTTTCAAAAATGCCACTAGTACTACTACTATATTATTATTATTTTAATTTATTTTTAAAAATTTTTAAAATGTTTTTTTTTAAAAAAATTATAATTTTTTTTTTAAAAAAATGTTTTTTTTCCTTTCTTTTATTTTGTTAGTCCAAAATATAATTCCGTATAAAAGTTACAGAATCAAACATGGTATAACATCAGCATGAAATATCCTAGTATTAATACTGCATGAATCAAACAGGGTATTAGTATTAAATTAATACCAGGATTAATAGTACAATACTATTAATACTGGTATTATTAATCCCACCGACTCTAATACTTGAATCAAACGAAGCCTTAGGGTCTATTGCATTTTGCTATAAAGTTAATCGTATATTAAAAAGTGGTGTAGTTGATTTTTCACTCATCAGCATAGTCAATCAAACGATCACAATATACTCTAAAGGAAATAACTTTTTAAAATTAAAAATTATTTACACTAAAATCAATTTTCAACTAATCAAATATAATTAATACAAGCAATGATACGACGATAGTGACGTAACACTAAGTGATCGAGAGTTATTGCGATAGCCAACCAAAATTAGTTAAAATGAGTTATTGTTTTAAGGTTTATAATTATTAAGAATATCTTAGAAATAAAGAGAAACGAAGTCAATATATTTATAAAAAAAATTACGTAATAAGTTGTAATATTATTAGGATATATTGACAGAAGAAAAAGATGAAAAGAGGGACTTAAATATTTTTTGATAAAGTAAAGTTGAAAAAGATGGTGGACATGACACTGAAGTTTTTTGGAAACCTGATTCTCATATTCTTCCCTCTCAAAGTTAAACATCGGTGTACTCGTATATTGCTTGTATCAAAACAAATATATTTTTAATATTGTAGTTTTGATAAGCAACTTTTTAACATTTCACTTGCACCCACACAACAAAAAGATAAATTATACATTGTCTAAAAATAAATTAATGAATCAATGTTAGAGTAAAAATATATATTTTATAATATCAGTTGATGTTACCACATCATTACTCTATCCTCATTTTTTGTTTTTTTTATGAAACTTTAAAATGTAATCATTTTTAGTTCAAAATTTCAATTTAAAGTAAAATCATTTATTTGAAATTTATTGTAAACTTGTGTATGAAAAAAGGGGTGGCAATCAAACCGGAAACCGAAAACCGACCGACCGAAATACGAATATAACCGACCGACCATTTTTTGGTTGGTAACCGACCAATGTACCGACCTAACTCGGTAAATATAATTATCGGTTATACCGACCGACCGACCAAAATAATTTTTAAACTCAAACTTCAATAATTGTCAATTCAGCACAACAAGACCCACCCACATACACACAGTAAAAATACTGCCTCACAAAACACACACACCCCACCCACAGACACACATCATTGCCTCACACCCTACTGCCTCACAGAACACACACACCGACCCTACTGCCTCACAGAACAAAGTAGATTTTCCATTTCAAAGATTACTTATCAGGTATACTTATTGCAATATATAATGATGAATTTTATATAGTATATATATGGTATTTACACTAAATATGTTAATATTTTATATCAAATAATTATTTTAATTTACTAATAAAAATTAATCTATCAGATTTAGAAAAAAGAAAATGAAATTACTTATTTTGAGACATGAAAGCTTTTTGATCTTTTTTTTGAAAGGGCGAGGAGGGTATGCAAAACTGCAAATTAAAATGTACATATATATATACACATAATCATTTTTAGTTCAAATGTGCATTTCAATTTATTGCTGCTGCTGCACTTGGTCGGTTTTTACCGCATTATAACCGAACCGACCGACCAAATCGGTAAAACCGATGATCGGTTTACCGACCATATCGGTTCAGAAGCGGTTTCATAAATGCATATACCGACATTGGTCGGTTCGGTATAAAACCGACCATTTCGGTTCGGTAACCGAACCGTGGCCAGCCCTAGAAATAATACAAAATTTACAAAGAAAAAAATTTGTAGATCATAAATGTCATTACATTTTATATGTTTATACAAACCTTTAGAGCATCCTTTTTTGTAATATTCAAATTTAATTTATTTATTTTTCAAATAAAGGTTCAATTTTTTTCCTTTTTCAAACTTAAATTATGCGCGAAGATGGTTGACATATAGGATCTCCGCATCCAATTTTACTCAAGAACTAAAGATACTTTTAAGTTGTTTGCTCATTTTTTTTTGTAGTTTATCTATTTTAAGCTAATAATATCACTTTAACTTTTTTACATTTTTAGAGAAAATACCAATTTTAGCATAATCACCGGAGAATGATATAATTTACTTTTGGGTGATTTTGTTTTTATCGCGATATTTTACAATTAATCCACCCTTAAATCATAAAAAATTTAAACATTTTTTTACAATATTACTCTTTTTAAAATTGATAATTATATCCAACCAATTAAAATTAATTTATAATTATATCAATTTAGATTCCATTTTAATTAAAATTCTTAATCCAAATATAATTTTTTTTTATTTATTTCATATTTACCTTTAAAGAATTTTCAAACGGTGTTAGGGTTAGAATTTAGTGATCATTGTGTGTGGATTGATTTCAAAATGATTGAACATCGATTAACTTATCATTACATATTTTGTTTGACGAAAAATAAATCATATTAGTATGTAATTTAATTTAAGCATACAATAAAAAAAAAAAAAAACCTTTTGCCAATGAGAAAACTGAAAAATACTTTGCAATACAAAAAAAGACTTTACCAGTTTAACGGATTAATGTTGCAATGGAAATTGAGAAAGAACTAGATATTAGTGTTAAGAACGGTTTATTTTATCACAATCAACAGAGACTCTACGTTCAACGATGTGTTACATTTTGTTTTGTTTATGAATTTATATTTGAAATTATATTCTTATTTGAAATTTGGTAGAAGAACTTAATTCTGGATACATCATTACAGATTTTAGCAGAACCTGAATTAATATCTAATGTCGGATCTAAAACAAATTTGTTGTCCTAAAACAATAATTGTATTATTATTTTTTATTTCTTTTAAACTTACGAATATCAGTTATGATTTTTTTTAGGATCCTGAGGTATCCACCTCGAAGGAATATATTATTTAGGAAACTTTATCAATATTACAATTTGTTAAAAGTGATGTCAATGATGTGCCGATGCAAGAAACAATCGGTTAAAACTTTATATGTTGTTTAGATATATATATATATATATATACACACACATTTATCAATTATTATTAATATAAATCTTAAATGAAGAATATGAAGATAAAATTTTAAGGTTTGTGACAAAAAAGACGAAGACAACGAGCGTGTCCTTCTAACTATGGCGCCTAACTTGTGAAGTAAGATGAGACAGTGGGAAAAAAAATGGAAGAAGAACGAGTATGTATGGGAAAGAATGGCAGCGGGTATCTGTAAGTGAGAAAGATGGAAGAACACCGTAAAAATTTGAATTGAGAGTAATGGTTTAATTTTTGTTTTTGTTATTTTACTTCAAAATTAATTAGGATATACTCATTGCTTGATAATATTATGATCTAACTTTTTAAAGTGAATGTACTTATTAATCTACGCAAATATTTTAATATTAAATTATTATTTAAAATAATATTTATAAAAAGATAATATTTTTTTGACAATTTATCCACTCTTGGAAATTAACTTAACCGGCCATGTGAATTAACTTAATCGTGTAGATTAATTGCAAGATATCGTCATAGAAACAAATCACTTTTTATTTTTTTACCGAAAAGTATTAATTTAAGACATTTCGAAAACAAAATTTTAGAATTTCAAAAAATTGTTTGAGAGGGTAGATATGTAATATACCATCTATTTATTGTTGGAGGAGTTGAGTTTGGATAGATAGAGAGAGAATTGTTGGTTTGCAATGGCCACAGCTTCTCTTTTAGCCCCTTCTTGTTTCTTCAATTCTGCTTCTTCATCCTTTAATAATGGAAAAAAATCCAATTGTTTCTGCAATTCAAACTCTTCTTTAGTTAATAACAATAATAATAACTCAAAGCTCAATTTGATTCGATTTAGGGTTAGAGCTATCAAGGAAAAAACTGAGGAAATCAATTCTCCACCTTCTTCAACTTCTTCTTCTTCAGCTGAGGAAGTCACCGAGAAATTTGGCCTTGAAGCTGGTCTCTGGAAGGTACGGAAATGTTAAAAGTTAATTGACTTTTTCAGTTCGATTTTTGTGTTTTTGGTGAATTGATAATCCTTTTCATTTTATGTTCTTGCTACTATATTTTGCAGTCTTGTAGAGATTTTAATTCCGTCCCATAGGTAGAAATTTTGTGTTTGGTTGGTCTATAAAGGAGCCGAGTCGAGCCGAACAAAGGTTCTTTAATTGTTTCGAGTTTATAAATTTGTTCAAGCTTGGCTGGCTTACCTCTTAACTCGAGCTCACGGAGTTCGAGATTTTTATTTTTTCACATAGTTTTGTAATGTCTCCTTAACAGGTCGAGCTTTAAAATTTGTTCAAGTTTAGTTTGTTTGTTTCACGAATGAATCTCGAACAAGTTTCTAATCAAACGATCGCAAGTGGAGTTCGAGTAGTGTGGCTTGTTTTACAGCCCTACGTTGGTCACAATAGGAGAAATAAAGGGAGGAAATTTTATGATAATGATAACGTTATGTTTTGCTATTGGGATGAAATATCGTTAAAAGCAATATTTTAAAATTTTAAAATTAAAAAATGACTGATAAAAGTAATGGCAAGCCTTTTTAACTTTCTTTTAAAGATATCATTAATTTCAATTTAACCATGAACAAAATTTGTTTAGTATTACGAGTTTTGTTACATGGATTATTGAAAACGAAAATGAACTCTTAATTTGGAAATTCAAAAAGAAATTATGGATACTTAATTTGAGATGAGGAAGTATTTAATTCCTATCTTGCTCTGACATTGTTATCTCTAGTTGCGTATCCAAATTTGGAAATGGCTAAAATGAAAATTTGGCCTCAAAAGTTGTTTCTAGTTGCAGAATTAAAGTTCATAACTCTCACCCAATACTCGCTTCATTTGATAACAGGATGAAAAACAATTGATTTGTGTGAGAAATTGGAAAATAAATTGAGGTATGCGGTGAGATATTTTCTTACTTTTTGGCTTTTTTCATGTAAAAATTTACTTTGAGGGGTGAGGAAGAAATTTTTCACAAAAGATAAAGAAGGATGGAGGAATCTAGTCGAAACATATGGAGAGCATCTCATCCTATCACTCAACTTATTTTCCAACTTCTCAAACAAATCAATTGTTTCTCCTACCATTTTCCATCTTGTTATGAAACAAGCCTCAATAATCAAAAATAGCAATTTCTCCAATGACAAGACTATGAAAGCTAAATTTCCATAGAAAGAAGATCAATCAAACACGCCCTTTAAAGTGGATTTAGGTTTAGCTTGGGTTTACATTCAAGTACATAAGTAGTATAAAGTTGTCGTATGTTACACAATACACAACTAGTACTTCCTCCAACCCAAATTAAGAGTGTTATTCTATTTTGGGATGTCCCAATCAAGAGTCCAATTTGCGTTTTGGGTATAAGCAATGTACCAAACAAGTTTTATTCTTAACAATTGATTATGTTGAAAGTAGTCGTTTCTTAAAGAAGTGTGAAAGTCAAACTGGACTCTTAATTTGGAACAGATATAAGTGGAGCATTAATCCTTTAAGCGGTTATTTGATCTAGATTAAAGCTATATATAAACACTCTATTTGATATATTTTGCAGATATTTAGCTCAAAAGATGCAGAGGAAGGACAGGAAGAGGGGAAGAAAACAAAGGGGGATCAAGCAAAGGAGCTTTTAGCAAAATATGGAGGTGCATACCTTGCCACCTCCATCACTCTCTCTTTGATATCTTTCGCACTCTGTTATGTCCTCATTAGCTCTGGAGTTGATGTACAAGCATTGCTGCAGAAGGTACAGTTAGTCCATAAACAAGCCTCATATTCATTGCTAATTGGGGTTTCCTCATTCCTATATAACTTCAATGAAATCACTTTGAGGTTCATTGATATGCTGTTAATGTGCTATTATAATAATGCATATAAAGCCTCCCTAATTAGTTCTCCTTCCATCGATAGTCCCACTTTCTTTTCTGTACATCTTAAACTGATAGTCTCGTTTCATTTTCATGACATAATCAGTGTCCAAATGTCAGATAGTAATTTGTATTACTACAGATAGTAATTTGTAGTGTTTCTTGAAAAGTACCCAAGTCAAAGTGGAATTAACAAATTGAGATGAAGGGAGTAGAAAGACGAGAGTAGGTGAACCCGTTGAAATGCAAGAGGTAGATTTGAACCCAGAACTTTCCAAATGTAAATGAAGAGTTGCCACGAAGACAAACTCCATATTTAACCTTTAATTGATAAGTTATACTTTCTCTATTTCCAATTGATAGTCCGACCTAGACTTTAATACTTATGTGGAAAATACTAATTTCAACATAATTAATGGTCAAAGATACAACTTTCTTTCTATTGTGAGATTTGATACATTGATTATGCCCTAAAAGGGAAATAGGACTATCAAATTAAGATAGTCCAAGAAGAAAAGTGGGACTATAAAGTTGACACGAATATAGTAATATAGTCTTAACTATAATTAGCTAATGTACTCTTAATTTATCAATAATAACGTAAAACTTTCTTAATTTTATGGTTTTTACATACATTTGTTTATTATTATTAAAATCTCTTTTTGGGGAAATATCCGACACGTATGGTGTCCCACGAGGCAATACACCAAGGCCAATGTTAGAAATGCAATATAAGCTTATCACATGAGCATTCAGACTTGCCACTCTAATTCATGCATGGTGGCCCACACGTGGAGCTTCAACAATAGTTCTAGTTTATACACCACATTGCACATACATCGAGTGTGCCACAACTCTGCTAGTCATTATTATTATACATTCTTAGTGTTCGTTTGGTTTGTTCTTAGAATCTTAAATTGGTAAATTCACACTACGAGTCTCTTATAGTTCATGTCAAGAGTTTGAAACTTATCTTGATGAGGCTCAAACTTTCTTCGTGAAATTACCATTTAGATTCTAGAAACGTATAAAATCTCGAATCAAGCGAGTTAGAGGTTATGTGCGCTTCTAGGGAACGACTTGTGTTTACATTGAATTATCCATTTCTATGACAAGTGACAATAGCTTTTGAGAAATTCAGTTTCTTCCTAAAACTAGAAGAACAAATATTACTACTCCCTTCTGGTCCCATGTTAAGAGACAAATTTTCCCTTTTTAGAATGTCACAATTTACAAGTCAGGTTTCCTTTTTGGGATATAATCTGTGTACTAAATCTCTTTGTTTCCCCCTTTTAGAATGTTTACATTTACTTTTTGGGATATAATCAGCGTATCAAATCTCTTTGTATGTTGCAGGTGGGAATATCTCCTAGTGAGACAGGGGAGAAGGTGGGGACATTTGCATTGGCGTATGCTGCACACAAAGCTGCATCTCCCATAAGATTTCCTCCCACAGTTGCTCTCACTCCAATAGTTGCTAGTTGGATTGGTAAGAAAGTTGATAAAGAAAATTAACCCTTTTTGTAGGAAAGTATTAATTGTTTCCCTATAAATATGTTGTATATGTGTAACAGTATGGTCAGTATAAGTCTACTTTTCTGCGGTTTAATACAGTAAAAGTTGTGCATAATGCAATTCTTATAGATATGCTAAACCCTCGCATTGTTTGGCTGTGTAATATACTAATACTAGATTACTATGCACACGCATCGACTCGCATATGTATAGTTTAAAGAACTTTTTTAGCAATTATGATAAATGGCTCAGCGGTTATGTTTGAATTTTATTTATTTATTTTTAGGAAAAAGGAAAAATGCAGGGATAAAATTAGAAAGCTACGAGTATGAGACAACTTCATGCGGTTGGTGTTTGTACATAACCTTGGTTGCTTTGGTTGATTGGTTCCAAAGTTATATTCTCTCCCAAATTAAGAGTTCATTGTTTATTTTTGAAATATCTCAAATTAAAAGTCCAGTTTTGAAGTTAAACACATGATTAGTATATCAAATTTCACAATACGAAACAAGTTAAAGTTTCAACTATTTATTAGGTTAAAATTAGTGTATTTTGATACGCAAAAGTGAAAATGAACTACTTAAGAGAGAAGGAGTATCATTTGTCTCATATTTTCCATCAAGTCTACATGCCTCCTCTTGTTTTGTTTCTTCATTCCTTCCTTTTTTTCATTTTTCTTTTTCCTATTCTGTGCACGGTGCGTGCACAGTGCATAAGCAATGTTTGTGCAACTTGCATATAAATAAACCTATCATAAAGAAGAATAGAGAAGCAGCGAGAGTTTTTCTCAATAAATTTTCGGCTTTCGTGGGAAAATAGTCATGATTGGATTAAACAAGAAACAAAGGTACTCTTTGACGCGAAGGATAAGAGGATGTAATAAGATATCTGAGTGGATTATTGATTTTACAAAGACTTCTTACTCCACAGGGAAAGGGATTATTTTATTATATTCAAATAAAATTAAATAATTTTATCCAACTTTTTTATCCAACCCGTCAAACACATTTAAAATTCTTTAGAAGACTTAAACATTCAACGAGATTGTCTTCCTATATATGACAGTATCTTAATATGGAAGATGTAAGACAACTACCATATGTATCTGACTTGCGACAAAATATTTTCTTATATCTAGAAAATTGTAACAACCTTCCATAATAATTGTATTGGGGAACCTATTAGAGCCTTAGATGAATGTCATAGCTTCTCTTTCACTTAATTTCTTTGTAGTATTTCAACTATGTTCTTTTGAAAACATCATTTGTTGGCAACTTGGCATCGATTCAAAGAATTTCTATAATTGGATTAAAGTCGAAAATGTGAGGATTAAGATTCCGTTAATAAGCAAAACACTTGATTTATGTAAAAAGTTAGAAAATAAGTTAAAGTATATAATGAAATTCTCTTTATCTCATACTTATTTTTATAATTAGGTGTCATACATTCTTCATAGAAAAAGTAACGAAGTTAAAAGATATTTCATTACATCTCTCAATTTATTTTTCAATTCAATAATTTTAATTTTAATTTTCTGTATTGTTATGAAACAAATCCATATAAATTCACAAAATACTTAACACGCCTTTTGCACAAATGTAAGGTTGGCTCATTGAAACCTGCACGTCACAAGTTGTGAAAACAATCTCTAGCTGTCAATAGTAAAGTTGCGTGTCCACAGTAAGAGACGGTCCAAGGGGTAGGCTAGAGAGACCTCATCTTGCGTCCTTTTAATTACTGAGTATTTTCTGTTTCGCTCGAGTAGAAATTAACTGAATTTAAAATTTTGGTTTTAATTTTGGTTTCTGAATCATTCATATCCAAATTAAATTTTTCGTTTACGGTTTTCATATATTTTTTTCAAAAAAATTAAATACTTTAAGGTAACATCAAATAAGCTCTCTGCCACAATTAAATTCAGTTCTGCTTTGTAGTTTTTTTTTATCGCTATGACCACTTTAACACTAAAAATTGAGAGTATCATCTTATAAAAACAAGATTAATAATTAAAAAGAAATTTAAATGGATCATAAAAACGTGGAGCACCAAAAAGTAAGAGTATCAAGCAAATAGACAATTAAAGCACAACTTAAAATGGAACATGTAACTAAGCTCAGTAATTAAAAAAAAATCATGGGTGCATAGATGGTAATAAAATACACATGTCAAATCAAGAAGGGTACAAAAAAAAATGCAAAACAGTATCATATTATGTATAGCAACTAATTTAGTTCGGTTCGATTATCTAAAAGTTAGCCCAAAACCAAATCAAATTTTCAATTCAATTTTTAACATTTTAGTTTAGATTGGTTCAATTCGATCGGTTTTCGCTCTCACACCTACTTTAGATGTTGAAACAATTAGGACCTGATTTATTGTAGAACATACCATCCAACTTCATCTTGCATTTATAAAAGGCCCAATCGATAAGTTGAATGCGGATAGGAGTTTGGTTGCATCTTCAGCTAGAGTTAGTTACGAGGGAGTTTTGAGAGATGATGAGGGTGATTGGATGCTTAGTTATTATGCCTTCATAGGAAATACTTCAATTCTGAATGCCGAGATGCGGAGAATTCACAAGGACTGAAGATAGCTAAGACCAGAAATTAGAGTAACTTGTTGCTAGAGACCGACTCGGAGGTTGCAGTTCAATTGTTAAAGAGTGAGAAGGAAAAGGAATTCCGCTGGGAGTGATGATGCAGGAATGCTGTATGCTTTTAGAATTTACTAGTGGAAACATTAAGCACGTCTAGTGTGAAAGAAATATGTGCGTGAATAGTGTCGCAAAGCTTGGAGAAATGCATAATGAAACCATTGTTTTAATGGATATGTTTTTTGGCAATGTAAATCTTACTTTTTTGACACAATTAATTGCAACTATGTATGTCCAGCCTTAGTTGCTTTGTTTGCAGTTCACCAAAAAAACAAAAATCAATATTTCCTTATCATTCACGTAACTATAAAAGAAGACAAATTCTCAAAGGATTTTTAGTGACAACGATCCGCTTTGGATGCAGGAGATTTGTTATATATGAATAATCTTATTAGTCTTTGGTTCGAAAAATAAAGAAACTCCTATATAAAAGTTAAAATTAAGTTAATTTGTAAGCAGTGGCGTAGCCAAAAAATTTGTTCAGTGGGGTCAGCCCAAAACAACATAACTCAATAGCATTTTTAAATATATCTGTAGCATTCAAAATGCATTTGGGATACAATTTTTGGACATTTTTGAGAGAGTTTGGCATGAAAATTGTGATTAGGCTATATACTTTTTTATTTTTTTTATAATTTGACCCCACTATTAATTATTTTTTCAAAATTTAAGTGGTGTCAATAATACACACCAACTCAAATTTATCCAAAGTATACCATATTTATACATACATTTTAAAAATTAAGTGTGGTCACTAGACCCCACAATACAAAGGGTGGCCATGCCCCTCTTTGTAAGAGTATCTTTAATTGTTGTGTAAATATTAAAATGCAAATATGATGTGTCAATGCACTTTTATATAAAATTTAAGCTCCGTTTAATTGCAAAGATAGAAAAGAAAAATAAATTTAGTTAGTTTGTGTGAAAAGATATAAAATAAGATGAGAGATGTTACTCATTTTATGAGTAAATATCCTCCATCCTTCAATATTTTTGGTGAAAAATTTTTACTCACTACCAAGCAAAGAAAATTTCTTCATGGAAAAACTTAAAAATATCACCTCTATCACTCAACTTATTTTCCATCTTTTCACACAAACTAACTCAATTTATTTTCCTTTTCCATCTTTGCAATCAAACGGAGCCTTAATGTATTAAAAAAATTGTACTCCAATAGTAGTTTTACAAAATCTTGCGTGAAATTTGAAATAATCAATAAGATACAACACATGTTAAATGTCAATTGACGTAATTTAATATTCTTTTTTCTTGAATATTTTTGTACATAATTTTATCCTAAGAATGAATCTTGTTTTGTAGGTGTTGATGAGTAAATTTTAAATATGTAATTTTTAGTAAAATATGTATTTTATATTTAAAATTATCACATTTTAAAGTGTTGTAAAAACTCCGAGGATAGAGAATGCTGATATGGCGATGAAAATTAGAAGCGTATTTTACACAAAATGCAAATTTATATGATTGGTGGAGATGAAATATTTTACAAATTGTGTAAATTTTAGACAAAACAAAATTATAGAAGTTTATTGAAGATGCTCACAGTTTTCCATATCTTTGTTTTGGGTAAAATTTACACAACCTGTAATTTTTTAATTATTTTTTGTCTTCAGCAATATTTTAAATTCAAAGTTTGTGTAAAATTATTGCGTAAAATGCACTCACATTTTACAATGTCACCTCAGCTTTCTATGTCTCCATTTTTTTAATAAAATTTGAAAATGTAATAACTTCAAATGTAAAATATGAATTTTCATAAAAATTATACATTTGAAATCTACCATCATTACCTCTATCAAGATTCATTGCGACCATAAAATTATTTATAGAAAAATCTAAGAAAAAATAACAAAAAAAATTATTAAATTAATATTTAACATGTGTTAGAATCTTATTGGTTATTTTAAAATTTACACAAAACCTTACAAAAGTATCATTTGAGCATTTTATTTTATTTTAGTTTTCAATTTTTTTGTAAACGTGAGTTGACACATAAAATTTACTAGTTAATTTTTATACTACTATTAACAATGCTCCAATAAGAAACTAAATATACCAAGTTATAGAAATACTTCTATTTGTTGCATCAGTGGTCTATCACAAGTCTACTATTTGATGCGCGAGATACTCCTGACCACACAAACTTCCAACGGTAAGTATGGATTATGTGATTTCAAATTACTTCGAAAAATTGAACCTTAGTAGTTGCTCCTTAAGCATTCTTGCATTAAGCATTCCACCGTATGCAAAAGGCACACTTCACCATCAACACAAATATGATACGAAACGGGTTTGAATATTGTATTAGTGCATTTGGATCATTAAACAAACGATTCCGGAAAACCGCCCGAAAGAATGGATGATATGGAAGCAACTATACTTGACTGAACCTGTTAAAACAATGCAAACGCGTTAGACAAGGACGGCAATCAATAGGTTGGGCCAGTCAATACTTGAACGTATTGCGCATTCACACAACACAACATAACACGAATTTAATTCTTTACAGGTTTGATTTTTTTTCTTTCCTTCATAACCATTCAAATTAACAATGAAAATCTACTTGAAACCTAAGCGGTACAACCTGGTTATCCCAACCCATACACGACCATAAAGCACACGAACAAAACATGACAACCATTGAAGATGTCCCAAACGAAACAACTAATAAATGACACGAGTATAGAGACAATGCAAAAAGTGTAATATATACACGTTATTCTCAACTTAAGAATTAGACTCAGTCTTTTTTTACTTTTCAAAAAATTATTAATTTCAATTTTCAATTTAATCACCGGTGAAGTAAAAAACACTTCATTTATAAATGGTACATTGACGATATCCCAAGGAAAAAATAAGACTTAATTTGAGACGAGTACATGAAGCTTAATTCATTCCTTACAAAATATATCCAGGATTTTCCACACTAATTACTTGATGAAAGCAAAGTTGAATGAGATGAAAGATCCAAATTTGAATAATAATTTCACTTTTTTTTTTTTTTTTTTTATTTCTAAACAGGCCTCAGGTATCTAATAACATAATTATACTGTACAATAATCCAGCTATCCCACCTTCAATTATCTACCTACATACCTTAATTTTTCTAGGAAAAATTTTACAAGCAGTCCCTCGTTGGACTGTCAATGCCTTCAGGGTCGAATCCGGAACTTCACAGAGAAATTATTGGATTTAACGGCTCTTTTAAGCACCAAGCTCAAGCCCCACCAATTAGATCTGTCACCTAAAAAACCAGCTTGCCTCATTCACCTCTGGGTAATGTTAGAAGTAGAAGGCACTTCAGATGCACTGGGTGGTGGAGTTTGGGGACGCGGTGGTGTGCTCACAACGTTAACCATTGGGTACTCATCGGGAAGATGGCCCAACTCGTTCCATTCAACACCGGCTATTAGCTTTAGGTTAGGGAATTCAGTATCATGCACAAGAACAATGTATAGGGTACTCTGCATCCAATGAGAACATGACACCTATGCGATGTGGATCCCATGTGTTGATTCTGTGGAAGGAACAGGACGTTTGCAGGACCCACCTTTGCCAACGTGTCATGTACTCATTGGAGCGGAGTAGCAAGCATTAGTTACTCTAGGTGTACATGATATTTTTCTCAACAATGCTAGAGGGACTTGGGATTGTGACTGAAAAAACTAACTCAGATCGTATAGCACCAGTGCATTTTGTCAGTGAATGGAGTGACAAGAGTGCAGGTCCCACCCACCAATCAATGAACTTATGCCACATCATCTTAGTCACTTTTTCATTCCAAAATTAAGCATATCCCTAGAATTACTCATTTTCTCTATAAGAGGATGCGAAAAGAAACAGTAAATAATAGTAGAGGATACATTCTGTCCACATATCAGTAATGCTAACATCGGCTTCTGATAAAAGCCAGTAGTCTGCGTCACTCTGCAAAGGCCAAACAGAAATATATTTAACATTTTAACTTGCCAAAAGGAGAAAAAAATAAAAAGTATTCATCAATTTGGCTTTCTATTATGATTGAGACCATTAGTTGAGATGCAAGCTTCTGGTACACCCAGCCAACAGTGAAGCTCGACTTGGGGCCAACCACGCTTGCTCTCCTCTAGATGGTTTAGATTTTGGCATGTAGTTTGTATCTAAACGAGTCCTTGACGGAGGCAAACACTATCAAAATTTAAGCCATTCATTTAAACAAAATGATCTAAAATCACGCTAAGAGGATCCAGATCCTGCATGCGGGGGCATGCCTAAGGTGATGAAGTTTATGTCGCGCAATGGTACATCACCCATTGACTAGTGAGTATCATGTGGCAGCAGTCCGGAAGTATTGTATATTATCTCCAAATTGAGATCTAGTTCAATCTCAATCATGAGTGAGTTGGTCCAAGCAATTTGTATCATTAAAAAAAGTGCAAAATATAATTATAAAAATTCAAAAAATGACTTACATCAACATCTGGAACAATTTTCATGATCCCACTCACAAAATCTTGGGGAGCGTTTATATCTGAGGATATCGGGTTGGCTTCTTGTCCCTCCATTGCAAATTTCATTTCATTTTCTCTATTATCATTCTCTGTAGCTATTGGTGCAGCCGGATTCTCAATTAACCCTGAAGTTGAAGGAACGCTCAGGGGTGCCTCAACAGAATTAATCTCCTCGAACTTCTCCTCAAATTGACTAAAACAAATAAATATTTAGTAAAAAGGAAATTATAAATATATGCATACATACACACACACACACACACACAGAGATGAAGAAAGGTACCTGACAAGGTAAACATCTATAGGACCCATGGTACTCCTTAATACTACCCTGTATCTCCTCTGAGGGTAATCTACAGCCTGGTAAATGAAGAAAAATTGGGTTTAAGGTATTGCATAAACAGATTAATCCCCAATCTTTTAGGCTCTTAAATTACCTCATCGGGATCTGGGACTTCTAGAGTGGTACCGTGTGGAGCTTTAATTGCTATTAGGGTTTCGTTCTGAATGAGAGAGATAGAGAGAACTTTTCAGCAACAATTAACAGAAAACGGTATTGTAACAACTAACCTCAGGAATAATGAAGCTACCAAATCATCGCCTACAAGTATTACTCCCAACTTTCCAAATTAAGAGCGGGATATTCCTTTTCTGGGTGTCCCACTTAAGAGAACAGTTTCTTTTCAGGACAAATTCAACATACCAAATCTCAGGATAGCGACCAAATTTTGTTCTTAACCATTGATTATGTCGAAATTAGAGTACGCTTAAAGTGTGAAAGTCAAAATGGACTCTTAATTTGAGACTGAGAGAGTAGAAGGATAGAAAGCAAAAACTGACCTGGAAACAGGGCAAGGCTTTGATATCTTCTTCAGTGACAAAAAGCCACCTGGAGGAGAAAAAGTTACAACACTATTAAGGTGTGTTTCATAACACTTCTATTCCATGGAAAAAAAAAAACCTCAAATTTTCATGTTTCCATCTTTATTAGCATTTGATTGCATAATTTTCCAAGGAACTAATTTCCATGGCACTACTAGATTTAGCCTAATTTTTTCGTTTTCCATGTACTTTAGAATCATTCCATGTAAAATAGTTCTGCATAATTAAATTATTTCACATGTAAGTTATTAAACGCACCCCAAAACGAATTGATTAAAATGCGATGCAAAGATTCATAAATTGAGCCAAAATCACTGCAAACTAATACAAATGCCTTTTTGGAAGGTAAGGGGCAGATGAAAAATTTTACTTCTGATTATTTTCATCTTCACTCAGGTCCCTCAGCCTTTCCTGCATTTCTCTGCACAAACAACGATATGAAAGTATCAGCACAATCAAGGTTGAATATAAGCAAATACTTTTTAATAAAATAAAGCAGAAATGTAAAACCTTATTTGTTCATCTAATCTACGCTCCTCAATCGACAGGTTTTCAACTTCTGCCTGCGAAGGAGAAAGAATCCATGTAAACAAAGCCTGCAAGAAATCCCTTTCTGGGCTACATCCCTTGATTATGCGGATATTTTTTTTAATTATTTCATCTTATTCCTTTAGTACTAAATTCATTTCGTGGTTCCCTTAGTTTAGTATGAATAAAAAGGCATAGTTTCTCTTGTAATCATTTCTAGTTTCTACATCTCGGAATGGCTTTTGGAAAGGGAGATTTCCCCAAGAGAGATTATTGTATTCTTGATTGTGAATCGCTGAGTGTTTTGTAGACATTCTATTTTCCGCAACCATTGTTGCATCAACATTCAACACATACCTGTAAGCTACCAACACTTTCATCAACCTCCCCTGGCCTTGACGTTTCAAGCCCCCTGGTTAATCAATCAAAATGTCAACATGAATTCATTCTTAAGTAAAACTTCAAGAGAGACAGATATATATATATAGAGAGAGAGAGAGAGATAGATTTAATGTCGAAAACACAATTTTTCCCGTACTTCCACTGAATTCTGTTCTTGAGCTTCTTTTCTATAAGACCAATTCCTTCTAGCACATTTGTTATATCATAAATCCGCCTCTTTTGCACCTGTAACAACTTCAACCGTTAAAATTAGTGAAAATTCGAAACATTCCATGCCTATGAATTAAATGGAAATACAGTCACCTCTAATGTATCAGCAGCTTTATTTAAATCAAGAATACCATCTTCTGCATGTTTGATCAGATTGATGAACTTCTTTGTTAAGAGACCTGAATAAGTAAATCACACTTTGTTATCAGTCAGTCTTATGGCATTTTATCCCTCTAAATCGTATTAACATAGCCCAAACTAAAATAAAAGAAACTCCATTAATATTGTCAATGAAAAAACAAGCGGTAAAAAACACAGGTAATTATTACCTAGAGAACTATCATAACGACACGGACCAACTGGAGTGAGATTATTGCCTGAAGGAGAACCTGCAAATTTCCAAAATAGTTTATCACTTAATGTCTAACATTCCCCGCTTCTAATCAATTATTTCATGCAAAAAAGTGTGATAATCCTACTCAAACCAACCACTTGGGTGTTGGCCAATAATCTTCCGTTTAGGGTGTGTTTGATTGCATTTATTTTCCATGAAAAATGGACAAGCTCCCATATTTTCCATCTTTTAATAGTGTTCGAGACTTTGAGTGCATTAATTTCCCATGGAACCGATTTCCATAGTACAACTTGCCTTAGCATTATTGTGCCATTTTCCATGGAATCCAAAAACAAACTCCTTAAGTTTATGTTTTCCATGGAAATTTTTTGATGTAAAACATATCCAAAGAATTCAATTATTTCCATGCGAACCAATCAAATTCAATTCTCACCAACATTAGATGCCGGCGTTTGAGATCCTGATTTGTTGCATTTTGTGATCCTTGGAGCCTTTTGTGCTTTCACCCCTTTGCCTGATAAAGGTGGTGTTTGTAGAGGACTGTTAACAGCTTCAGTGTATCCAGAACTGTGGTTCTGCAAAGTAAACTCAGCTTCAAATTCTGCTGCTTCGTTCTTCCTCTTTACTGGCTACAGAACCATTTAGAATTTTGTTGTTGTACAATATCAGTCAGCAATGAGTTCAAAATTACAATTATACAAATTATTTGAGAAGGACGATATTAGTACATTGCATTTATCAAAGAAGCTTAGACATGGGGGGGGATCAATAACTGAAAAATAATGGCTAGAAATATTAGAAACCATCTGCCCGAAAAGCTTAAGCTATTAGGTAGTGGGCCAACAATGCATATCATACTCTCTAACAAGGAGAACCATTTTGATTTCATATGTCAACATAATTGATGCCAAAAGACGTGGATGCGACGACCCATTCTAGTTAAGGAAATAAAAAACATAGTGCGTGCGCGTGTGTGTGTGTGTGAGAGAGAGAGAGAGAGCACTCTTAGCGCACCAAGAATTAAGTGGTCTACATTCACTAAGAGGCCCAATTCCCAAGAGATCACAGTAGAGTAGAGAATGCCCAAGGATAGATGTACACCTCAACTTTGCTACCCAAAACCAGCCATTATATATCCTCTCACCCAAGTGACTTGTAGTTCTAAACCAAAAACTCACTTTTTTATTCTCGCAAGTGTTTTGACCCATTTATGTATGCCGTTCAAAGTTCCTGGAGAATAATTTACATATAAAGTACACCCCGCCACATAGAACACTCAAAACAGCAGCCCCTCTAAGCAACCCTTTGATGAAAAAGAAAAATATAGCCTACTGAATAGTAAAAATACTGTTACGAGTTGTAAATAGAGTATACAGGCTGTAAATATTATAGAAGGAAAGTAGATAATTAATAGGAATGTTTCCTTATGTAAGTAGGAATCTTTGTGTATAAATATAGGTTTAATCTTCCTTCTAATAATAAGACGATATTTTCCGCTCATCATAATTTACAAATACAAAGGAAAATGTTACTTGTGCCCTTAGGGCACATGTTAAGCTTACTATGAACATAAAGAATAACCCTCTGTGTGAGAATCTGTTCCCCCTTTAATGCGTATTAAAGCTTTGATCCTTCTATAAATAGGTTGTTAACTTGTGCCCTTGGGGCACATGCTAGTATGACCCAAAGATAAATTATTACAAGGCCATTATTACTTTAATTTAGCATGATAATCAAAGAATATGACTAGTGCAGATCAAATAATTGACAACAATGGGGGCACACTCAAATAGGGAATTCCAGGATTCAATGCAAGTTCACCTAAAGCTCGCAAATCTGAGCAATTAAACACACAATATGGTAAAGTTTGCGCCCAATTTTTGCAGCGAAAAATTGCTCATGTGAAGCAAATAGTGAGATTGAACTTGATCAATGAATCCAAAGACAAGACCAAGTATGATCAGCAAGGTTCCATCATTTACTTTCGGCTCTCGCGTGCATTTTGGGCACTTAATTTATGAATAAACTATTATAAGACAATAAAAGCGCACCCCAATGTAATCTAGGGTATTGGCAAGGCATTTCGAATGAAATACATATGTTTCAAAGAAGCATATTCTAGTCAGGGGAGTTGATTTTCCCCACCACAAAACCGCATAAGTGCACACAAAAACTTAACATATGAAAAGAAGGGACAATATGGAGTCCAACCCATGGCAAAACCCACTACCCAATGTAAAAAGCAGCAATAGAAAACACAATCATGTGGCAAATTAAGTTGCCTACATCTTCATAGATGAAGGAAGATTAATTCCATCATCAACAACAAATTAATGTAAAAGACAAAATACGTCCCACGTGGCCACGTGTAAAAATTTCCCCTAAAACCCTCGGTCTTTTTACTAGCTAAACACACCCTAAATTAAACTAGAAACTCTATTCAGATCAGATACAAATCCTGGTCATAATTTTGGCTGGCACGGTGCCTGTAGACTGCTCGCATGAAAAAAGCCTTATGGGAACCCTGCCGAGACTCCCCGCGCCACCTAATAAGCATCTTATGACATGATAAACAAGCCGTATTACAAATTTCTTCTATTAGAGATAATACTAATGGTGGCATAGATCAACCAAGCACAACAACAGTATAGGCAACAAATCATATCAAATCATTGGATGTCTTCTTCTCGAAACATATCCCAGGCTCTATTATTACCCTTTCCAGTATTTCCATTCTTGCCAGATGCACTCAATTATATGACATTCGTCTCCTGCTCGCTGGCTCATTCATTCACTTGCTCATGAACTCGTAGCTTCTCCAGAAGCAACTTGGCACATTCTTTCCTCCTCTTTGATGCTTACTATTCCAGACCATGGACTGGACACTTGTTACTATAATATTGACAAAAAATATTTCTCTGATGATGCCATTCTGTTGGTTCAGTTCCAATATAGAACTAATAAAGACCTAATTTAGCGTGATGTTGGAAATGCGTTATCTGATAAATACCAGCAACATAGGATTGGGCACCTGGTTGGCAAAGCCATAAAGTGCATGGAGGTGTAGTGGCCGTTTTACGGTGAACACAAACAATCGAAGGTGGTTGTGAGTTCAGTCATGGAGCATCCAGCCAGTCAAGCAGTTAATTGGTGTTATGACTTACGGGCACTGACAATGAGACAAAACTGCTTTTCTGAGACATTTCACAAACACTCATTTTACAAAATCAATCCTCTCCTTGACAGTGGGTTGAGACTTGCAACCTATACCAACTGATACAACACGAAAAATTCGAGTTCTTTTCGTATTGTAACATGGGATACTTGAAGTTGATTCAGAACCAAAGCTTATGCCATTCTATTCGCATAAGCACAATATATACACATCAGAATAATTCTTAACTGATTCTTATTCACAAGCTAACTAGCCTCGCACACTCCCATGGCCCAGTGTAAGATAGCAAAATAACATACTTAATACCTTGGATTTGACAAATGAACATCTCTTTAACACTATTAAAGCTCAGAGCATCCAACCCAAAACCAATTGCCAATGGGTGGAGTAGCCCTAGATTTTATATATTGCTTCGGGAGGATCCGTTTTCCCGATGTGGGATTTATAGTCTCAAGACGCATCCTCACATGTGGTGTAAATTTGAGCATAACAAGTGAACTATTTATATTGAGTGACGTGGAGCCTGTGAGGCAGTTGGGCCGATGTGGGATTTATAGTCTCAACAAATACAAACAAAAGTAGAAACATTTCCGATAAATCTGCCAGAAGGTTATAGGAGCTCACTCATACTTTCAATTCTCTAATCGAATATATTACTCAAAACAAACTCAAAGCAATGTTTTCAATGGACAATACTTTGAGCAAACTCCTTCAGTTTTTCAACAGTCTTCAAAAAAATTATACAACTACTTAATTTCTTCTTGTATAAATGGCACTAATAGCGGCATAGATAAGCCAAGCACAATAACAGTATAGACAAGAAACACACGTCTCCACTCACTTGGAATTTCCAACTAAATTTTGCAACTCAATGGTTAGGCAATATGATTGTGTTATGACCATCAACATGGAACCAAAACCACTTTTTCAAGACATTTCATGAACACTCATTTTCCACAGTTCAAACCTCTCTTTGTCAGTTGATTGAGACTTGGATCTTACAACAATTGATAAAATACAAAAAATGAAAGTTGCCAAGTTCTTTTTGTGTTGTAAGTTGTAACATGGGACACAGGAAGTTGATTCAGAATCAGAAAAGTCGTAATATCAGAAAACTACAAATGTACAATATGTACACATGAAAGTAATGCGTTACCGCTTCCCACGTTTCCGAATCACTCAACTCAAGGTTCTTACTCGCAACCTAACTAGCCATACACACTCCCATGGCCTATAAGATAGCAAAATAACATATTTAACACCTTGGATTTGACAAATGAACATAAAACATTTCCAAATATAAATCTTCCAGAAATTTATCAAAGCTCACTCATAGTTCCAATACTCTAATCACAGACGTTACACAAAACAAATCCAAAGCAATGTATTTGACGGACAATCCTTTGAGCCAACTCTTTCCCCACTCGTCAACAAAATTATCCACCACTCACACAGCTTCACAACTAAATGACTCTAATTAAATCATTTCAGACTTAAAAGCACTTAATCAAGTCAGTCTTCAGCTCAAAACAAAAGGCAATTACACTGAATCCACTACTTAATCTTTAACCAAATCCTAGATCAGTCCATAACTAATTATGTGCAGATAAGTAAGCAGATCTCAACTAATTGAAAACTAATAGAGTCAAAAAAATACTCACCGGAGACTTAACGACGATCGCCTCCTGTTCCTGTCCCCGATTTCCCGCGGCCGGAGAAGAAAACCGGTGGTAGTCCCCAAACGGCGGCTTCATCGACGTGAACGGAAGCTGCCGCTTTAGAGGCTCCGTTGTCGGCTGATTTGAAGCTCGCGAAGTCGACATCTAAATCAACTAAATTGCCAAAATTATCAAAAGATTTCGTTTTGCGAAGAGAGAATCAACGATCGAGTATTCGAGGGCACTATTTGGAGGTTTTTTTGGGGGTTTTAGAGAGAGAAAGAGGATAGGGGGATCAGAATTGGTGAATCTGAGAGATACAGTGAATTGAGAAGGATAGGAATTGAATTCCCAGGGAAAGGAATTGGAAGAGTGAGATAGATCTGAATTTGGGGGAAGGGATTGGAAAAAAGCGGGAAGAGAGAGAAAGAGCAGAGAAAACGAGGGAAGAAACGAAGGAAGGAGGGAATTTGGTTCGGATATAGATGTGGAGGGAAGCACACACTTGCATATATATATAATTATTATTAATGTTTATGTATACCAAAAAGCTAAATAATAGCTATTTTCTTGTTATCCCCAATTTATATTAAAGTTTAGCTACCAATTTTTTTTCTCAATTTTTTTTTTTTTGTTGGGAGTTGTCTCTTTTAATAGGTCATAAAATATTCGCTGAGCTTTATGGTATATCTTAATTTTAAATCGGAATAATTTGAAAGACCTAAAAATTTTTATAATCAAAAAAATAAATTACGAATGTTCATGTTATCAAATTTTAAGTTTGTATATTTAAAATTTTGATCATAAAATATGTTGCGACCTCAAAGATTTTAATTATGTATACTTACATATATATAATTATTCTTTATATATATATACAAAAAATGACATTTACTTGTTATTCTTAATATATTAGAGTTTAGATTAATTTAGTTCAAAAATGATTTTCTTGCTGTCAACAATCTTTCTTAATAGATAATACATCGAATTATATAAGTATTCATCTAGTCTTATGACATATCATGCATTTATATTAGAAAAGTCTTTCTTGACCTAAAAAATAAACATTTTATAATTAAAATACATCAAAAATGATCATACTGCAATATTTTAAAATTTGTGTATTTAAGATTTTAACCAGAAGATATATTGTGACCTCAAAAAGCTTGTTTAAATGTGACATTTTTTCTTGTACAAAACTGATTATTTTTAATGGATTCGAGTTATAATTTTTTTTTATATTTATTATTTTGAATGCCCTCGCTATTGGACGGTTTTGCTCGGAATCTTTCCTCCCTTTGTGGATTGGTAGCAACCTTAAAACGGTACTTTTAATGTTACGGTGTATATTTTAGATTTATGTGCGTATAATAAGGTTTTATAGTAGCAATACACAGAATAGAACTATTTCCTATATATATATATATATTTTTCATAACACTATTGAGTCCTGAGGTCACACGTTTAAGAAAGGTTTTTCTAAATGAAACCTCTAATACACAGAATAGAACTATTTCCTATATATATATATATTTTTCATAACACTATTGAGTCCTGAGGTCACACGTTTAAGAAAGGTTTTTCTAAATGAAACCTCTTGGTCCCCAAAGAGACGAAGAGTAATAACATCTATATAATAAGAAAATGTTTTTTTTGACCAAAGATAATTTAATAAATTAACTTAATTAAGGGTTTAGATGAAGTTTCAAAAAGTTATCTTTTATTTTAACTACACGATGTGGTTTATCTTAAGAATCAATCCATACCATTAGATTCTTTTGATTCTACACAATCTCCATTATTCAATACAAAGAACACATAAAATGATATATATTATCACACACAATCATATACACTCAACCATATCAACTTTCTCTCTTCCCACATTTTTAGAAAACTTTGAAAATATAATAACTTTTAAACCAAATTTTAAAATTTAATAAAAATTACATATTTTAAACATACTCATTGAGATATATATAATAAGATCTATTGTGAGTATAAAATTATGTAAAAAAATTATTTTCTAATAAGAATTACATATAATGAATTCATTATAATTACTATTGGAGTCACATTCTTAATCTTTAGTAATTACAAATCACATATCGATATACCCGTTGACATCAACTTTGGAAGAACAGAAAACGTAATTAGAGTTCTCGAGGCTCAAACTCTGGTTAGCTGGTCGAGAAGTCGATCCTCTTGCCAACTTTGTTACTCCCAACTGAATATATCTTTAGTAATTTTTGGTAGTAAAATATTAAATTGAATCATGTACTTTTTTTAAAGTCACATCCAATAAAAAAAATTACAATGAAAAAATTCTTTAAATTTCATTCTTTTACGTGTAAGTTTTTTGAATGCATCTTAAATTGGATGATACATCCTAAACATTTTTTATTAAAAAAAAAATTTGGTGCATCGTGCCGGATGGCACGGGTATACCCTAGTAAAACAAAAGAAGAAGATACAAAAGGAGGGAGGTGACAAAATGCCCATCTCCAAAGCCAAAAAGAGACATAAAGAAAATACAAGTTGGAAGGTGTAAAGAGCCCACCCCCCCATAGCAAGGAGATACAAGTATCTATCCATATACAGGTATGGAGAAATTGCAGCCTAGACTAAGGGAGAGCAATCTAAGTCCATGCTGCAATTCAAAAAATCAAAACCAGAAAAAAGGCAGAACGAAGTTATACAAAAAATTCCTAGGCTCTCGGAGAGCAAAAGCTACCATTAGTGTTTGAATCTGTAGCAAGGAAGGCTAGCATAATCATGGCTGAGGTAGTGGAAGAGACTGGCAGGATAAGAATCCCACCACTGAAGACTATTAAACTGAATTCCTAGTTTGGACAACTTGTCTGCAACAGCATTTCCTTCTCTGTAGGAGTAAGTGATGTATAAGTGCATTCTATCCATTTTATTTCTACAATTTCTCTATTCATTAAGCAGCTACCAAGGAGGCTTGTAGAGGGGGTTCTTTACACAATGAACCATAGCCAGAGAATCTAGCTTAAACCAAATTTGAAGCCATTGTTTGTTCCAAGCAATGTCAATAACTTGGATGAAAGCAGTGAGCTCAGATATGAAGGCAGTGTTGATACCAATATTGAGGCAAAAGCAACCTTTCGAAAAACCTCTATAGGTCCTAAAGATACCACCAATAGCAGCGACACCAGGACAATCTAGGTCCATGCCATATGTGTTACATTTAATCCAATGAAAATGGGGAGGGGTCCAAACTATTTCAAAGATTGTATGGTACTTTCTTTGGACATAAGGAATATTTATCCTTTTTAAAATAAGGAGATCAGACTAAGAATTATGCATATAACCAGGCAAGAGAGGGCCTAATTCTAGCAGCTACCCCTTGATAGAATGAAGAGTTCTAGAAGGAATAGGTTTGGAATTTTGAAAAATAAGTTTGTTTCGAACCTCCCATAAAGAGTGCAGACAAATAAGGCAGCAAGTGATAAACAAATTTTTGATTTGAGAGCTTCCTTTGAGAGTCCTAATCATACTCCAAAGGTTTTTGACTGTATTAGGAATAGGAAATTGAATATGAAAAGCATCCCAAATCCAATGCCAAATTATTGAGGCAAATGGACAATTAAGAAAGACATGCTCAACATCTTCACTAGCAGATTTACAAAGTTCACACCTGGGAGCTGTAATGAAACCTCTCTTTTGAAGGTTATCTTGTGTAGAAATTATGTTATGAAGAATCTTTCAAACAATACAGGAGATTCTTGGAGGAATGCAGCTGTGCCAAAGATGTTCAGTCCAATCTACAGCAGTGTAGTGGCTGTAGAAAAGATAAGCCTGCCTGAAAGTAAGACTACCATCAACAGAATCTAGCCAAACAAGGGAATATGGCTGAGAATTGTGTGGAGGAAGAATTATCTGACTAATAGTATGAGACTGAGAAGGAAATTAGTGTTGAAACTAAGAAAGAATGTTCTATTTATCATTGAGAATGAGACTATAAACTGAAATATGATTGTGCATGAGAGCAGGAGGGCAGTTAATGGGAGAGTCATCCATCCAAAAGCTGTTCTAAATATTGATAGAAAGGCCATTACCAATAACCCATCTACCATGAGATTGAATGTGAGATAGAGCCACCTTCAAACCACCCCAAATGGAAGAGACTTTACAAGTGGTGGAAGCTGTCAAATAAGATATGTGGAATCTTTTGGTCACAAACTCACTCCAAAGGGAATTTTGAGTAAGAATGCCCCACATGTGCATGAGAAGAGCAGCCTGATTCATAGCAGATATATCATGTATGCCTAAACCTCCAGCCAATTTAGAAATGCAAACACTAGACCAAGCAACAGTCACTAGTTTTTGCTTTAAAATATCCCCAGTCTAGAAAAAGTTTTTCATCCACCTTTGAATCTGGGATAGGATAAAAACAGGCCATTTGTAGGTGTAAAAGGAATGAAGCAGCATAGGACAAACCACGGCTTTGATAAGCTCACACCTACTAGCAAAGGAGAGGAGTTTCCCATGACAACCTTCTAATTTAGATCTGATTCTGTCAGCAATAAATTGCAGATGAAACCTCTTTGGTTTACCTTTGAAAATAGGGACACCAAGGTAATTGAAAGGTAAAGTGCCTTTGGTCATACCAAGAATGGAGGTGATAGCAGTTTTCCTGTGATTAGCACCCTTGCCTAAGTACACTTTGCTTTTGGAGCAGTTCATGATTTGACCTGAGGCATTACCATAATCTTTGATGATATTTAGAACCTTTTTAAGGTTCCTATTGTCCCCCTATAGAATAGGATGATGTCATCAGCATACAAGGAATGATAAGAAATATGAGTGCCTCTAGGACCAGCCATGGTATGAATATCACCAGAAATAGTAGTATTCGAGAGAGACCTGCTCAAAACTTCTTCAGCTAAACAGAATAGGAGAGGACTCAGAGGATCCACTTGTCTAACTCCTCTTTTGCAACTGAAATAACCCCCAAGGAGTGCCATTGATGAGAATAGACATCTTAGCTGATTGAAGAATTGTGTGAATCCATCCAATAAACTTATGATTGAACCCAAAGGAATGAAGAGCCATGAGGAGAAAGTTCCAGTCAAGAGTATCAAAGGCTTTGGCAATGTCAATTTTAATAGCAACATTTCCCCCTTGATTTTTCATATCAAGCAAATTGAAACATTTAGAAGTAATGCCAATGCAATGATGAATAATCCTGCCTTTGATGAAACCATTTTGATGGGGAGAAATAATATGAGGAACAATCAGAGCAAGTCTATCACTGAGAATTTTAGGAATGATTTTGAAGATAAAATTGGCTAAGGCAATAGGTCGGAAGTTGGATATGGTATCAGCATTGGGACTTTTAGGAATAAGGGTAAGGAAGTGGAATTTAGGCCAGGGAGGATCCAGCTTTGAATGAAGAACTGTTTAACAGCAGCACTGATATCATCCTGAATAATAGCCCAACAATTTTGATAAAAGGAACCACTAAAACCATTAGGGCAGGGGCAGGGGCAGAGGAAGGGTCAAGGTTAAAAACAGCTTTTTTTATCTTCTCAATAGTGGGGATAACTGTAAGAGTGGCATTGTCATCATTAGTAACAAGATGAGGAATAACATAATTGGCCAAATTATAATTGGTTATGCTGTTATCAGTGGAGTAAAGATTCTCATAAAAGTTCAGCACATGATTTTTTATGTCAGTATGATCATTAAGAAAAACTCCATCATTATACAGATAATTGATTCTGTTAGAAACCATTCTTTGCCTTGCAAGTCTGTGAAAAAAGTTGGAGTTTCTATCACTTTCTTTAAGCCACTTAACCCTAGCTTTGCCCCTCCAAAATCTTTCATGTCTAGTTAAAGCAGTTTACAGATCTAACATAGCATTTTCCTCCTCCTTGTCTCTTAAAGGAGTGTGCCCCAAAGAATCAATAGAGGACTGAGTGGCCATTAACTGAGCTTTAGCTTTTTCCACCAAATAATGCACATTTCCAAACACTTTGTAGTTCCAATCTTTCAGATGAGCTTTCAGCCTTTTAAGTTTAAGTTGGACCTTTGTCATAGGGCAGGTAACATGAATAGGAGCTTACCAAGAATTTTGAACAGACTCTATGAAGGTAGGATGAGAACACCAAACTGAGAGAAACTTGAAAGTTTTGGGCCTATTGAGACTAGCATGAGAAGAATTGAGAATGAGAGGAGCATGACCTGAGTTACTCCTGTGTAAAGCAAGGCAAGAAACTGATTCCCAGAAGTCAAACCACTGATGGTTACAAAGAGATCTGTCCAACCTGGAGTCTATTAGATGATACCCTTTTTTGAACCAAGTGAATTTAGGGCATGTAGTATTTAGATGAACGAAAGAGCAAGTATCAGTCCAAGCTTGAAATTCAGAGCAAGATCTGGCAAGAGGAGAACACCCACCCCTCTTTTCATGACTGCCAAAAATGCAATTAAAGTCTCCCACTAGCGACCAAGGAAGAGGATGGCTGACAGAAAGGTTGGTTAACTTAAGCCAAAGGTTTCTTCTCATGACATAATTGGTACTGGCATAAACAATAGATACAAGCACATTGCCTTTGGGAGAAGAGCAAACCAAAGTAATTTGCTAGGTGGAGGAAAAAACTACCATGGGGGAACCATTTGTGTGGAGTGTAGAATCCATATGGAGGGGATACTGCCTGGCTTGGAATTAACAGTAAGCAAATTCATGCCTATGGAGTGCCATAAATGAGGAAAGATTCGATCAAACTGTACCATTGGTTCGTATATATAAATTATATCAAGATGATGAGAATGACAAATGTTTTTAGGGAGTTTTGGGTATTAGCATTGCCAATACCTTGAATGTTCCAAGAAAGAACAATCATTGAGATAAACTACCAAAACATTGGGAAGTAATCCCTGTATCATCTTCCTTAGAGTTTTGAGTCTGTTGCAATTCAATCTGTTTGTCCTTAATTGCAAAATATTCACTGATAGCATGTGGTGAGAGACCAGCACTAACCAATTCTTTAGTTTTCTCAGCTCTCTTATTGGTTAATTTTTTTTTTTGCTTGTTAGAGAGAGTGTGTATGACTGGCAGGTAATCAGATTCCATGAGTTTCTTTTTAGTGTTTGAGAGGGTGGGTTAGTAATCAAGGTCATCATAGTGTGTGAAAGGGGGAGAGTCAGGAGATGCCACTAGCATATTATCTTTTGAATTGGCAGAGGAGGAGGTAAGAGTGAAGGAGCCTCTTTCGTGTTCATGCTCAGTACACTGTATGGGAGGGTCAGAAATAGCACTGTAATTAGTATCAGCAACAGTTTCCCAGTTTTCAATGGTGGCCTTATCTTCCCCATCTCCCCAAAATTTGCCTGAAAGAGGAGCAAAACGATTGCTCTGATGTTTAAGAGGGGTGGAGGTTATAGATTTGGAAGAAGAACAATTGGCAGCCTTGCCTTTGGAGGAGTGAAGTAAGTCAGCTTTTTTAGAGGAGGAAGAACTAGGAATATTTGAGTCATTGCTATTGGGAAAAGTGGAAGGTATAAATTCTACAGATGATGGGGGGCTGTCTAGAGGTGTAGAAGGAGAAAGGTTGTGGGCTAAAGAGACAGCAAAGGTTGGAGTGTCCTGACTGTGATATGCAGCAATGGTATTGAATCCTCGAAAGGAGTTATAATAGGAGGAATGATTAGAGGTTTTAAGTTAAGTAGTGATGATTATAAAAAGTGTGAGGGTGTCAGTCTGGTGTAAGGCCTATGTGATTGTGATTGGTGTAGAACCAGCTTCCATGTGACTAATATGAGTGTAGTTGGAAGCAATAAAGGGGGATGTAAAGGTAAGAGACAAAGAATTAACTATGCTGGTGGGTTGTGAAGAGGTGTCTTGATTACAAGGCACTAAAGGAGTCACATTGCAGATAGAAGTAGCATTACTGGATGAGACATGAAAGACATCAAAGTTATCTTTAGCTTTGTGACTTTTGTTTCTATGACCCTCTTTGGCTGAAACATTGAGAGAATGTTTTTGATATGCTTTCATGAGCACTCTGCATTCAACAACAAAATGGCCTATGGTAGAACAATGAGAGCAAAAATGAGGCAACTGCTCAAAGGTGACAGGCAATTCCAACTTCCAAGCACTTTCCCTCTCTTTCCACTACTAATCTTTGGGGCAACTCTTGCTGAAGGTCAACATTAACAAGCACTCTAGGAAAGTGGCCAAGGGTTTTATTAATAGTAATAGGATCTGCTTGTAGAGCTGTACCAATACCACTTGCTAGATAAAGCACCAACTCCTCATCAAAATATTTTAATGGAAGCTCATGAATTATGGCCCATACATGGACATTGGTTTGTTTTTGCTTGCTAGGAACAAAGTCAAGAGTCCAGTTGGAAAACTTGATCATACTAATTTTCAGTTTAGTTTGACCATATTACTTGATTCTCACTAAATCTGCTTCTTCTTCAAAATGAAAAACATAAAAATTCCTGCTAATGGGAGTGAGGTTCTAGTGGTTTTTTATTTCCAAATGCTGTTTAAAGATTCTTGCAATTCAATAGCTTTCATTGGTGAAACACCTCTATGAAGAATGAGCCTTCCAAGAAGATTATTTTTGCATTTTGAAAGAGCTTTTTGGTACATGGATTCATCTAGTTTGATAGTAACTAAATCTCCATTTCTCTGTGTGATAGGGGTAACAGGAGTAACTGGATGGGAGGGCTGCTTGGTTGGGATGAGAACACTAGCATATGATCTGGGTAAACTTTTTGAAATGCAGGAGATCAAGTTGTTGGGACAAGATGTAACAGCTGTGGATGTTTCTAGTTCATCATTGGGAGCAGAGAAAGGTGATTTAGTCAGAACTGTACTATTTGGATCACTGTTTTAAGTATTGGGTAAAGTGGGAAAATGGTTTGGCGCCAAAACCACTAAAGAGTCAACACCTACCATTGACACTGATCTATCTGCAGGAAATTGAGTAGATGCCCCTCCGGTGGACTGAGAAAAAGAATGATCCTTTGAAGAAACAACATAACTCTTCTTAACAGACAATGCTATGAGAGAAACTGGAGGGAGGAGGGTAGAAACATTATGTTGCTTGTGTTTGAGAATAGAGACCAATTCCTTATCAATATTGACAGAAAATTCATTATTAAACAATGACCTTTCACCAACTGAATGTGGAACTAGACATGTAGGGCTTGAGTGTTGAGATAGCAATAATGAACTAATTAATATAGCATTATTGGTAGATGAGGGAGGGTGAACTGTAGGAAAGGGCAAAATACCTTCCAGAATATAAAGGTTAGGTTCAGGGGGACTTTGTTGCCAAACATTTTCATTGACTGCTTTTTGCACCAAAGTGCAGTCAATATCCGACTGGGGTAGTTGCTGAAAAGTAGCATTGGCCATTAAAGGTTGTGGTGACAGTTTTGACAGCAAATGGAGTAGAAGCTGCTGCTGTTGCATTTGCTCAGCCATGATTTTTTGCTAGTTTTGAGTTTGAAGATCAAAGAGGTGAGAAATTTCATCTATAGGAGGATGGATGATTTGAGGTGTATTATTACCAGTGGTGGGAAGAAGGTTGAAGGGCGGAAAGCTCTGAACCATGTTAGCTCGTTAGTTTCCTCTCTAAGAAAGGTTAACTATTCCTATAATTGGACAAGTAATTCTTAAATTTAGTATTATTAAACATCTCACAAGGGACTTGAAAACAAACTAATTTCATGAGTCTAACAATATATAACCGTACTAGGGGTACTTTTCAAGTGGTAAAGGGGTTGGTTTCCAACCTCATGGTCATGAATTCGGGCTCTTTCCCTCCCCTTCTCCTTTCCCCTTCAGGTTGGAACACTTTGATGTATTTAGTATTGCCGCACAATGATACAAATCAAAAAAAAAAAAAAAAAAGATATATCCGTAGATGTGAAATTATCGTTTTGTATAAAAAAAACAAGATATAACTACTTCCATGACTTCAAAAGTGATATTTAGCACAATCAAGCACCTTGGGGGCTCGAAACCAAACGTAACTCAATGGTCTAATAAAAAGTAAAGGAAAATGTTATTTTTACCTATTTTATTTACCGGATAATCATATAGAGTGCATTAATGAGAATAATCAATCAATGTGCATACCAAGTATAAAAAATCAAAGTGAAACCAGTAAGTAAAGGATATATATATATATATAAATC
Source organism: Lonicera japonica (assembly GCA_021464415.1). Taxonomy (NCBI): domain Eukaryota; kingdom Viridiplantae; phylum Streptophyta; class Magnoliopsida; order Dipsacales; family Caprifoliaceae; genus Lonicera; species Lonicera japonica. The sequence goes on from CM038463.1 coordinate 25,119,965, forward strand.
CAAAACAATAGGAAGCGGTTATGAAACTAATTTTTTGTATTTCCTATATTTGCCCTTGTGTTTTGTTTATTAGATATAAATTAAACTTGGCAAGACTTTAATTAACACAATTTAACACACAATTAAAACTTAAGAGTGTTATTAACCCATCTGAAACTAGCTAAAAGGGTATAAGAATAGTTAAATAAAATATAATATAAGAACCTGGATTGAACCAAAATTTCAACTACATAGGCAGGATTTTAAGGCATCATTATACTAATTTCACATAACACATTATTAAATTATATCTAAGTACATGGAAAATTTTACAACTATACATATATCGTAAACTTATTATACATACGAAAGTCTAACATCGTTAGACAAGTCTTGGCTAGCCATGCCATTAATATTTACAAAAAAAAAAAACAACTATGGTGGTATCAGGAGCGTTTAAGTCGTCCCGGAACTCGTTGTGTCCTTACCATCAATTTCTTCATTAGTACGTACATTTATTGAAACAAGGTGAGCCCAATACTTAGTATGGAGTAAAAAGGGGATACAGATTGAAAACATTATAGTAATATACAATTAAATTTAACAACATATGTTAATATGGAAAATAAAATATGAGTTACATTAATGCATGCTCATGCATAATACAGTTTCACATGCCTTGTGTCAACCTATATGAATAATACCTCTAGCCTCTTTCATTGATGAGAGGAGATGTCCGAAAATGATTGTATATAATGGAATCAGCCCACTCTAATAGAATATACCAAGATCAAAAATCAGTTATGACCAGAGTTTCCACAATAAATGTGTTATAAATCGTAGTATCTTAGCGTTGTCTAGATTTTCAAACTACTCATTACTGGCTCTAGACGGGCCGAACTTATTGCTACCTTTGGATGTTTAGGAATTTTTAACTCAAGGGTACTGAACTTTGCTTCTTTTTCAACCTAGCAAGCACGACTAATCACCACCATTACCATATCAACCTTGTTGTGATATCCACATAAAACAAAGACTTAGATCTCCATAGATAAAAATCACGATGTATATCCTCCGAGATAATATAGAGTCACTGTATAAGCCACCACAAGATAATAGAGTTTGTATATCATTCGAGACATAAAAAGATAGTAATAATCCAATATAATCGAGAAGCTAGGTGGACACAATATAATACAATTCATGCTTAATTATGATGGCAATATCATTTATAAATAACAATGCCACCACTAGTATCTCCATTTCACATGAATGACATGTATTAACCATTTTTCTCATACATTGATAAGTTAACATTGACAAATTATATCAAATAAAATCCACAAATATTATCTTCCATATTCTTTATACATAATTAGTACGATAAATTCAATTTTTATCAACTATTCTATGTTTATGAACAATATGGAGCACTTTTAGAACAATTAGGTAAATATGGATTTTAAATGCAATAATGAGTTCATATTCCTCTTCCCATCATCATTTGTTCAAATTTATCATTTACTCCTCAATTCTCAATTTATTTCAAGTTTTGATTTTAACATAAATCATCAATTTCAAAATGGATGTATATATTTGTGCAAATTTCAACAACTAAACACCTAATGAGTTAATAATGAAGCTTAGAAACCCCTAGCTCAAAGTAAACAACAAAGAGGAATAAGATGGAGATGATGACCCAAACGTTGAAAGTCCAAAATTCTTACGACACTACATTGCTCATACTACGTAGAACAACTTTTTCTAAGGCCAAATTATGATTTAAGGTGGTATAATTAATGAATTTTAGAGAGACAAAGCGCTCAAAACTCTTATCAATGGTATTTTTGATTGATTTTTAGGTTGAAGAGGTGGATAAGAATGAATTTTTGAGCTATATTACACCACTAACCAACATGCAATAGGCAGGTTTGGAGCACAACAGGCTTCTGTTTCCAACAGTGCGTTTTAACACTTTCCAGGCCACTAAAACAACTGCATGTTTCTCGCTTATTAGTCCAAAATCTTGAAATCCTTTCAAGATGCTTAAAGATTTCCTAACTTAGGCTTAAGGAAGGCAACCAACATGTATTATAATTAAAATCAATATTGGAAATTAATTACCACTAATCCAAATACGGAGTGTACACTTGAACTCATAATCTCTAGCTAGTTAAAAAGGAAATTAGCTTTCCATTAAACTACTTCAACATTCGATGATTGTTTTTCATTGTACACACATAGAAAACAAACATATACGCCCATCGCATATACTTCAATATCTAGTTTATAACAAATAAAACTCACATAACTGTGCAAGAAGTGCCAGAGTTTAAAACCACAATACGTATTAAATGAGGTTCAAACTTGAACATATAACAAATAGAACGATCACACTTACTACTAAGACCAAAATATTCGGTGATACAACCATTTACTTTTTATCTTTCATTTTAATTTTTCAAATTATCTTCTAAGCCACCAAAACTGCATGTGTCAAAAAGGCAACTCAGATAAATTACTGAAAATATAAAGATAGATATAAGACTTTCTTTAATTACCTCTAATTGTTGATGACATATTTAAAATAAATAAATTAATTAAATTCATTGTTACGAAAATATATAATCATGCCCAATTAATATTTATACTTGCTCACTAAGGACATGTTTATAATTGTGGCCTAGTTAGTGAAAGGCTTGGGATTTTAGTCTAAAAATAGAGAGAGTTGTTCAGTTTGACTCTTACCCACACCAAACATCTTTTCACTCCTCCGATCTATTTCTATTATTTACATTTTGTGGTTCTCTTTTAGGAATTTTTTTTTCACGATTTGCTTTTTGGGGAGTTTTTTAGATTAAATTAATTTTATTCATTGATTTAATAATTTGGTTATTGGAACTTATTTACTGTATATATTATTTAAGTCTCGTTTAACATCATCCAATTTACATATTGTGCATTTTTTAAATTACTTAAATTAATATACAAATTATCTATTATAAGTGTTTGGTTGCAACTTGTAAGCATGGCCTTTAGCGCTCTAATATGATTTTTAGTGATATTTTTATTTATTTTTTATTTATTTTTTGTATTTTTAGGGTTTTTGTAGTTACCCCCTATTTATAATATGAAATTAGAGTGAACCACCCCCTCCCCAAATTTTTATAATCATTTGACTTAACTCTTTGCGTTTTAACGGATGTTTAACACCGTTCAAATTTTTTTCAAGTCTTCAACCTCCGGCCCTTCTTTCATCCCTATCCACAAGGGCTGAGGGTTCTTATGTGTAGGGGTGAAGGAGAAATGCCGAAGGTTGAAGATAAGGTCAATATGGTCATCTTAAAAAAAATTTGGACGGTGGTAGACCTCCGTTAAAACCCAAGGGTTAAGTTAAAGGATTATGAAAATATATAGGTGGATAACTCTAATTTCGTATTATAAATAGGGCGTAACTAAAAGAAGCCCTTATTTTTATTTTTGATGGATTTGAAAGTGTTAAAGGAATTGATTTGAAATGTCAATAGCCATATGCTAAATAAAATTTAAAAGGCTATATAAAGTTTCATTATATTATACTATTATATAAAGTAGAAAAGCATAAAACTATCAGATTTTTGGCCTTTTGACCGTTACTTGCACACCATTTTATAATTATTTTATTTAAATTACTTATATTCTAAATAACTCATTTATCACGTGTATATAAAATATAGTTTATATTGAGTTTAACTTTTCTGAAAAAAAAAAAATAAAAAATTCACAAGTACCCCTAACATAAAATCCTGAATCTGCCGTTCTACTTGTTCGCTTACTTGTCATACTTATTTATTTATTTTATTTTTTGAAAGGAAGTTGTTTTACTTGTTATCCCAATATTTGAAAGAAATAAATTATAATACAATAAATCGGATTATTCTAATTTTCTTTAAAAAAAATATTACAACCTCCGTCCCACAAAGATAGACCCATTTTTTTTTTCACACAGATTAAGAAACTTCATTTAATGTAATTGAAACCATAATTTTTTTTCAGAATTTTCCTATTATATCCTCATTTACTTTCTTTCTATAATGAATACATTTAATTGAAATCACATGCCCCAAGAAAATGTGAGGGAAATTTTGGAGTTGATTACTCTTTTGGAGTTGATAACAATGTAATTAAATAAGGGTATATTAAGAAAAATGAAATTGTAGTGCATTCTTTAAAAAGCAAGTGATCTATAATTTGTGACCGATAAAAATAGAAAATGAATCTATCTTTGTGGGACGGAAGGAATAATTAACACCAGATTTTGCCTACCTGAAAATACTCGAGTGGGCCACTGTATCAAAGTGAAAATATTTAAGTGTTTGTTAACAATCCCCTTTGTTTTTACATCTGATGATAAACCTTTGTATGAATTGGGAAAATAGTTGAACTGTGGTCTAGACACACAAAATACCTTATGATGTTTCTACCTCCCGCCATATATGGAACCACTTTAATTGATCTACCTTAAACAATCTTTTTAATTTTTACCAGATTGTTAATAAACTTTTTAATTCATGAACAATTAAATGAAAAAAAAAAAGTGAAAAACTAGCTACTAATTGAGGGTGTAAAAAAGCAAATACTACTTTCTTTTCTTATAGACAAATATTTGTGACTCATAACGTCCATAATGGTTCAAGTTAAGTACGGTACATGTTGTAAGTATGGCCGGTTCTATGATTTAGAGGGTCCTATAGGGAAACTTAAAATAGGGCCCTCTTTTGTAAATATAATCATGTAAATAATTATATTAATTTTTTTATATCACTTTCTTTAAAGATTAAAAAAGATGTAACACAACTTGCAGAGGAAAAACAACAATTGGAACCAAAAAAAAAAAAAAGAAGAGCAAAAACAACATAAGCATGGCTCTTGTAATAATGAAAATTTTGTTGAATGCACTTTTTTTAAAGTTACAAGTTCTCTCAAAATTCTTTAGCCTCTTCCACTTGTCCAAGTTTGGAACAGGCATCCTTTTGCAATTCTCAACATTTGATAAGTTCAAACCTCAAAATATATGTATATATAAAAAAAATCATTGAAATTTTGTTTTTCTTGCATTTCTAGCTGCAAATTCACTAATGAAATCATTGTAATTTATTTCCTCTAACTGATTGTGATCAATACTAGCCTAACAATGCAAGACCATTTAATCTTTCTTGAGTCAACTGATTGTAATTTATTTCCTCTAATTGACTACAAATAAGATTTTAATAATTTTAATTAAAAAAAACTTCTTTCAACAAAGGCAACTGTAACAAGCAAAGTTAATTATCAAACATAGACAGAGAGAGAGAGAGAGTACGAGGAGGTAGAATAGTTTTTATTGAAAGATTAAATTTTGTATAAAATACAGCTAGCACTAGTTCATCATCTGGAGTTAGTAGATTTTAACCTCTTTAATTAAATGGGTTATAACCTATGGACCCTTATATTTCTTTCTTTGAATTTGGTCCCTTCTTGTACAATTAATAAAAGCTAGATGACTCAAATTTGAGCTTTTAATTTTAGTATAGCTAGTCACTATTTAAACTATAAACCTTGTATGGTCGCCAACTTGCACACTCTCAAAGCCGGGTATTGGTGTAAGAGATAATTAAGTCATGTTATTATTTTTCATTTTGTAAAGCTATAAGCCACATTCTTGATGTTGAATGTAAATGGTACAATAAAAAAGACACAAACAGGCCATAGAGAGCTGTCTCATTGCGTGCTTACCTCCTATGATGTTTCTTGGTTTCGTATCATTTGGTTACTTTAAGAAATAGTAATATTTTATCGAACAAAAGCGAATGGTTAAGTACACATAAAAGATAAAAATAAATAAAAATCCTACTATCCTATAAAACTAAATATTGTGCATGTTCTTCACGACTTTTTTTTTTGATATAGTGCTTTAATTATCTTATATGAAGTGAAATCTCTTTATATTTATATCACCTAGGACACTTTGAACCATACTAGCTATGATAAAAAGTTTTCAATTTTTTTTTAAAGTAATTTTTGTGCATTCACACTCATTCTTGTTTAACGAATTAGTCACTATGACCAAAAGTAACAAAGGAAAAAGTTAAAAATTAAACGATTAATTTTTAATACTTATTTAATATTTTAGTAAATTAATTTAATAACGAGTAACTCTGTATTGATGATTTACGCTTTTTGTTAACACATAATTAAAAGATTGCAAATATTTTTATGGTTTATATTTAGTCTATCAGTATACTTCCAGAAGTAGAAAGAATTACAAATCCCGTCAAATATTCTAAGAAAATGACCTTTTATCACTTTGCCTTCATAAATTCATAATATAAATCGATTACACTTTGATTGTTTTTTTTGAAAAGAGTGGTGATTATTTGGCGGGTAGTGCTTTGAAAAGCTCAATCAACCCAAATTAGGCAGCACAGGTGTGAGTGGGGCTTAGTGGGCTGGGCCTTTTCAACTTAAGCAGGTCAAGTCCATAACTCATTTTAGTTTGATTCGAATTTTTGCCTTTTCATATAATTATAAATTAAAAAATCAATAGTGGTCTCAACCCTTCAAACCACGTGATAAGAATTTAAATATATAAAAATAAAGAATAAAAGTACAATATATATTAAGTGATATACATATTTTTATACCAAGCCTAAATTTTTTCATTTATAACATAGTTAACATGTGCCCTTAATAAATTTATACAAAGAGTTTTTTGTAATTTATGTTCTGATCGAGTTTCTGATAGTTTGATTCATAAGTTAAAGATATTCAAACATTCCATGTAAAAATTACCATTTTAGATTCAATGTTTGAACAAAAACTCGAACAAAACAAGTGCCAAGTGTACTACTTGACCTATTTATGTATTGGAGTAATTTATTGATAAAAAAAATATTTAAACTCATCACATAATTATGTCTAACATGTGTGGTGATAGTTAGATATAATTTTACCATTGGTTCTACTGTATACAATGTATACAAGTAGATTTACAGATGACTTAGTGGTGGCAAAATGGTTCAACCAACCAGGTTTTTAACCCAATTTGATCATAATAGGGAAGATTTGATTTTTTTAAAGTAAAATTGGCATAGGATCGAGTTTATCTTTATGTAAAATCAACATGTTAGTCCCTGTTTGTCTTGGTATATATTTTTTCTTCTATAATACTTTGTAATAGCACATAATTACAACAGGTTCAGGCGGTTCAATATGGGACAGGTTCAATTTGGGTTTAATTTTTTTTAATATAAAGTCAACCCTAAGTTTTGTTCGTGTTGGTGCCTTTAAACGCAAGTCGACTACTGATTTTGTTCAACCCACCCCAAATCCGAGTTTTTGATATTCTTAAGCACATTTCAAGTACACTGCTGCTGCTGCTGCTACATATCATTGTTTTTTCTTCCTTTTCTTTCAAGAAAGAAAAAAGATAATAGTAAAATGTATTTCATAGTTATGGTAAAAAAAATTCATACAAGCAATGGTTCTATTTTTACTAGGAAGCATGAAGGCCTTTAAGCACGTTTCAAATACATGTCTGCTAGTTATTACCAAAGGGTTGATGACCTCATTTATAAGGGTAGAACCCATATTATGTTACGAAGAGAATAAACTTTAGTATCGAATGTTTTAATAGGATATTAAAAAATAGGGTTCATTTAAAAAAAATATTACAAAAAAAATTAGGGGATAATATTTTTATAAATTAAGGACTTATATCTGACCACACTTTAAAAAGAATGCAAAGTTAACTTTGCAGTAAATTTTAAAATTGTATTTTTTATGGAATCATGCAAAATTAAGTTTGCACTGCGTGTTTTTTAGTATATTTATTATGCTTGTGCCACATGTTTTTATGGAATCATGCAAAATTAACTGTGCTTTAAAATAATTTTAACAAATTGTATATTAAAAACATATTTATTAATAAAATGCAAATAATAAATTTTTTTCGGAGTTATGCAACGTTTAGTTTGTACTTCTTATTTTTTAAAATATTACTATGTATTTGTATTTATTTGACGTTATTTTAAAGTTTTATGAATGAAATATAAAAATATACTTGTTAAAAAAATATAAACACGTTATGCAAAACAAATTTGCATTAATTTTTTTTTATTGCAAAGTTAACTTTGCATTCGGTCAAAACCCTTATTTTAAAACATAATTAATAAAAAAGTCATTATTTCAAAATGATAATGATATCTAGGCCTTTATATCTAAAAAATATTATTTGTTGATTTTATTTTTTTTTGCAAAAATATTGTTACACAAGATCTTTTATCTCATTTTCAAATGTTTTTAATATGCCCAAACAATGATTTTTTGTTTTGTTTGGCTGATTTTATTATGGGCCAAAATTTTATGTTTAGTAGGCCGAACACTACCAAATTATGCATCATGACTCGACACAATATAATTGAAAATATATATAACTTAACCTCGGTACTACGACATAACTTATATCAACCATTCATTGTCGAATTTGGAACCTAATTTTATACATACTGTAAGTTGCCGAGCAGTGGCCGAGATGTGTGTAGGGGCAAGAGGAGTCAAATCGTTACGCTCTTAATGTAAAAAATGAACTTTAACTAAATAGGCAAGTCTTGATCTTAGATGTAAGCAACATTATTCATGGCTTCTATTAAAAAGAAAGACATAAATAATTTACGGTGCGCCGGTTGACCAACATATAAAAAGTTATTGTATAAAAGTGATAAATTGACCAATGATTAAAGCATTATTTACAGGGAGTGTTCAAATGTTGTTTGTGGGCTAAAACTTAAAAAACTAACCCGATTACGTTGCAAAGATCTCTTGATTTGATCAGAGCTAGTCCTGCCTATTTATAGAATCTGAGCAAAATTTAAAAAAATACCTTCTTATAAATAGATAAATTATTTTTTTATGTATTAAAAAAATATTTTTATTTTAATGATAAGAATTTACGTAACACAAAAAATACATTATAATTGCAAAAAACCTGTAAAATACCTTACAATTAAATATCAAATTATCTCTTATTATTTTAAAATCAATATGAACGAAAAAAATAATATTGGTATCCCTCTAATTTTAGAGATTGAATATAGGAAAAAAGATAGGAGAAGAGTTAAAGAACTGTTTTGTTACATGTAAATAGAACTTCGGAAGCTTAAAAATTTTTCTTAAAAAGTTTCGTTGTTAATTAAAACCTTTTATTTTTTTTAATATATATATAAACAAATATTTGTGCCCCTCTAAGATTTTGGGCATGAAGGTCGCCCTGCCTCAAAGCAAGCTCTAGATTTGATACACACGAGTATCCAAAAATTATTGTGTCCTTAAATTGTTTTCAGAAGTACCTAGAAACAAATTGTACATCAAATGAAATACCACGATTGCACAAAAAATGTATTGGAATTATTTCTTTTCTTTTTAGTATAATCAACCCTTCGAAAGTTTTTGTAATTAGTTCTTTAGTTTTAGAAAAATTTGTAACTTAAAACATATTTAACAGTGAAATAGATATATTAAATATTAATACTCCCTAACCAAATTAAGGTCTTTACACGAAAGAGGAGTAATCTTTAATGTAATTAATAGCCAATATGGTGCTAAAATGGGCAGTCCGAAAGAAAACTGCTACAATTAATTTGAGACCAAAGGAGTATAAAATAAAGCTAACTAAGCACAGGCAAAAAAAAATTCTGTAACAACGCATAAATGCAGAGGATAACAAAGTGAAAGTTATCAAATTCCCCTCTAGTTACAGATTTCCAACAGTTAGAACTTAGAAGGCATTTCTTTTTCAAGTACTACAAATGAAAACTAAACAACGGTAATGTTTGCCAAAATTCATTCAAACAAAAAGTTCTCAAATATTTACTACAATGTTGGCGGCTAATCCTGCCTAAGCCATTCGAAAACCATTAATAAAACTAACCACTTAATGCAAATTAAAGGCATTATACCGAACCCAGATGGCTCACCGGACTTCTCACCAACAAGATCTAGCCCCACCATTTTTAATGGCTCACCTTTTCATCTCCATCAGATATTCAGATATATATATATATATATATATATGGAGGTTATTTATTTCTAAGTGGATTCAATCTCTCCCTGAGATAGTAAAGCTTGGCCCTCCTCACTTTCTTCTTGTCCAGCACCTTTATCTCTTTTATATTTGGTGAGTACCTGTATCATAAAGGCAAGAAAATTGACGATAAGGTTGATCTCAACATCAACATCAAAAGCATGGGGATGTTAGCAGAGCATATTAAGGCAATTTTACAAACATGATCAGCTTCACATGCAATCAAGCCCAAAACAAAAGGGAGGCTAAATTTAAGTAATAAACAGAAACAAGTTTAACATAACAAATAACGGGGTCCACATAAAGCATAACTGAAGCTCAAAGTCTCCAAATTTACTTACAAAGGTAAGAGAGATTCAACCCCAACACCTGCAACCATTCGTCTTAATCTAATTGTGGTATTTAGACCAGCATTGCGTCTTGCTATAACAATGCCTTTCACTAATGAATTCCTTCTCTTGTTCTCAGGCACTTCCTGCGATACCATCAATTGCAATGCAACATTGTCAGGGTAACATCTTTTACGAAACAACAAAGTTACTATAACGACGACAACAATAACATGAACAAGTTCCAGTCTTAGAATTTACTGTACCAGTTTGAGCTGGATTATATAACCAGGCTTTATATCTGGTATCTCCCTTTGTGATCTCACTTCCTCCACAGCTTCCTTATCGAGGATCTGCAATCAAGAAGTGCAGATAGTATTTTGAGTATCCGAAAATGTCATTCTTTTCAACGAACATGAGCTAAGAAAAAAGATAAATAAAAGCCACATGCCTGCATTATGTGCTTGGCCGTTTTATCGAGTCTCTTAAATTTGATACGTGGTGCTACCTCGGGTTCAGAGATAGATGCAGAAGTAGCTTTAGAAACAGATTCAGATGAGTAATTCACTGTCGCAATGCACCTACTGGAAAAAGTTGGCACCATAGCTGCCCATTGAAAAATAGCTGGCCTGGGATCTCGGCAGAATGGCGTTATTGAAGTCGTACCACTACTACTAGATGATCTCGAGTATGTTTCTTGGCCAAATTTCTTGTGCTGAAATAAGTTACAAGTGCAAAGTGTTTGCTTTTAGTAACTAGAACAAAATTGATGATGATGAAAAGATTGTAAATGCAGTTACGTGCTTGAACTGATTTAGGAGGTAAATACGGGAGAGTTAGTAAGAAGTCTTTGGATAGGAAAATTTGTTGATGAAACTTATTATATCAGCGGGTGGGACAATAGACTTTCTGTCAAGTTAGATTTTGCGTAGGGCGAGTTCTAGGATTTTTCTCTTAGATAATTCGGGTGATTTCAGTATTTTTTTTCCCCAAATTCAGTGTTGACAGGAGATTCTTGTGGGACGAACTGATCCAGGTGATAAACTAAGTGGTTTGGAGCAGTGTTTTCAAAGGCGTTCCGAGGCACGCATCAGGGCGCCCATCACTGCGCCTCGAGAGAAAAATGCATCAAAGCTCAATCAGTGTTCTAAAAATCGGAATTTTTTGCCGATAAATCGGCCAAAATCGAAAATCAGGAGTTATCCAATCGGATTTCCTTGAATCGGTTCTAAAAAATCGGGTGTCTCAAAAATCGGGGGAAATCGGCAAAAATCGGAGAAATCGGAGAAAATCGGGGAGCTATTGACAATTAGAAAACAAAACAAAACTTAATAAAATGACATCGTTTTGGAGGGCTTTTTTACTTTCCTTTACACTTTGTACATATTACATAACAAAAAATGCTAATTTCGTTTGATTTAATTACTTTTGAACGTGCTTAATTTAGTTTGAACTTGTTACTTGTGCTTTATGTTGCTCTTTAAGACTTTATTTGATTACTTTTGAACGTACTTTATTTAGTTTGAACTTTGAACTTGTTAGTTGTTAATTGTGCTTTGTGTTGCTCAACATATTATTTGTGGCCTTGTGGGTATGGACTTTTTTTTTTAATGGGAAATTGATGTTATTTTGGAAATTATTTGTGTGAATGGAAATGTTATTATATTACTTAATTCCCGATTTTTCAAATTATGGGTTTGCTGATTAATCCCCGATTTATTCCCAATTTCTCCAAAAACCCCAAATCCCCACCTTGCCGATCTAGGTCCAATTTACGATTTTTAGAACATTGAGCTCAATAAGAACAGCGTTTTGCACACTATGCGCACGCATTTTGTCTGAGGCGCACGCCTTTTACGCCTTTTGGCCGAGGCTTAAGCTTTTTGTGCATTTTTTTATAAACCCTAAAAGACTAAACACTCCGTCTAAAAGACCCAAACATGAAACAGAGAAAGAGAGAGAGTAAGCATCTTAAATTCTTAACAACATGCATCCCTATATATATATGCACACATATGTATGTATATTCCTTTAAACTATGTAATATGGGAACATGTTGAAAGCAAAAACACAGAAATTATAACGAATGAAAACCATACCAACACCATTGACGAGCGAGAAACAAACTTGGAATCCAACTCAGAGATGCCTCCTATGGAGTAATCAATTGGGCTCTCAAAGGATTTGGCCACACCTCCTTTTGAAGTGAAGGCATTAGATTCTGACGTGCTAAACCCATAACCCCTAGTTGATTTAGGGTCAACAATCCTCACATTGTTAATTTTATGCCTTGCAACTACACGAATCCTCCCCCAAAATGATTGCATTTCTTCAAATTGGTTCTGCATTTGGGAACAACAATTTCATCATAAACATCTGATCATGGGCGGACTTACATGTTTTGGGATTTTTTAACCTACATATGATGTTAGATTAATTGCACATGCAATGTGTTTACTAGTCAGATATACAATTTAAAGAGAGAAGTTTTATTCTAAGAATGATGTTCTAGGCGTTAGACAAGGGTATAAATTGAGTTTTTGCCGAGGCTCAAATCCCGTACCTTAAAAAAATTCGGCATTTTAATTTCCGACCCCCCGGCCCCCGCCCCTTCATCTGATTAGATATGTTTGTTATATGTATCCATAGAGAGTGATAAGAAGCACGTATAGAAATTAGGAAAAACAACAAATGGATAAAAAATGAAGCTCAGAGCCTCAGAGTATATATTATATATATAAGGGGGAAAGGGGGCGGGGGGGCTGCTCAGTTGTGCTGGTACAATAGCCTCTGCTATGTTTCCAAGCAAAAACCTACATTTCCTAAATTTTGCCTGTTTAGAATAAAAGAATGAGGAGGAAACTAAAGATATTCCTTGAACTAAGATTGTAGAAAATGCAGTTGAATTAAAATTAAAAACAGGGGAAAAAATCAAAAAACTCATAGAAAAATATTCGAGATTTGTTGAATCAAAATTAAAAAAGATGATACGACACATCATCTGTAGCAACATCAAATAATCAAACGAACCAAGAAACCCAACCTATTTCTTTCAAAATCAAATAAAAAAGGAGTTGATTTGTTGTTGCTTCAGTTCACAATTATTTAGGAGAAGGGAATATGACATACCTGTGACTATGAGAATACCGTAGAAGAGAGAAGGTCGGGAAAGATGAGATGGTCGTCGGTCGATGACGATGAACGGGATTGAGTGGCTGCGGAAAAACCCTAGCTCGCTCTTGTATGCGGAAAGAGGAGTGAAAAACCCTAGATCGCTCTGTTCCACTCTGCTTCCTCTGGTCTGTCCTCGATGAACCCGAGTCGCTTATCACTGATCAAGTTACTCGTTGTTTTTCCCACTTTTATTTGTAAATCATTTTTCACCCCATTTCTTATTTGCAATTTGTTTTCACCCCACTTCCGGTTATAAGTATAAACTCTTTTATTTTTCCAGCCATTTTTTTAATAAATTCATTTGTATCTGCTGTATTTTTTATTTTATTTTTTATTTCTAGACATTTGTGATTAGTGGCAATGTTTACAACTTTTAAGGAAGATGGTGCTTGATAGTGAAATAGAGTTGAATAATACATATTATTTTTTAGTTTATCATTTGATAAAAGTTAGAACTTGATGTGTTTTTGCGATGAATGAATTGCTCACTTTTTATGGCTTCCTAAGAGTTGTTATATGAGTTTATGGTGTTTTGGTTGTTTTAAATGATTGCATGGATTTTAATTTTACTTATTTAATAATTGTTATTTTATATAAGAATATTTTTAACTTTTTAATTAAACAAATCTGAATTAGTGGCCGAACTTAGGATTTTAACTTAGTGTCGACTTAATTAATACTAAACAAATTTTTTAATTAGAAGGAGTAATAATACCAAAAAAATCTATATTAAACATCTATTAAAGAGATGTACAAAAAAAAACACAAGTTACAAAAATCCTTTTCTAGGTTTCTTATCTTGGAAACATTAAAAGATATCTTCATTTTCAATACTTTTTAACATACATTTCTCAATGTTGAGAACTTGTATCCGACAAATTTACAAATTTTCTGACACACACATATATTTCATAAATTTTCGCTAGGCATTTTGAGAGATTTTCGTTGTTTATAGGGATGAGAAAGAGAATTAGATCTTCTTTCTATTTAGATAAAAAAATGTAGGACAATAGAAGATAAGACATATTTTGGGGGAAATATAATTTGTGTCTCTTTGTGTTCTTTTACTATAAAATATAGATAGTAGTCTAGACACTTAATTGTTTCTTCAACCTTTAAATTGATCAATGGATATAATATTATATGAGTTGTAAATTTACAATATGTAAATTTTGAGGTTAATATCAATTTTATGTACAATTAATGGGGTCAATATTTCTCTAATAATAATTACAAATAAGATCTCAAAGTTTTAAAAAAATTACAAAAAAAAACTCATAGTTTTTAATTTCAAATAAAGGACCCTGTAAACATTTAAAAATACTATACCTACTATGAAAAAAAAATTTAATCTAAGTGTATCCTATGTTCCCTTCACCCTTGGTCTGAATAGTTTACGTAAATCGCTGCGTTGCTTACACTATGCAATCTTGGGACTGAAACACTATTGGGCGTGCAAATGCAATTGAAAACATTGATATTATGAGATACAATGTGTTTTATTCTTGTTAATTATCCCCACTTATTGTTCCATCCTTAACTGGAACTAATTTCCAACATATTCCCTGGGGCCCTATCCCCTAAGCCTTAAGCCCACTATTTATATTGGCTGCATATTAAGACACTGACTTGTGCTAAAACTATTATCAATCATTCAAAAAGTATTTTAAATTTCAGTTATAGAACTCTTTATTTCTTATATATTTAAAAAAAATGTAAAAAGAAAAACACTAATTAAGTTGTATGAGAAGTTGGAAACAAAAATCTCTAATTTGGTGAGATGTCCTCCAAATTATTCTCACCATTAACAAATGAATTTTATCATAAAAAAAAGAAGAAGAAATTAATAGAAAATCTTAACAAACCACTTATCTCCCTTCCAATTTCTCATAAAAATAGTAATATTTTAAATTCTTTTTATCAAACGCAACAATACTAAATAAAATGTATATTCAAGTTTGAGCTTTTCATATTAAGTCTTAGACTTCAAGTTCATATTTTGAATCAAACAGGAAGATAACACATTGGACACGGGGTGTGTACTTATCACTCTCCAAGTATCGGCTGTGATACTTACCCTTTAATTGCAAATGACTTCAAATATCTTAGACTTTTTCTAATACAAATAAATCCTACACACCGGCCATAATCTTCTTCCTACTTGGAATCTTAAATTAAGGTTCAGCCTCTTTCATCATTTTCATATATCCATTCCTTTCAATCACCCTAAATAATTGTTCATCATTGGTTACTGTGAATACCTCATTTTGCGACCCCCGCAAGAATTTTGAACTCTTGAAAAATGAACATGCATACATGCACGAGCATTTTTAGATGTACACATACTATGTACATGTGATACAGGTTAAAGAAGGAAGTAGAAAAGACACCCAGATGAGAAATTACAAGAATTACTAGAAACTGCCGGAACCAAAAAACTGTCGAAACTTCTGAAAACTTGTGAAAGGATATTTTACCATTTCTGATCATCCTCAAATTTTGTGGGTTGTTATATATTACTATAAGGAGTAGCATATTAAAAAATCAGCTCGATCCAACGGTCGGATCTCCGAAAATTCAAAAAATCGAGAGTTCGTTTCGGGTGATCAAATGGAGGCCTTCATGAAGTTAAAATGATTTGAAGTTTGGTTAAGATAGGTCTTATTTTGTGGAAGAACATATTCGAATTTCAGCTTCGTCAGACATGGGATCATCAAGAATTAATTCATCTATGGTGCAATTCTAGTCGAAATGTCCTTCATAGAAAATTAAGGTAAATGAAGGCCTTCCCGAATTCTGATTAATCTCAAATTTAGATACAAGTTAAAAAATATTTGGAGGGAAAACATATCCAAAATTCAGTATGATCCAACGGTTAGAACTTGACTTGTTGTATAAACAAGTGACCTTGTCTACAACAAATACCTTTCCTACGATAAAACAAACTCTTCGTTACCGATCAGAGAAAAAGGGGACCTTCCCGAACTCTGGTTGACCTGAAATTTTGACATAATCTATAAGACTTCTATTCCCAACATATATTCAAAAATCAGCATGATCCAATGGTGGGAAGGCTTCGCAATAAGCTCCAAGAGTCCTAGTTGCAATCTCTTTTTTTACTTTCCAAGCATTTTTTCAACTATAAATAGACCCCCTCTCCATTCATATTTTTCATCAACAATCAAAGAGGTTTTGTGGTACACACCAAGAGATCCTTATTCTCTCCTCAAAGAGAGCTCAGGTATAATTTTTTCTCTCTTATTTTATTTATTCGTCAGTTTTATAATTCATACTATTGTGTGCATAATTTTTATCACTTGATAGCTTTTCAAAACCCTTTTTCAAATTGTTTTCAAAATCAAAGGCATATAATAAACCCTAATCAAATTTTAAAATAGTATTATTACTTTCTTACTTTTTCAAAAGTCTGGATTAGCGGTATTATTATATGAAGGAATCGATAATCGCTATATATTCAATCTAACTCATAGAGTGCGGTGTATATCTGATATATACTCGATTATAAGAGCATTATTGCCTTCTATACCGGTTTAATCAATAGACTATGGTACAAGATTGGTTAACTCGCCTTATATAATATCGAATATAAGATTCCATATTGAATTAATTTTCGAAAAGCCCAATACTTTACAAAATCACTTGTTTCATTGCATCTATTATTATCAAACTCTCTTTTTCAAATCACACACACATACTTATTTTTAAAATCATGGGTAAACTAGGAAACACATCGTTTTCACCCCAACTCCAAAATCTCGATTTTTAAGGCAAGCACGAAAAGCTGTAAAGTAATAGCAATAGCATACAAGAACTGAATTATAACACGCGCATATCCTACTCAAGAGACCGAAATGGCGAGTTGGGTGCCTAACACCTTCCCAATTAGTAACTTAATTCCCGAACCTTCGAATCAACTGATTTCGCATACATTGTGTATAAGATAATATTTAGTTCATAAATACGTCTCTTTTACAGAATTTTTTTTGTTTGTTTAGTAAAACAAACTGGCCACTCTTATTCTTTTCAAAATCGATTTTCAAAGCAACACATAATCGCCACCCACGAGGACCTCGGGTTCTCACAGTTACATATGGGAAAATGATATATCTAGTCTTTGTACATTTACTCTTTTTTTTTTGCTCATAGCCTCATACCATGTATTTTAAATACAATGTATCTAGTAGACAAAAACTAATTAATAGTTTGTAGAGGAGTACATTACAACAAACACTCTCAACTTGGGAGTTGAGACTAATTGGATACATTCATTTAGACAATTAGGTCTGTTTGTTATATAATATTAGTTCTCTTACTTTATTAAACTACTTTAACAAGTTTTACAATTTCATAGGCTTATTGGTGTAATGTTATTGATTTCCCTTGATTGAGCTATAAATATAGGCATAAAATAAGCATAACAAAAATTATGGGGCATGGTTTTTTTTATTTTTGTGATAATAGCTGGAAGAACATATAATTTATTTCAATATATACTGCGAAAATAATAGATTATACTGTGAAATACTTAACTAAACCACCTTTTTGACTTTTCCCCTTGTTTTTAATGCGAAATTAGACTTACCTCTATGTCGAAGCTGTTTGTGATGTGCGAGAAAGTTGGGGCTTTGGTTGTCATTAGGGAAAGGACTCTTTAACTATGAAAAATTGTAAGTTTATTATTAATTGTCTAATTGACTTATAATGTTGCTTTTGTTGATAATGCTCTGCGAGAGTTGAATTATCAATTAAGTGGTTAAGATTCTACTAAATTAACCTTAATAAGCTACCTCTATTTATTTAGAATTGTAAAAATACTTCATTTTTCATATAATCAATTACATTAGTTTTATTATTGTTATTTTATGTTTCCTTCAAGTTCCTTTAATTTTTTTCTCATGTTTTTTATTTGTATAAATGGAATTCAAGGTCAACAGGAGTGGCTTTTAAGTTATAGTAGCCGGGGCAAGAGCAAAAAGACCAAATGTATAAAGGAATCAATCGTGAAGGTAATTATTTTAAATCTTAATGATTTAATCTCTCTTCATCCCTCTATTTTCCTTAATCTCAATTAATCTTGGTTTTGTTATTGTGGTTTGACCTTTTGAGTATTAGATGAAGAACTGAAGATGAACTCTATTATCCATTCATTAAATGCCTCTATTGATACACTTTCCACCACTCAACACTTGTCCCACACCTTTGAAACACAGCCTCAATCCCAAACACAACGTAAAGTTGAAGAAATAGATGAAAGTGGTAATAAAGGGGGAAGGCCATGGGTGTGGGCTCATGTTGAGAGAGTGTCAAGAAAACTAAATGATAAGGAAAATATATGGAAAATTTTCTTAATAGGTATAGTATTTTTAAATTTCTGTGGGGCCTTTCTGTGAAATTCAAAACTTTGAGGTTTTTTTGTAAAATTTTTAGAACTCCAGAGTCTTATTTATCATTATTATTAGAGATAGATTGATCTTCATCGTTGACCCCATTAATTGTACATTGACCCCATCAATTGTACATAAAACTAATATTAACATTCAAAATTTACGTATTGTAGATTTACCCTGCATATAAGATTTGATCCATTGATGAATTTAACGGTTAAAGAAACAATTAAGTGTCTAAACTACTATTTATTTTTTAAAATAAAAGAACACACACCAAATTATATTTCCCTCGAAATATGTCTTATCTTCTCCCGTCCTACTTATTTTTAACTAAATAGAATGAAGGTCTAACTCTCTTTCTTCTCACTATAAATAACGAAAATATCCCAAACTGCCTAGGGAAAATGTATATATATATATATGTGTGTGTGGGGGGGGGGGGGGGGGTGAAAATGCATAAATTTGTGGGGAAAAAACTCTCAACATTGAGAAATTTATGTTAAAAAAATTGAAAATGAAGGTATCTTTTAATGTTTTCAAGTTATGAAGTCTAGAAAAGGTTTATCGTAACTTGTGTTGTTTTTGCGCATCTCTTTAATATACAATTTTTTTTGGTATTATTACTCCTTCTAATTAAAAAAATTTATTTAGTATTAATTAAGCTCCTACTAAGTTAAAATTTTGACTACGCCATTGACTTGTGAAATTTTTAATTAAAAATATTCTTGAATAAATAAAATTAAAATCCATGTAATTATTTTAAACAACCAAAACAGCATAACATACAAAAGCCATAAAAAGTGAGCAATTCATTCCTCACAAATACACATCAACTTCTAACTTTGATTAGGTAATAAATTAAAAATAATCTGCATCATCCAACTCTATTTTACTATCAAGTACCATCTTCTTTAGAAGTTGTGGATATTACCGCAAATCACAAATGACCGTAAATAAAATAAAAAAGATCCAATAGTTATAAAAAAAGGGTTAAAAAATAATACTTATAACTGCAAAGGGTGTGAAAAAACAATTGCAAATAAAAGGAGGGTGAAAACAAATTGCAAATAAGAAAGGGGGTGAAAAAAGATTTACAAATAAAATGGGGAAAAACAACGAGTAACGTGATCAGTGATAAGAGACTCGGGTTTCATCGAGGAGAGAGCAGGCAAGCAGTGAGGGACAGAAAGCTAGGGTTTTCTCACCAACGCTCAGTCCCACTCATCTTCATCGACCGACGACCGTCCCATCTTTTCCGACCATCTCTCCTCTTCGGTTTTCTCGTAGTCACAGGTGTGTTATCTTCCTTTCTTCTACGTATTTGTGAACTTAAGCAACAACAAATCAGCCCGTTATTTTTTGCTTTTGAAAGAAATAGGGTGGGTTTCTTGGTTCGTTTGATTATTTGATGTTGCTACAGATGATGTTGTATCATCCTTTTTAATTTTAATTCGGCAAATCTCGAATATTTTTCTGCGAGGTTGTTCTTTTTTTTTTTTTTGTTGGTCTTTTTTAATTTTAATTCAACTGCATTTTCTACAATCTTAGGTTGAAGGAATATCTTTAGTTTGAGAAGATAGAAAATAAGTTGGAGGGATGTTGTGAGATTATAACTCTTGCTTTTTGCCTTTTCTCATGGAAAATTGGGTGATGATGGAGATTAAAATATGCCTTTTTGCCTTTTTCCATATTTTCACTCAAGTTAGTTGTTTTTGTTTTTATTTTCCATGTTGCTATCAAACATAGCCGTAGATTTTTGCTCCCAGAATAGCAGACGGCTAGTGTACCAGCCCAACTGAGCTGCTTCCACCCCTCTATCTATATATATAGAATATACTCTGAGCGACATTTCTCATCCATTTGTTGTTTTTCCTAATTTCTATACGTGCTTCTCATCACTCTATCTATCTCAATCGATTGATATATTTGTATTTATTGTATATTGTGGCAAAAAAAAAACTGATTGATCGATAGATATACTTGTAATCATTGTATAGCGAGGTAAAAACTATTTAGGGGAGTAATTATTGTTTTTAGAGTGTCAAGTGTACATTATCTTGCATGTCTTGTGCTGAGTGCTTATAATGTTTTATATTGTTTTACTGATGTTTACCATAGATCTTGGACAAAGTGGCCAAATATGATACTAAACGGATGCTCTTCGGTCCCTGTTGGTGCTAGTTTAGATGTCAAGGCTAAATTGAAGTCTTATAACACAGCTTCTCTATGCATCGCTCGCACTCCTTCCAAGGTTGCCGCATTCTCAAGCATTAAGAGCTCATGCGTATGGCGGCAGGAGCTCAAATATTGCTCTCCCAAAGGTGCGTGTATGTCCGATTCACATAGATTCTTGTAGGTGACATTTAAAATTTTGAAAAAGCATATATAGAAATGGTAGAGAATGATAATGATTGTGGCTTTTATCAAATGGCTACAAATTTGAACGGGGGTCACAATTTGATGTATTTTTTTTCCAGACAATGATTGTAACTTTTATCAAATGACTAGATTACCCTGAAGACGCAATGCCTCTGCAACTCTTATACAAGAGAATGATAAACGATAATTGGCCTACTTGTTGGATATGTATATAAATTTCTTAGTAGCGAGGGTTTAATTCCTATTGCAATTCCTATTGCAATTATATTTTTCATTTAAAGGATGGTTGCAGGGGTAAAATTGGACATCAAGAGTATGACGAAGCCTCAAAAACGATTGAAATCCGTCTTGGCTTTATATAATAGTATATATGAAATTGGATTACATTTGTTGTCTTTGAAAAATGTTGTGTTGCCCAAAAAAGGTCCCTATAGCCCAAATGAATTTGAGGCCGCATTCTTCTTACTTCAACATTTATTTCTTATTTCCACAACAGGTATTTCACATCCGGAACTCGCCTCTTCATCATCGCCTCTAATGATCGGGGACGTAGGTCTCTTACCGCGTGCTGCCCCTAGGAAGTCGGGGCTCCGCCGGTCGTATAAACCCCCGAAAGCCATATTGAAGTTTTTTGGTATAAAAAATGTCCCGATGACCAGGAAACCGAGGTTTTGGTGGCGAATATTAGCCTGCGTCCCTTATTTGATGCCCCTTCATGAAACTTGGATGTATGCCAAGACGGCGTATCATCTCCACCCCTTCTTGGAGGACTTCAAATATTTGACCTATCCTTTCTTGCGCACGATTGGCCGGTTGCCAGGCTGGTTCTTGATGGCCTACTTTTTCTGTGCGTATCTCGGGGTGGTGAGGAGGAAGGCTTGGCCCCACTTCTTCCGGTACCACGTGGTGATGGGGATGCTTTTGGAGATCTCGTTGCAAGTGACAGGGACCATAAGCCGTTGGATGCCCAAAGCATTGTACTGGGGTAAGATTGGGATGCATTTATGGACCGCACTCGCCTTTGGGTTCCTCTTCACGGTTTTGGAGTGCATGAGATGTGCGATCATCGGGTACTATGCCGACGTACCGTTCATGGCTGATGCGGCCTATATACAAGTCCCATAGTAGCAAGAAAAGTTAAAATCAAATGAGGCTTGATGTATCTGCTTTATTTAGATGTTGTTGAACTGTTTTTTTTGGGAGTATAGTGACTTTCTTCATCTTTTGTGAACTTGGAATTTGGTGTAGGAAGCAGCAAGAATTTTATCGAATTCAGGTCATAAACGAAATTTACTTGCTACTTACTATTAACAAAATAGGAAAATTGGGTGCAGGTGCAGAAAGAGTGGGATTCGAACCCTTAAGCGGATGGTACTGACTAGTCG
The DNA here is from genome assembly GCA_021464415.1 of Lonicera japonica. Classification (NCBI taxonomy): domain Eukaryota; kingdom Viridiplantae; phylum Streptophyta; class Magnoliopsida; order Dipsacales; family Caprifoliaceae; genus Lonicera; species Lonicera japonica. The sequence continues at coordinate 25,142,718 of CM038463.1, forward strand.
GGGGACGAAAGAGAGAAAGCGGAAATAATCTGTCAGAGGTTTTTCCCCCCAAAACGAACTATATATTCTATAAAAATAGTCAAATGAGATGAATGGCCGCACAAGAATTAATGGCTTATGGTTACAATGTGCTCCGGAAAGAGTAATTTTATATTTATCGGATATTCTTACTACTTATTTTTATTAGTGTTGTATTTTCACAAAATACATCAAATGTATATCTTATATAATGCATCCGGTAAGAATAGAGGTAAGAATTGTGGGTAAGAAAAGTATTTTCTACTTTGGTAAATAAATTAAATTAGTGGTTGACAATGGCATGAAAAAATTTGGAAATTAAAATAACTACTATTCAAATAATAGGATTTATGTAATGTCATACATATCAAGGAAGGAGTCGGGATTTCATTTTTAGCAGGTGAAAATATACGTAGCTTGTAATAAAAAAAAATTAGGTTTTGATTCAATTTTTTTTTTCCAATTAAATGTTTTAACTGCAATTTTTATTTTTTTTTGCTTTTAGATCTCCATTAAATATTTAGTTGTGAAAGTATTTGGTACTAACGTAGTTGATAATTTTTGAAGAAAATCTCGTTTTTCTCTTGCAAGTTCTGTCACAAAAACTCATTTTTGTTGTCGGAATTAATATTTTCAGATTTTTTGAGGCGCAACGGTATACACCCACACCCATACCCATGCCCATGGATATTAAATACTAATATACTAATTTGTATGTGAAATACACACCCACACCCATGGATAATATTTATAAGTTCCCTATTTTTTTCCTCTCATTGTTTATGGGATTTGCAGTTTAGGGCTAATTATATCAAGCATCCGGTCCGTGAATTTAAACATATTTAAGATACGGTCCATTATATTTTAAAATAAATGTATGTAATTTTATTGTTGTTTGAATAGCTAAAGATGGAAACGAATAAAATGAAAATAAATCTTGTTTGGATAGAGAGAATGAAAGAAAAATAAGGATTGTGATTTAATATATTGCTAACAAATCAGGGTTAAAATTGGAATAATGTGAATAATTCATTAATTTTTTTTTTCTTTCCCTCCCAATCATCCTAATCTTGGAAGGAAACAAAATAAAAGAATAGAGGGGATTGGCATTCCCTTCGTTTCCTCTCCATTCCATCTTATAAATCTATCCAAACGAGTGAAATGCAATCATTTTTCTTTTTTTCCGTTCATTTCCTTCTCATTCCTTCAATTCAAATGGACACAGTATATTACAGTTACTATGAAATTGAGTCATCGCTGGAGTATATATATATATATATATATCACATGTTATTATATAATACGAAAAATATATTTAGATATTGAGAGGCAAATGATGTGTGGTAGATACCTAATATCTAACAATTACTGTGAGACAAATACACAAATATTTTATCTATCAAAGATCACATCTTTCTTAAAATAAACAGTGAAAGACCGCATCTTTTAAAATTTTAGTATCAAGAACTAAATCTTAAAAGCGCGAAATTCGCGTACATATCAAAAACAAAAAAACATTTGGGCAACTTTTTTCTTTCTTGCACGATACTCATTATTGTAGAAAAGTCTTGGACAACAAATCTCTCTGTCAAAAAAAAAATAAAAATAAAATGAAAATGAGACTCCACACCTCGAGCGATCAGTAGTGGTAGTTAGAAACTTCAGAATTTGGAATTTATGTCCATGAAAAACTCACAGCATCTTCAGTACATTCAGCCCATGACCAATATAATATATGTAGCATATTTATTGTCTTTTTTTATTATAGAAGATATGTTAGTGTAAATATATGGGTGGCATTATTTTCAAACCAATAATTTATATTGTTAGATCAATGTATAGTTTTAGAAACATAGTAATATATAATATAACTTCTCAAAACAGTACTATATTCTGACAAATATAATATTGCTTCGCCAATATGGCTATCCCAATATATCTATACAATAAGTGGGCATAGTTTTTGAATTTGAAAATGTATAAGATAAATTGTTTGACCAAAATTAAAAATACTTTTTGAATAATAAGTAGTGCCTTTGACATGGGTTACAATATTATATCTAAATCAAATCCATATCTATACTTACTTTTTCTAGATTACTATTACTATTTACTATATATATATATATATAAAGATACGAATACGAAAGTGTTTTTCTCTTTTTTTGAACGGACAAAAATATCCTCTTTTAATTTAACTTAATTGCATTATTTCGAAGTTTTTTGTATTAGACTTAGATTTGAATTCTTGCACAACTAAAACTCGTTCATTAAAGCCCCTATTGTTTTATAATTATTTAGATTAGAGTTTAGATTGCTTTGAAATACTTGATTCATGCATTAGAGTTTGTATTGGATTTTAAACTTCATGAATTTAAAATAAAATGGGACAACGGTTTAAAGGGATTCCACATATTCAATCAAGAACAAAATTGAAAGAAGTTACATGCGTCTCTGCAGGTTCTTTTATCAAAAATTTTAATCTTTAAATTTGTATATTGAACATATTTAATAAGGTTTTTCTTTATTTAATTTTTATGTTATACAATACTTCTTATGTTGGTTTTTTCTTTATTTAATTTTTAATCTTTAAATTTGTATATTGAACATATTTAATACTTCTTATTGATTATCGCCAGTTTTTAGATGGGAGAGACTCAAAAAATACCAAACTTAACTTAAAATTTAAATATCATAGTCTGTTTTTTCATTTATTTATTTTTGGAAGATAAGGAATCTGTTTAATTTCAATTCTGGTATTACATTTAATATCATACATACTATTTGAAAAGGTTGTGATCTTTGCAGCAAATATACAATAATGAAAATAAGAAACTTTGTACTTTATCCAGAAAGAGCAAGTCACTTTTGATAGTATTAATCTACTATTTAATAAACATAGGCTAATGATATTAAGTAGTACTCTACAAAAAGATTTATATAAAGCGTCGTGATTTTGGAGTGTTAGAATATTTTTGTGAAGTGTTAATATTATTACCCTAAACTTATTCCACAATAGCAAAAGACTTTATTTTATTAAAGTATATAACTTAAAAAAGTAGCATATGTGACATCCACTTAATTGGTCTAGTGGTTAAGAGGAAAGGTTATATCCTCAAGAAGTAGGGTTTGATTGTCCCCACCCCCAATCCCCGCCCCCAATCCCCGCCCACATCGTACAAAGATGTACGTATCTCAAAAAAGTTGTCAACATACAAAAGTATTAATCTAATTAACATCATTATAACACTTTATAGTATCATTATATAGTTGAGGTGTTAGAAATTGAAAAAGTGTGTGTGGGACAGAAAGTTCAAAACAAATATTAGTCCTAAAAATCATGTGCAATGCACATGCATTATGGCTAGTATAATTAGTAAGGCGCAAGGTCTTTCTTTTTCAAACTTGGTTTGTCATGTGGCAAGCTTGGGCTATCATAAGTGTCTTGTGAAACATATGTCATGAGTTTAAGATTCATGAAATGCAATCTTTGAGGGCCAAGCCACAAACAATATCTTTTGAATCCCCAGTCCCTGTGTACTCGTGAGTTTGAGATTCATGAATTTGAGCTCAATATGGTGACAGACCACTCCTTTATTTCGCAGCTTTCTTTTCTTCCAGGCCTCAATGTTCATAATTTATTTTACAACAAAAGGAAATATGTTGCTCAATTGTTTCAAAATTTTGAGCTACATTCATTTGTAAGTAGGCAGTCGTACATTTAGCTTGAGATGTCTGTTCATACTTGACAGAATTAAGCTACCAGCATTTATCCTTGCATTGAAAACTCATTTTCTTTAAAGGGGCGGTGGGGATGAAATAGTGGCTATTCGTTTCAAATTTTAGCGTTGTGGAATTGCAAGCAGTAGTACAAACAATAGTTGGTAGATCTATTGTTTATAACGTGAACGTTGTGTGGCTCCATGTTTTAGTTACAAATAGCTATCCTGGTAATGTCGTAAAGTATGATTCCTGTTAGGTGAAAACATGAAGTAATCCTCAATCTACCCCAATTAGATAGTGAATGTGTGTTGATAAGTGTATAGGGCTGGTTGAACTGGAATAGGCAAGTCCGGTTAGAGTTTGCGCCATTTCGCCATAAAAGCATAACCAATAGCTTTAGGAGAAGAATAGGTCATGATTCCTTTCCATTCTCTGAAATTTGGGTAAAATTAAAGAAGTTTAAGAGTAAAAAGATCTAAACCTTAACTATATATAAATATGACTTCTGTTGTTCATTATCAGCTCATTCTCTCTGCCCTACTCTTTTCAATAAGCTACTTTCACAACCCCATCTCTCTTTATCTGTGCTATACTATGGAGCCAAAAAACTACTTAAGGGAGTAATTATTAATTCTTAGAGCATCAAATGTATATACGATCTTGCATGTTTTGTGCTGACAATAATTAATATTCGTTTTAATGATGTTTAGCGTAGATCTTGAACAAAGAGGCGAAACATGATCCTAAACGGATGCTCCTCGTTCTCTTTTGGTGCATGTTTGGATTTCAAGGCTAAATCAAAGTCATATAACACAGCTTCTCTATCCACTCCTAGCTTGCCTTCCAAGGTTGCATTCACAAGCATTACGAGTACTTGGGTACCTCCCCAGGAGCTCAAATATCCAATTCTCAGATATCGCACTCCTAGAGGTGCGTGTGTGTCCGATTCATGTGGATTCTTGTAGGTAAAATTAATAGTTTGAAAACAAAAACGCATATTTGAAATGGCTCTAAGCATTCCCCTCAAAAATATGAGTTGTAGAACCGCATTATTATTAGGGATTGAAAATTGTCCCTAATGGATTTTGAACCTGCTCCTAATGGAGTTTTAGCCTGCATCTCTACTGCGCTTGAGCAAATGTGTTAGTATTAAGGGGTTCTAGCACCATAAATTCAATATATATATATTTGCAGGTAATGATTGTGAGTTTTATTAAATGATGAGTTAGGCTTCCATAATCCATATGGTACTTGATAACTGTCCAAAAAATGTCTCAAAAGTGGTAGCTCAAACGAATTTGAGATACATTCTTCTTACGTTTAACTTTTATTTCTCATTCCCATAGGAGGTATTCCACATCTACAACACGTTGCTTCGTCATCGCCTCCCATGATTGGCGACATAGGTATCGTATCGTGTGCTGCCCCAAGGAAATCGGGGCTCTGCCGGTCCTTAAACTCCCCAAAAGCACTGCTGAATAATTTCTTCCCACGCTGGAAGCCGATGACCAAGAAGCCAATGTTTTGGTGGCGATCAATCGCCTGTGTCCCTTACTTGATGCCCCTGCACCAAATTTGGATGTATGCCAAGACGGCATATCATCTTCACCCCTTCTTGGAGGACTTGAAATATTTGTCCTACCCTTTCTTGGGCAGGATCAGACAGTTGCCAAAGTGGTTCTTGACGGCCTACCTTTTCTGCGCGTATCTGGGGGTGGTGAAGCGGAAGGCTTGGCCACACTTCTTCCGGTTCCACGCGGTGGTGGCGATGCTCTTGGAGATTGCTTTGCAAGTGACTGGATATGTGAGTGGTTGGTTGCCCCGTGGGTTGTATTGGGGTAAGATTGGGATGCATACATGGACTGCACTCGCCTTCGGGTTCCTCTTCACGGTTTTGGAGTGCATGAGATGTGCGATCCTAGGGATGTATGCCGACGTACCATTCATCTCCGATGCGGCTTATATACAAATCCCATAATTGCAAGAAAAATCAAAGTCAAATGAGGCTTGATGTTAAAAGCTGCTTTATGCTGATGTTGTTGAAATGGTTTTTGGAAGTATAGTAAGTATAAATAATCTTCTGTGAAATGGGGATTTGGTGTAGGAGGCAGCAAGTACTTTTATAAGGTATTTGTTGTTATTGATGATCTTGCCTTTGGAAAAAGGAGTTTCTGAATGAGAGAATGGCAATCACTTTCTTTTTTCTGGATTTCGTAAATTGATAGTTGCATTTATAAATGCTCATTATACCAAATCTTGCAACACAAAATAACTTGTATCTTTGACAATTTGTTAGGTTAAAATTAGTGGTTTAATAGAAAATACTAAAGTTTGAATCCAAAAAGAAACAAAAAAATAACTAAACTCAAAATGAGTATCAATTTGAGAAAAACGGAGTAATACCATATAGCAATTTGTTCATCTTCTCTTTGTGCGAACATGAAATGATTATTTAGTTAGACAGAGACATTGGAGAACTTGATTGAATGCTATATACTAAGAAGAGGGGTGGGATTTTTAAGCTCTCCAGTTGAGACAAAATGTTTAACCTAATAGATTTGGATCTTGGTGATATGGGTTGCTTGGTTACGTGGACAAATCCAACAGTAGAGTAAAACTATACAGAAGAAAATTTCTTAAATTGTTCAGAGAAATTGGAGATGTTAAATTGTACAGAAGGTAAAAATGTACGGGTGAGTTGCAAGCTTATTGAAAGTACTGGGATTGAATTGCAGAAGTGGGCACATCCCAAGTTTAACCGCAGGAAAAAATTATTGCGGTTAGCCGCGAACAGAGACTAATCGAAGTGCACGAAAGTTAGTCCAAACACACTTAGACCTCCCTTAATTTTTTTTAAAAAAAAGTTAGTCCAAACACCACTTAAAAGATCCAAAAAAATTAAAAAGATAGATGTTAATGCATTTAAGAAATTCAAAGTGGATTTGAATTGTTTTAACAAAAGTTAATTTTGCTTTGACAATAATTTTAAGTTATTTTATTTGCATGTCAATGTTTCTTGAATTGTCCGGTAAATTTGACTCAATGTGAACATTAAAAATGGGTAACTTTGAATTTAGGAGAGTAAATATCAACTCCAATAGTTGGAAAATTAAGAATCGAAAAAGTTATTCATTCCACTTACTGATTAATAAATAATACACTGCTACTATATCATCTAATTTACATTTTTGAATCTCAATCATCAATCCCTCTAAATAAAAGCCGCAAAAATAGGGGCTAAAGAATTACAAAAAAATAAATATCAAGTGCTGAGGATGCATTTGATTGCTAAGTTAGAAAATTATTGAAAAAACAATTTATTTTTTAAAAAAGGTAGAAAATGAGAGGTGTGATCTGATAAAATCTGCTATTACCTTTTTGCTTTCCATGGAATCAAATTTTGAAGATGATGGATAAGGAAAAAAATTCCATAATAAGCAAGGAAAAGATGTAAAACGTCTTATCCAATCACTCATCTCCCCCTTTATTTCTTATAAAAGTTAATTGTGTTTTTAAACATTTTCCAAATTTGTAATCAAACAGGTTTAATAAAATATTAATCCCTCAATTCAATTTTTAAGTCTTTTAAAGATTATGGAACTTGGAATCAAAATATGCGCCACAAGACGCAAACACGTGGAAATGAAGTTGCAGTATTTGAAGGTTTTTAACGGAAAAAATGAAGACGAAAGTGAAATACTCCCTTTGATAGTAGCGCAATATTGACACGAAATATAATAACTATCGAATTAATTGTGTCTTGTCACGTCAATCATATTTTTATGTAACTAAATGGGAGAATACTATGATCCTAATTGTGTGAGTTTATGTTTAATCATGATAGTAGTGTCTTATTTATTATCATTTCTTGTGTTGTATCTAACAAAAGAACGAATTAAATCACGAATTGTTGCCCCTAATAATCACAAACAACCAGAGAGTCACAGGAGAAATGAAAATTTTCATAGATATGCAACAAAAGATCCACAATGCAAGGAGTACAAAAGCATTTTACGCCTGAAATGATGAATCCTGGAAAATGTATGCCACTCTATACATCTATTAAGATGTCGCTGAATTACAAAATTACTCTCCGTTGATTCCAAAAGAACATACTATTTACAATGGGATTTGAACCCACAACCTCTATTATGAACACATTCGCCTTAACCAGACAACCAAAATCCATAACATAACTCATATTATTCAGAATTATTGTCTGTAATATTACTTACATATTGAGTATGCTACAAGTTCTGTTACACATCTTAACCTCCCAACAGATAACTCAATGAGCACAAGATTACCATATTAAAAGTACTTACTTGAATAGATGAGCAAGATCAGGGTCATCCAGGTCCAAATCCAACCATCCATTCAACCGCATGTACTCGATATAATGATCCGGCGGCTTCAAGGCGCTGGGATTTTTCAGAGTAAACCCATGGATCCTCGCGAGATCCCGAGCAAGCCATCGAGCATATGATTGGTCTATAGGAGGCACAATCTTCAAGAGTATCTCTTCTTTCACTTTCTTCTCTTCCTTTGCAGCCCGGTTTCCCATTCTTCAAGTTAAAGAACCTGCCCAAGTTTCAAATGACATGGATCAAATAAATAGCAGCACCTTCTACACACAAACGATCACGCACAAACTACTGAATTGATGCCACATCATTTGAGTCACTTTTTTGAGTCCCAATCCTGAGTCTCTAGAACTACTCTTAGTTTCAATAATTAAGGAGTGACTCAGGATTGAGGCTGAAAAAAGTAACGCAACTGATGTGAAATGAGTACATTGGTTCACGGGTAAAGTGACAATAGTGTAGACATCACCCACCATCCAATGGACTGATACCACATAATCTGAGTCACTCCTTAATGGATGTGAACAAATCTTTGGATAGGAAGAAAGAGGTTTTAATGCTAAAAGAAGCCGAATAGGAAAAAAGAAGTTTGTAAAGGATTCAAAGCTAATGGATGTGAACAAATAGCAAGCCCTTCCACTAAAAAGGCTCAAAAGCGAGTATGCCTAATCAAAATACCACTTCTATTACTACGAAAGGAGGCCTTCAAGAATCAAGATCTCAAATCGTCTTTAAATAGGGAATATGATAATCTCAGGAATGGGGGCATAAATTATGGCAATCTGTAATACTTAAACAGTTGAGGGACCATCATGTAACTCTGAAATTTGGACAAGAGTGTAAATTTGAATCTACAAATTGGGTAACTTCTACAATTTGCATAAATGCAAGTGTGCAAAAAGTAAGAGGGAGGGTAGAATAGGGGAGAGAAAAATTGCAAAGTATGTAAAATTTGGATAACATGACTCTTGCTGAGTAAAGCTCTTGGATCAAGGTGTTTGATTCCTTTATAGGGAAAGAAATTGAACTCCTTGAAATTGCTTTGTGTGGAAAAATTTCCATGTGATAACTGTGTTTCTGATAAAAGAAAAAAAATAAAACGTCGACTTAATAAGAAAGTCAACCAACAAAAACCGATTACTCAAGTTCGACATGTACAGACAGTGTTCTAAAAATCGCGCCTAGGCGGCGACTAGTCGGAAATCAGTGCTCCCCCGCCCGGCCTAGGGCTGATCGTTTGTGTTTAGGCGCTAGGGTGATTAGGCGTCGATTAGGCGCCGATTTTTGGGTGTTGGAGAGACGATCGGAATTTCTTGGAGGGAGAGAGACGACCAGAGTAGAGGGAGATGGATGGACAGTGACGACCGGAGAGATGGAGGGAGAGTGACGACCGGAAGGATGAAGGAGAGTACATACCGGAGGGATGAGGGAGAGTGACAACCGGTGGAGGGATGAGGGAGAGTAACGACCGGAGGGATGAAGGAGAGTACATACCGGAGGGATGAGGGAGAGTGACGACCGGAGGGATGAGGGATGGAGCGAGAGCATTGAGCGGCGTAGACGTAGAAAGGGACGGGAGTGGGTTAGGGCTTTGTTACAACTACTTATAATAAAAAGTAAAACAAAAATAGAAAAGAAAAAAAAAGGTAAAAAGGCACGATACTTACTATTACTAATTTGCTTTTTCATACTTTTACTTTTCATGTAGATTTTTTATTTTTATTTATTTTATTTTATTTTTAAACTAGTAATATAAATAATATTGTTATATTATATAACTTATATTATTTAATACTGTTAGTATTTAATATTTTTATATAACTTATATTATTTAATATTGTTAGTATTTATTATTTAATATTTAGTAACTTAGTATTGTTATATGTTATTCACTTATTCTTATTTATGTAGAAATTTAATTGTACTATTTATTTTGTACTTATCATAACTTTTGGTTTTAAAACATTGAGATGGAGATGTTAATTTAAAAGGTATATTATGTTTTATTAGTATTATGTTATTTAAAATAATATTTTTAATAAAAAATCGTTTAACCGATTAATCTCTTAGGCGCTAGGCCCTCCCTCGCCAACCTAAGAGCGCCTAGCGATTTTTAGAACATTGTGTACAGACTAGCTTCATAAGCCGATAACTATACCAAAGTGCAACACTTGTTTCCATCGCCACAAATTGTAGATGATATCGTCCATATAACAGGCTAAGGCTCGCTCGGGCATCAAATAGGCACATTAAGATCAAAGACTCGTTCCTCGCACTTAACAATTTATGAATCTATATTCCATGAACTATAGAATTGTTATATCCCTGAGCATGGATAAATGATGATAAACATCTTGGCAAGAACGGATATAAATTTAAATTGCAAATAGGCATATCCGGTTTTAGAAAAGGAAAGAAGAAAAAGAAGCTAAACCGTACCCTTTACTTAATTCTATCAATGTAACCAAGTGTTGTCCATTTTGAACCCAACAGACAATAGTTGACTATATTATAAAGAACATAATCCTTCAGTTATTGTACAACACTGTGTTATAGGATGTAACAAACCTACCTATCCTACAAAAAGCAAAATGCGTGATTACCAAATTGTCTTATCGCAAGAACACATAAAAACAAGCGGTGCGAAATCAACAGCATATCATATGGAACAATTCAATCAAACAAATCACTCACTTTACGCATGTTCAGTTTATGTCAAAACGTAGAACAATTTTGGGAAAGCTCGTAAATCAATGGATCAGTTATATCAAGCAAAATAGAGCAAACAGACAGAGCTCCAACTGGAACCAAACAATCCTAGTTTCCTTCGTTTTGGTTGTCTGAAGAAAATCAAAGAGATGAACATTGCATCTTCTAATTCACGATTCTGGTAAGTTGGAATCACAGTATACATTACTGGGGAAAGTTATATAGTTCAATTTTGAACTAACATGGTCTAAAGTCCATATCTGATTTCTGATATCTCAATCTAAAATATAAACTACTTTGACATTCTGTCATCATAGAGATTTCACACTCCAGTCAGAGGCAAAGACACCATTAAATGGATTCAAATATCCTCTACCTCTTAAAATTTTAACAAAACAAACAACTATTTACACCTCTGAAAATTGTTGAATCCATTCAGGTCCAATTTTCATAAACCTAAGGATCGAAAACAAGAAGGCAGCGAGCATAAAGGCAAAGACTGGAAACTTACTTAATTAACAAGATTGCGAAGAGAGAGCCCTAAACCTCCGATGAGATAGAGGAGTTGGAGTCGAAGCGGATTATGCCTGTTTGGTTGCAAAGAGTTTTTCTATTTTTTTGGACAATGTTGGGGAGAAAGTTCTAGCGCTACTTTACTTTATTTATTTTTTTAAATATATATTTAGGAAAATGATGTTAACATTTTACATTTGTATTAAGGTACTTTAAAATTATTTTTAGTGTTATAAAAAGTTTTTCAAAAAATCTATATAAGTATTACTAAAAATAATTTTAAAGTATCTTATGACAATTATAGAGTACTAATATTATTTTTCTATATTTATTGGTTTTTTTTAGACCTTGTCACAGAGGTATCCACACCCCTAGGGATGGGATTAATCCTCTGCTACTATGGCCGGTGGCCTTGAACCATAGCGCATAAATTTTCGCTGCTGGGCGCTCAGTCCCAAAGGCACAGTGACTTATTAACTAGATATTTCTGCATCACATTAATTAAATTTAATATTAATTTTTGTTTGAAAATTTGAATTTTTTGTTGGTCACAATGATTTTATACTTATCAGAATTTAAAATCGAGAAATTTCAAACCATTAGTTTAATAATTGGCCAATAATAAACAAATTACTAGATACTAAAACCTGAAATTTTAAAGTTCTGAAAAAAATAAAAGGAAAGAAATTTCATTCCATAGAAAAGACATTTTATGTTTTAATTATAAAGGAAGGACATTTTTTGGGTCTCAAATTATTTAATCGATTGCCTCATGTGAAATTCTTTAATAAAAGAGTATTTTTAATCATTGTGTAAAAATTATGTGTTAATTTTATGCGTCAACAAATTTTTACATAAATCTCGAATCTTGGAAAAAAAAATGCTTCAAGGGTATTTTTGTAAATTCTTGTATAAAATTTGAAATAACTAATAAAATATAAACATATATTAGATGATATTTATCCAATTTTTTTTTTATTTTTTGCTTGGATCTTTGTATACATAATCTTTGATTACAATAGATTTATCTTGATTTATAACTCTTGATGAGTAAATTTTAAATATATAACTTTTATTAATTCCATATTTTATGTTTTAAAGATTTATTAAAACAATTGGGGGATGTAGCAGTGTTAAGTGAGACTGTATTTTACATATTTATTTTATAGAAAATCATTTTTAAAAGATTGCTGGATATGTAAACTTTTATAATTTGTGCAAATTTTACATAACGAACATATAGAATACAATTGGAGATGCTCTAAGTGAGTAGGAAATAAAAATTTGGAAACACTGTAATTGACCTTTTAAAAATAGCACGTTAGAGTATGTCCAATACAACTACAAATTTGAGAAAAATAGAGTGTCACATAAGATATATAGATAATGAGTTAAAAAAATATTTCTACTGTAAATATAGATAGTGATGATGAAGTAATATAGTAAAAATAGAGGAAGACATTGTGAGAGCGTCCTTCAACAATTGTGTAAAAATTAAAGTGTAAATTATATTTGTCAATCAACTTTTGCACAAAACATGAAGCTTGAAAAAAAAATCCAATATTACTTGTGTAAATCCTTGTGTAAATTTTGAAATAACCAATAAGATATCAACACATGATAAATGTTATTTTATGTAATTTTATATTTTTTTCCTTCAATTTTTTTTATACATAATCTTATAGTTACGATGGATGTTGATTTATAACTCTTGATAAGTATATTTCAAATAAATATTTTTTTTGTAAACTTTTTGTATTAAAAATTATTACATTTTAAAGTTTTATTAAAAAAATGGAGAAACAAAAAATTGACTTGACAGTATGAAGTGAGAGTGTATTAATTTGACACAAAACTTATTTTCAAAATATTGTTGGAGACGAATTTTTTTACAAGATTTTATAAATTTTACATAAACATAAATATAGAAAACTATTGAAGATGCACGGATGAGTGTATAGATGTCACGTCATCATTTTTACTTTAATATTTTATTTCTTAAACTTTAAAATAAAGTAAGTTCTAATTTATAATTATATTTTCAATAAAAAGTATATTGTTAAAAACAATTCGCCAACATATCAAACAAGATCCATATTTTTTTAAAAAAAATCATTAATAGCAATTTTATTGACAACATAATAAAAATCTTAGTGACACATGAATTATATCTTTAGACATACTTACATACCTATATTTTTGTAAATCTAATTATTTTTTTTGGTGATTGAAAGTTCAGATGAGGGGGGTTCTTAGTCCATGGTCGGGGGCATGCCACCAGGTTTAACAAGCACTTATAGTGGTTCTTATAGATCACTCACTAAAAAAGATTGTTAGTAGCACGATTCAAACTTAAACTTTACAAGCGTTTATGATATATCTAATTCATGTTAGCATTAAAAATGCTCTAAATTTCTGTGTTTCTAATATAAATTTTGGAAAAAGGCATTCATCCGTTGCGTAAAAATAAGGTAATCGAAATTATTGTAGAAAGCAGTCCTTTCAACCCGTTTCTCTTCTCTTCCTTTTTCATTTAGTTCTTTTCTTTTTTCCAAATTTCATTATTTTGTCATAATATAAATTTTTGAGGATATTTGACAAAATAAATTAACCACAAATGTTTTAGGGACAATTGATTTGCAAGAAAAAAAGTAAGACAATGGTTTAATTGATTGGGATTTATCATCAAACAGGACAATGCAAATCAATAATCATGCATACTCCATAGTCCAAACGACCAATTAATTAAAGTGGGCCAGCGGTAAGGAAAGGCCAATTTATTTTATTTTACTGTTCGTTTAATTTTATTAATTGTCTCATTTATAATTATTTTATTATAAGTTAATAAATTGTAAAAAAATATATTCATTTTAACAAAAATTTGTGTGGGATGATATTGTATGCACGAACTTGTATGATAGTAAATAATTATATAATTTTAATTATATTTTTAAACTTTCTTATTTAATATATATATATATATATATATATATATATATATATTTATTTTTTAGAATGGTTAACGAACAAACATACACACAGGTTCAAAGACCCAACACGTTCTTTACTAAAACTGGTAATTTTAATAAGGATTTTGCTAGCATAAATGACACTGTAAGTTTTGTAAACTTACAGTAAATTTCAAATCATAAATTTGAAAAGGATATTCATTCTTACTTAAACTCTATGTTTAGTTTTGAAAAGAAAAAAAAATCTATTATCATTAAATTCATAATTACAAAATTAAGGCTATTTTTTTTTGTCTTTTACAAGTCCATCCATCTAACATTTGTATCATTGTTAAATTGAATTGTCTATTACCAATTAGAAATAGGATACATTCAAGTATATAATATATATTTTTTATATTTATAAAGAGACTTTAAATCTATTAAAGTATTAAAAGAGGTTAGTGAATTTTACGCTAAAATTTAGATACTCGGTTTGAGACATCAAAAAAAATTGGACTTTTACATTTAACCATGTGACCATTTGTATCAATGTTAAATTAGATTTTTCCATTACCAATTAAAAATAAGATATACTCAAATATATAATATATTTTTTATATTTATAAAAAAAAGGCTTTAAAATATTAAAACTATTGAAAGAGGCTAATTGAATTGCTCAAACTATTACTTGTTTCATTATAAAGTTTGGTGCAGTGATTATTTACAAATAAAAAAATAAAATACTTATAATTTTAGACATTAAAAAAAATATTGGATTCTTAATTTCAAATATTTAAAAAAAACATGATTTTAATTTGAAATATTTTAAAAAAAATACTTGATCAATATGTTATGTTTAATTTTAAATTTTTTTGTCAAAATTTCTAATTTAATTGACTAATGAAAAAATAAGAAATAATTATTTAAAATATATGGAATTTACTATTTTGCATGGATTAAAATATTAATAATGATAAAGATGAGTTAAAATTTAGTAATATTTATCCTTAATTAAATATGTGGCTAATATTTGACTATATGGATTAAAATATTAATAATGATAAATATGAGTTAAAATTTAATAATATTTATCCTTAATTAAATATGTGGCTAATATTTGACTGTAAGTTTCATTGAAACTTACAGTGTTTTAGATAATCATTTTCCTTTTAGTAAGGCACAGAATCGGATATAAACCCACACACACACACTTGTCTACAATCGATGTGGGATCCCGAAGGACCAGTCCACGATCCAAAGCCACATTGGGCCACACCCAACACGTTTCTTATTTAAAATTTAATATTTTATATATTAATTTAAGTTTATGATTTTATATAGTAGTTTGCGTTTGCAACCAAATGCTCAAATTATATGTAACTTGAATCCTATTTATAGTAGTTCAAATGGGTTCTTTCTTCTAAGATGGAGGATATATTAAGGGTGTTCTTAAATACACCCACATTATTATTTTTCTCACCCCTATAATAAAACGACATGTGTATATTTTTATCTATTTAAATCAAATGAAAAAATGAAAAAGAAATTAATTTTAGATGAGAGTGGACACGCGTTGTTTTATAATTGGAGACTCCATGACCCCATCTAATTTTGCCCCCATCAAAAATGGACTCTGCTTTTATAGTTAATAGGAATAGGAATAAAAAAGTTTACATGCATGCATGTTAGTTTTATTCTTTTTTGATATCCCTGTATGATATTATTTTGTTCGGTTTTTATTCCCCCCCTCTTCATGTATGTGAGTTTTGTTAATCTCCCATAGCTTTGTCTACAATTTTATCACTCAATGCCTTTTCATTTACGATTCAAGATTTGGCAAAAAAATCCGTAAGCCCCACCTAATACTATTCTTATCTATGATAGTTTATTATGTTAATTTAGTAAAGTTGATATGTACAATTCGAACATGGAGTCTCTTTATTTGTATTTAATATTTTTTTATTTCACCGTGCCGGACGGTACGGGCAATACCTAGTAACCACCTATCACCCGCATTATTGTGGATCTCTCTCCCCCTCCCCTATAGCCCCTTCTAATTAATTTTAGTTTCCATACTTTTTTTTCAATTTTTCGAACATTCTTTGATTTAAAAATTAATGGGGTATTTAGAGAAAAAAATACATATATATATATGGAAAATTTGAAGTGTGTATGGATCTGTACGGACTGATATTTTTTACGACGAAAAAACGTCGTAAAAAGATCCGATCCGTATAAAAAATGGAGTATATATATATATTATATTATATTTATTAGTGAGAAATGACTAAAAATATTTATGAAAAAGTTTTTTACAAAAGAATCGGGGAATAATATTTTTGTAAATCAAGAACTTATTTTTTACCAAACTCTAAAAGGAGTGCAACGTTAACTTTATAGAAGATTTTTGAATTATAATATTTTATGGTATTGTAAAAAATTAAATTTGCACTGCATTTTTTAGCATATTACTATGTCTAACTATTTAATTGACAGTGCTTTAGAGTTATTTCAACAAGTTACAAATTTAAATCACATTATTAATAAAACACACATGATATTATTTTTGGGTTATGCAAAGTGAAGTTTGCACTCCTATTCTAATATTTTACTATGTATTGAGGTTTATTTAATGTTTAGTTCTGGTAAACGCACACTATACAGCCGCTTTATGATCCTCCCAGGTAACAGTAAAAGTTATGCAAAGTAAAGTTTGCACTCTTATTCTAAAATATTATTATATGTTGAAGTTTATTTAATTTTTAATCCTGGCAAACGCATACTTTGATGCCGCTTTATGATCCTCCCAGGCAACGGCAAGTCCTTCTGCTAAACTGATATGCCCAACACTTTTGCTATGACCAGTTCCATTTTTTTTTTGGTTCTTCCATAGGCCTAGTTCCATTTTTTTGTTCTCCACAGGTTTTTATATTCTTTGTAGGCATTGATATCCAAATTTATTTTAGGAATAAGCTCATCAAATTCATAGTAGGGCCACCACTTATAGAGCAACTCATGAGCAAGGATATAAATATTTTGACTGTTTCCAATAGTATATGACCACCGGAAAATCCAAGGGATAGAATACTGGCATAGAAAACAAAGAAGCACGGCATTTTTGATAGGAATGGTTTCATTAAGATGTTTAGGATGATTGGCTTTAAAGTTTTTGAAAAAAAGTTTAATCTTCTCATGGAACAAGTCTTCTTCATGATCGAATTTAATAAACCAATTATAAAACCAATGTGGAAGAGCTTTAAAATCCATAGTCGGCTCTATAAGGGCTTCGAACCGAAACCACCAAGTACGAATGTTATAAGAATTTTGATATAAAAAAGCTTTATGCTAAGCTTTAATATAATCTCAGTAAGTATAGTCTTTACCATATACTTTAAGAGTTCTAGGACTGTTAGGATTAACTCCTCAATCCTGAAAATCAAGAAATCCAATAATGAAACATTTGGAAAATTGGATATCCGCTTGCTTACCGCGAACTCCAGGATTTTTATTAACATGATTTATATTGACAGATAGATTTTCTGTCAGTATATCTTCATAAAAATCTCTTTTCTTACTATTTAAAACTGGAAATTCCTGGTCATGCTCAAAATATTGTTTAGCCAGGTGTATAGGATTGGAGAAAAAACATTTATCATTCTCCTTTAAAAAGATAATAAAATCTTGAACTGATTTTTTATGAGGATGAGGTGCTGGAGTATTAAGCACGTTTACAAATGAGCTTATGGCCCTGTAGTTGATTTAGAACCACTAGGATTCTGAGAAAATGAACCTTGAAAGGTGGATTTGAACGAAGGTTTAAAATCAATGTTGGTCTGTTTAGTATTACCGCGACCACGGCCTTTACCCCCCTATTAAGAGGTCATAGTTTAGAACCTGTCAAAAATTCACAAGTTAGAAAGTATGTTAATGAATTAGACTCTCCTTTTATAAACTCAATTTTAAAATAAAAAACAAAGAGTATAGCTTGCCATCTAGCAAAGATTTGTTTAGAAGCAATGTTTTTGACATTCTTTTCAAGAACATCTTTTGCAGCTTTATAATTAATTCTCAAGAGAAACTCTTGATTTAAAAGATCATCTTGAAATTTAGAGATACAACCGACTATAAAAAGTATTTCTTTCTTTATGGTAGAATAATTTAGCTGTGTTGAATTCCATTTTCCAAATGTAAATCTAGAAAGGATTTCTTTAGAATTAGCTTTGAATTTCTGTTTTAAAATTCCTCCACACCCTATATCGGAGGCATCAGTTTCAACAATTTTAAAACTGTAAGGGGAAACCAGTGCCAAACAAGGCAACTGTTTAACCTTAGATTTTATAATTCGAATTGCTTTAGTATGCCTTTCTTCCCAAGGAAGAGGGTTTTTACGAATGCGTTCATATAAAGGAGCACAATTTATATCAAGATTTTTATAATAATCAGCTATATAATTTACACTACCCAAAACCTCTGTAGTTAGGTTTTATCAGTGATTATATCCAAAAATTTATCCGCAAAATTTATAGAACGATTTATAGGTATAATTTCACCATTTGATATATCATGGTCAAGAAATTTAATTTTTGTTTAGAATAAAACCATTTTCTTGGCTGAGAGAATTAAACCTGCTTTTTTAATAACATTTACTAATATATTTAAATGTTTAAAATGTTGATCTACATTTTGGGAAAATACCAAAATATCATCAATATAAATTATAGTGAAAGTAGTATAAGGGTTAAAAATATCATTTATAATATTCTGGAATTTATAAGGGGCATTTTTAAGACCAAAAGGCATAACATTCCATTCATAGTGTCCACAAGGGACAGTAAAAGCAGTTTTATATTTATCTTTTTTTGCAATTTGAATTTACCAATAGCCAGATTTTAAATCCAATTTAGAAAATATTTTAGCAGCTTGGACTCTAGCTAAGAGATCCTTTTTATTAGGAATAGGATATCTTATTCATTGGAGAGCTTTATTTAAGGGCTTATAATTTATAACAAGACGAGGAGCACCACGCTCAATTTCAGAAGCTTTATTAACATAGAAAGCAGTACAATTCTAAGGAGAATAAGTTTTCCGAATAAGTTTTTTATCAAGTAAAGATTGAATCTCATTTTTACAATATTCTAAAAGTTCAGCATTCATTTGAGTTGGACGAGCTTTAGTACGAATTTTATTTTCAGAAAATTCTCTTTCATAAGGGAGAGGAACTATACGTTGTTTTCTATCCCAAAAGGCATTAGGATGTTCATTACAAAGTTCATCAGTTATAACTTTAAAAATTTGTTCAATATTAGACTTAATTATAGAATAATTCAATTGAGATGATATAGTTAAGATTTGAACATCTTTTCTTAAGTAGTTTATCTGTTTTTCTTTAAAGAATAAATGTTCCTTCATTTCATTTATCTCTTTACTCTGAGGAGTTGTTACAAATTCAAATAGGATCTCAGTATCTTCAAATTTCGTAATAATACCTTTAGAATAAACATTAAATGGTTCTATTAAACTAAGGAAATGAGTTCCTGCTATAATTCTCTGAGAAAGATTTTTAACTAATATAAAAGTCACAAGTATGCACAGACCTTGATTACATATATAAGTATTAGAAAGCTTGAATTTAATTTTTAATTTAGAACTATTTGCAGCAGTAAGGGTTTGTGTAGTTTTATCAAAATATTGTGTAGGAACTAATCCTTCTCGAATACAATTTATATCAGCACTACTATCAACAAGGGCTATGTCTATTAATAAAAGAGTTTTATCTACAACTATTATCTTGTTTAAAAGTAGCAAGATAATATTCTATCATTTTTCTCTTTATAGAAGGATCTTCAATACCATTAATACTATCTAGTATATTTTGTTCTTCTTTAGAAAGCAAATTAATACTTAAACCATTAGCTTTAAGTATTGCTTTATAATAATCTGTTTGAGCATTACATTTACAATCAGATTTAGAACTACCAGAATCAGAAGATGAACAAATATCATCTACTTCAGGGAAATCACTTTCTTCCTTTGAACCCTCTTCTTCATCATCTGAAGGGTTTAATAATACATTTATAAGTTGTTTTCACAATCCTTCATCAGCAATTTCATTTATTTTCTTTTTAGTCCAACATTTATTAGCATAATGACCTGTTTTACCACATTTTTTACAATCAATAGTACTGGGATTAAAAGAACGTTTTGGAGGACGTTTACTGGATTTTTTAGAAGTGGATGGTTTATTTCTAGAAGTATAAGTATCTTTTCTTTTAGATTTACGTTTAGTATACTTTTTCTTTTGTTTAGACGGACAACATGTAAATCTTCCGGGGAATCTTAAATCAAGACCGAACTGGTCACAAAATTCACCAATTTCTTTCTACTAGTGAGGTTTTAAGCTTTTAATTGAGCTTTTAATTTAATATCATTACATAAAGCTATACCTTCAAGTATACATTCACTTATAAGCATACCATAAGTATACTGTGAATACGGTATAGAAGTACCACCATGTTTACGAATAATTCTATCTTTAACCTTTTGAGCAAATAGAACTGGGAGACCAGCTATAAATTTTTCTTTCCAAAAATCTGCGTTTGCATCAGATCTTATCATAACTTTAGATATGAAAGTATCTCTATACCATTTAAAATGGGTTAAAGTATGGCACTTTAGATTTATAAGGAGATCTTTATTTTTATCTAAGGTCTTAGGATGAGCACCTATAAAAGCCATAATAAAACAATTTAAAAGAGAATAAACAACATTTTGTTGTGTAGTGGGTTCCTGTTTAATTTCAATAGATCTATCAGGACGTTTAGTAGTAACAATTGTTTGAACTATTTTTACAGAATTTGAAACTTCATTGCGTTGTGAATCATTTAACACATTATCCCACCAGCCACGAAGTTGGCAAGCAAAACTAGCAATTAGAAATTCAGCAATTTGTTTATCAATATTACCTGTTGCTTTACAAACAATAGAATACATAGTCATACTATGCAACTAAGTTAAAATAGCATATTCAGAAAGACCATATATAGTTCATTCATATATAGTTTTAACACTGAAATTAGAAGCAGTTATATTAGCCTATTCTTCAAACAATATATCTCGAGGCGTAGGCCTAAGATAATAAAATTTTCCTGGAGGCATAAGAACTTCTCTAGAAGAACGTTGAGAATAATTTACCTCTTGAATATTCATAAACTCATTTTGAATTTTAGAAACATATGAAAATTCAAATTCTACATCGGACACATCTTCGCTACGTGTTATAGGCAAAACTTGTTTTCCAATATTCACAGAATCAAGTTTAGGTTTTAAAGTATTTATAATTTCTTGACTCAAAGTAGATTTACCAAGAGAAAAACCTTCAGAGAGTTTAATAGTGAGTTTCAAAAGTGAGGACGAAACTGCAACCTTAGCAGAAATTTCTTCTTTATGTTTAATTTTAGTATTATCAAGAATTTCATCAATATTTTGTTCCAAATGAATTAATTGATAACCCATAGTTTGTAAGAACATATTAATATAATTACTCTGGTTTATCATACGTTCTATAGTAGTTATATAAGTAGGACCAGGCTGAGCAAAAGCAGTAGCCTCAATATAACTTTCTTTACCTATTTTAAAAGTTTGGTGTTCTGGAAGCGGATGTATGGCTCTTACCACCCCAGAATCGACTTTTCAAGTTTTATAAAAAGTGTCTAACACATTTATTTGTGGGAAATCTATTTCAGTTTTTACAATATGTTCATAAAACCAATGAGTAAAAGGAACAACTTGCTCATGTTTATTTATATAAGCATAGAATAAATCTTTAAACATATATTGTTGATCATCAGTATAGTAATCAAAAAACAAATTTCTAAACTCATTATATTTTTCTTGGAAAAATTCTTTATTTATTTCATTTCTATCATATACAAATGGTTCAGAAATAGTAACAACATTTACAGATTTAGTATTAATACCTAAATCTGCCATATTTATACCACCAAGTTCAAATATAGTGTCTGGTTCATTTTTATTCACTTGTTGTTCTTCACTAGAATTAGCCGGATGATAAAAACCACGCGGTATATTTTGTTTAGAATTTATAATTCCTTCAAATACAAGATTATTAGCTCTAGTGGTTGAATTTACAACTGACGAAGCAGGAGTATAGAATTCACCTTGCTTAGATGTCTAGGCATAAAAACTAGCTATAGTATTAGCTAAAGTATTTGCAGGAGTATAAAACTTTTCTGAAGAAGTTTTAAAAGAGTGCCTAGAACTAGTTGATAGTCTAGTAGTTTTATTATTATCAAATTTTAAAATAACATCACCATCTTGAAACTAAACTATTTCTTGGACTCTTCTACTTTCTACAGGCTCAGGAGGAGCTGCAGCTTCAAGAAGCCAAGTAAAGGGAGGAGTTATATCTTTTCACATAATAGTTCGAGGGATAGAAATATCAGAGTTTAAGATATTAGTTTCTAACATAATTGTTTTATCTTTCCAATCACATAAATGAGCACGCGGGCTCAGAGTGTTCATAACTTTATAATATATTCGATAAGTAAGATTTAAAGGTTCAGATTCAGGTTTCATCTCATAACCATGGAGTTGAAGATTTACTGTAAGTACGTCTAAGATATTTCTATCAGTAAATGATACAGAAAGATTAGGATGAGCATCAAAGTATACAGGCCCATTACAAAGGCTTGATTGAATCATTCCTATTAAAGAATCGTTAAATTTTAGATGACGACAGTCACGAAGAGCAATTAAAAACGAAGTATTTAATCCCTTCATAGTAAGGGGCTTTAAAGCAACTTGGACTAAACCAATATGCAAATATTTATATCTATCTATCTCTTATTGTGTTAACAAGTGTATAGAATCAAAAGAGTTTCCAAATGGAATAGTTTGTTCAATAGTTTTTATAGACATGGTTGAAAATAAATTAAACATACTAGTTTGATATATTTTATCGGGATTTACTTTAGGGATATTCCAATTTAAAAGTAGTTTTTTGATAATTAAAGGTTTAGATTTAAAACGGTTTACCATAACATAGTTTGATCTAGATAACATAATTACTAAATATATTATTTGTTTCACAAATAATAACAAAGGATTTCTAACTCAACTGTCAACGAATTGCGGAAACAGAAGCCTTAAAACGCCATATCTTGGCTTAAACATGCTGGAACTCCAACGTGACTTAAGTGTTGATCGATTAGAAGTAACCTCTGATACCAAATGGAGACGGATATAAAATAAGTAAAAAAAAAATTTAAATGGAGACAGAGATAGGAAAACCTTTATGTATTAATAATTGAGAGAGTTTACAAAAGAAAGAGAGAGATAGAGAGAGAGAGAGAACAAAGATGATCCCCTAACAAAAGGCATCCCAACTATATAAAGGAAAAGAAAATAAATCGGATACAAACATTTTACAAATCCGATTGCTTACATCATTGCTTACATATAACAGAAAATGACACTTTTGTATTGAAGTGTCGGCAGCGAGAAAAAAACCGAACTTTACAGCTCACTTGAGTTGGCGATTGTCTTCAAAATCAATTATAGTAGAAGAGGGACCCATTAGGCCTTTCTCTTTCTTGACTTTGTCGACAGCTTCAACCTGATCTGCCCAAGATAATCCCATATATTTTTCCATATCTTCATTTTCATCATCATCCTCATCTAAATCTTCAAGATTGATTGAGGGAGCTTTAGAAGACGTGGACATATCGTGATCGTCCAAAAATCCTAGTTGTGATATGAATGCTTTAACCATTTTCTTCATTTTCTTTTGTTCTCCATAGGTTTTTGTATAGGCTGTTTTTCTTTCTTTCCTTTCTTTTTTTTTTTTGAGGTATTGCTTGTGTTCTCTCTTAATCCAATTAGCAAAATCCTCATTTGGCTGTATATGTTCTCTAATTTGGTCTAGGACCCCTTTTGTGCAGCTTTGGGGGTGTGCATTATCACACCTTCCACCTTGTAACTTTAGCTCTCTAATTCCCTAATTGGGGTTAGAGAATTATTAAAAAAAATAAAAATTGGAGTTGATCTTCACATTCAACAAATCCCCTATGCCATGCCATAATTTTCAGACAAATTCCAGCCTAATACTCGTATGCATGCAAGTCTTATTCATCACACGCGATAATTGTACACTACAAATATTATCACATTTTGCCTCGGATAGGAAGCAAGAGTGTTTTGCCCCCTTTCATCCTATGATTATAATCTTCACAAAGTTGCTGTTCATCTCTCTGCACTTCCAGTTTTTTACAAACAAAAACTGTACAAATTCGACATTAGGAGAGAGCCATTGCTACCATTATCATTTTAAAACCACGAAATGTCCTCGATTAATCCACTATCCATTCTGCAAAGTGCTTTTTAGTTTTCAATTTTTGTGTGTTCATGAGCTCACTCCAGTAACTTTGCAATGTAAACCTTGAGCTTTAGTAAAATATTGGCATCAGGTGACTCTATACTATCCATTTAGGATATATCCTCAATTAATCCCCTAGCTATCCTGCCAAGTACTTTTTCCTTTCAAGTTGTATGTGTTCCTGAATTCACTTTGAGCTTTAGTAATAAAAAATTGGCATCATGTAATGTAATTCTTGACATAAAATAGGCGACTTTATATCTGCACGAATTCATCTGTTTGGGATTCATAAACATAGAAAGGGGCACTAAATGATTTCCACTTCTAGCTTTCTGCAAACTAAAAGACTACATCTAGGAAATCCAATTCCAAGCCCTGGAATTGGAATCAAAAATTATTTTTGACCTAATTTTGATTCAAGTTCTAAGTACAGAATTGGAGTTCCCGAATCCTATCCAAAACTGAACACTTCCTTATATCCACAATGAAACTAACATTTTCACATGTATAGCTCTTGCTTACCAGTGAAATTTAGAGGCATATTGACCATCGACACCGTAGTCAAACTCCAAAGGAATGTAGCTCCCAGAGGGACAATGGACACACCGGAGGGGCGACTGAGAGGGGAACTGGTTAAATTCCATATTGATCCTGGATATTTCTATCGGGGTTATCAATGTATGTAACTCTAATAATTAACTGCTACTTCAACAATAGCACATTTATATAACTGCCAAAATATTAGAAACAACGTAATGATAAAATTATTGTCATGCGCATATGAGTATAGATGGTGTCCTTTGGCAGTGTTCTCCCTTACAGATAAATTCATAATTGTGATCCAAATTCTTAAATAAACTTTACCTAATGAAAATCACAAATTACCTAAATTCTTTAATAAACTTTACCCAATCAGAATCACAAATTACGCAACAGGTAGTGATAACAATAGTTAGCAATCAACTCCCCAAGTAACTAGGAAGTTGTGAGACTCGGTTTAGAGAAATGATGATTGAGGAGAACAATAATAGATTATGCCACACAGTAGGGTGTTCATCTTCACAGGTCCAACATATTCAAATTCAAACAGATCACCGTAAATCTTAGCATATAAAATTAAGTATCAATACATCAACCTCAGCATTTTAAGGAAAAAAAAAACTAGTGACAGAAATGCTTCAAATGAAAGTGGGGTGGATTGGTCCCCTTGAGAGCCCAAGACGAACTTCCATTCCGTGATGTGTGTCAGCAGGCCGGAACGTTTCAGAGTCGCGTGGATCTACAAGAAGAATCATCAAATAAAAAGACTGAGAATCCACCAGTAGCCCATGCAACCCACAATTAGATTCCACAATACAGTTTGCTTGTCCGCATTGATATCAGTCAAACAAATACAAAGGATACAGAACCATACTGAACAGGTCAAGACAAATGACAAGACTCCTAAAAATACACAACCTCGAAAAGAAAAGAAAAAAATAGCAAAGTACTAAAGTCTTTGTAATGCGAACCTACTACTTTTATATATAAGCATTTGCTAAAACTATAACCAATTAAACTACTTACTGGGAATCAGTCTTCTTCGCTTCTAGAGGGGGAGGGGAGAGAAATAGGATATCATATTCAATTGTTTCTAATAAAAATTTCTTGACATCTAAATATTAATACGGATGTGTTTGGAAATAAGAACTAGTTCAAATTCAATTCTCTGTAACCCAACCTTTGATCAACCATGTGAGCTTAAAAAACTGCCGGAATTTTTGAACTTAAAAAATCTAAACTTACAAGGTTTTATTGAACTCAACACTTTTAGAAACTGCAGCTTAGTGAAATGCCAGATAAATCCAAAGATCTTATTGCAGGAAAGATAAACTAAAAGCAAACTAGAATGTATTTAGTCGATATTTTGTTACCATTGAGGTAATCTTCAACACCAAAGTCTTCCAAAGCTCCAGTCATAGCCTCATACCCTAGCATGGATGATGGTATAGCTCCCGGAGGCCTCTGAAATCTGCACATACACAATTGAATACAGCTACATTTATCACCATGCACTAACCGTGCCCCCAAGCAACACTCGTAAAGGTAGCCCTCCTAAGTCCTAATATACATATGAAGTCGCACCCAATATTGATACTTGCACAGCAACATAAAAATGCAATTACAACACTAAACACTTGGCGTCCTAGCATTGCTACACTAATTACTTGAATTCATTTTTTAAGGTTTACAACATAAGGTTCAATCCGAAATAGTTGAGAGAAAAAAAAAAACACTACCAATAATTCAAACACACACTTGAGTAGAATAAAGTAAGATTTTTCACCTCACAATGATTGAAGTTTAGTTGATAAGAGAGCTGAATAAAACACAAATTAACACGAGTGTATACTATAGATAGGCAAGTTTGGGTTTTTCAGTATCAATAATCTAAATATAATAATCGATTCAAGCTTTCTCCCTAATGACTTAACATCAATAATAACAAAGTAGAGTGATTTTTGAACCCTTGAGTTATCCAGCCCAAAGACTAAATGTAATCTCCACCATCCAATTTTTGGGATATCCACAACCGTTGGTTTTCTAATACCACACCAAAGCACTCATTCCCTCCTCATTCAGCACACAAATCTCTCATTGCTCTCCATCTCTCCCTCTCCGTGACTCGGTCTATCACCACCAGATGACCCATCTCTAAGCAAACTACTCGACCGCTAAGATTGGCACCATTACGTCTGGAGACGTACTTTCTCTAGGTTTTCCCAAACCCCTTCTCTTTCTCATTGTATGCAGTTTTTTATAGTTTTTAGGGTTTAAAATCGTGGATTTGTGGTACACGTCTCACCACATCCTTCATTCAGATCCGAAGAATCGTCAAAGTTGTACCAATTTCCTTGACACCAATGCTAATTCGAACAACAATTTCTACTGGTTTGTATACTGGGAAAACTTCAAAGAGTTTAGTTTTCACTATACTTCACATAGGTTGAATAATTATTTGAAGGAGTTGGGAGTTGTAGTTTGGTTGGCTACTTATTTGTTATATCTCTTTTTGTTTTTTAGGTACGTTCTTGACAGGATTGTATTTTAGCAATTTATTAGGTACTGATCAGGGCATATTTTTTTCCTGGGTTGAAACACATCCCTTCAAAAAAAAAAATTCTTCCATCCGTCCCAAATTTAGAGTCTACATTCTTTTCTGGATGTCCTATATGTGATTATTTGGCAAGACTCCTTCCTTTTATTCACCTGTAGTGAGAATTTGATTTGGAATTTTGGGTTGATTCGATTTTATTCTTATTCTTTTCCTTTTTTTCAATATAAAGTCCAAACTATGTTTAATGAGATTGGCGAATTCTCCAATATCTTTGCAGGATAGAAACAAACTCACAAGAGGAAGACTTGCAGCATAGAAATGAACTCAGAAGAGGAAGATAGACTCTTCACTGCTCAAAGTTTTTTTTTTTAATTAATTGTGACTATTTTAAAGTTGTTGATTTCATATAAAAGCACCCTCAGAAATCCTCTGTCATTATAATTTGTTTCTAAATTTGGTTTTTTCTTTTAGCAAATAATCAGGAGTTCGAACTTTATAAAAAAAAAATACAGTGTCTAAATACTAAACGTGTCCTTTTTATGGTGTTTCCAACTACTTGCTTGGGGTTCCAAATTTTAGAAAAGGTTGACTACATCTTCATTATACTTAGGCCATGACTTGGTTTTGTGATTGTGTATAAAATTCGAATTGGCTAATTTAAGTGGGGCATTGTCATTGTGCGTAAGAATCAGTATAGTTATTTTTATTACATTAGGTTGGTTTATTTAGCATATGACATGGCAATAATTATAATATTGTGATTGCTAGGCGTTGCTCGGCCTTATTTAATTTAATAATTGATGTCAGCGTTGGTGGGGAAGGAATGTGCATTTTTTTTCCCTTTTTTATTCAGTTAGAGGAGTCGAATATGTGTTTTTTGCTCTCCAAAACATCAATAGTAGAACTTTTAAGGCAAAAACTACAGTTAGGTTGGTACTACATGCCTTTGCGTTCTTTAGGTTTATGCTTTAGGTTTATGCTTCTAAAAGAATGATGAAAAATATATCGATATATAGGCAGTGGAAGTTGAAAAACTATATCTTAGTTACTACATGTCTTGCTTTCTTTAGGTTTCTTTAGGTTTATCCTTCTGAAAGAATGATGAAAAATATGTCAATGGATAGGCAGTGGAAGTTGAAAACCACACAAGATCTAAGATTGTACCTATCGAATAGTAACACAGTAGAAGGATTTTATAGACAGCCTTTGTATATGCTTTTACATTTTCTTTTCTCTTTATGTTTTGGTGTTAAACATTATGCTTATTAACATATACCAGCATAAACATTATATTTATGTTTTGATGTTTAGAAGAAGTTACAGTAGTGAACAATAATTCTAGCAAATGTAATCCTATTACAAGAATAGCTCCCAGGACACCTGTTATAATTGTCCCTGCGCAATATTCAATTTGGTCCCTCAGTATGGAACAATCAAACAATAATTACATGAGTTATTTCATAATGCCATCGGCACGAGATACTCCTGGTGTATACATATATAAAAAAGAAAAGCACTATCAGATAAATTTGAAACCCTAAATCTAGGAGCAAAATCCTAGCAATGCAATTAAGCAGCAGCAGAAATAAGAAGAGTGAACCAAATCAAAAAAAACAGAACCCTAATTAATATCTCTAATTAAGCAAGCAGTCATCAAATTGAAAGAAAAGACTTGGAAATCCAACAAATAATACCTCGATAGAATTTTCCTATCGAAGTCCATCTTGAGAGGAAATGCAGAACCATAGGTGTTGGAGAGCACTTTTCTCTTCATCTCCTCTTGTCTCCCAGTTGCCTAATCAAATCATATACATATATTCACAAAAATATAAACATTAACAATTCATTCAACTGAAAACGCATAAATTATTATAAAGAGAGAGTATATATCTATATACACATACAGATTGATAGGCAGATTCTAGGGGATGAGATCCAACGATTTCACTTTTGACCCCGTGAAGGCCAAATCGAAGAGCATCGCTTCGCACACCTCCGATTTCGTGTTCTATTATCTTTGGAGCTTCCATTGTTTTCGTATTCTCTCTATCTTTTTTCGATCTTCTTCTTCTTCCTCCTCTTCTCTTTCTCTTCTCTTGGGTAATTAATGGCTAGCAGAGTAGAAATTTTAGTTTAAGACTGATTAATTGAATAAATATAGAGCAAAGCTTTCTAAACAAGAAACGTGGTCGAAAATTGGGCCTTTTCTTCTCTGGGCCAAACTTTGGGCCGGCTTGTCCGTTCAGATTTCATTCGTTTTAAAGTTTGTTTGATTATTTTAAAATTTAGACATTTTCTTAAATCTGAGTTGTCTTAACAATTTTATTATTATATTTAGGTCGTGTTTGATAAAAAAAATTAAAAATTTTTTTATTTAGTTTTAAAAATTGTATTTGAAAAAATATTATTTGTTTAAATATAACACATCTGAAAACTGAAATATTTTTAATATGACAATTTTGCCCTAAAGAATTAAAAGTAAAGTTAATAGCATGATAATTTACTTAAATATAAGAGGGTAAAATATGTATTTTGTACTCTTTAAAATTAAGTTTTTAGTTTTAAGTGGAGATTTTACTACTTAAAACTTTAGATGGAAATTTTTAGTTTTAAGTGGAGAAAATTAAGTTGGTACTTAATTTTTTATTTTTATTTTTTTGGTTAACAAACAACTTTAAAACCATTTAAATTTAAACATTTTAACTTAAAATTTTTAGATTTAAATGGTGTTATCAAACAATACCTTAAATAGCCTTCTACACCTTTAAAATTGAATGCATTTAAGTTCAATTTGCATAAACCTGATGATCGAACAAAGGAAAAAAAAAGTGGGGAGAAAAAATGGCAAACTTACTAAATTAACAGATGGAGAGAAATAGCCCTAAACCCACCGATGAGCTAGAGGTGTTTGAGTCAATTTTTTTTTTCTTACAGGGTTCGAGTCACTTTGGAGAAAAGGATTAGGTCTTGTTTTGGTTGGAGAGAAAGTTCCAGTGTTTTGATTGGCTGGTATTGTTCAAAGTAATTATATTTATTATTTTAATATTATAATAATATACAATTTTAGAAGTATAAAATCTAATTTCTCAAAGTAATACAATATGACTATTTAATTTAGCCAAGTTCTTAAAAAAAAGAATGTCATTTGAGGCAATGGTGTGATTCCAATGGACAGACATTTTATTTTTTAATTTATAACGAGATATTGGAAAAAGGGGCTTGTTTGCGAATTTTTTTACAAAAGAACTAGAGAGTAATAATTTTCTGTAAATTAAAATTCTATATTTGAATAAACTCTAAAAGGAGTGCAATATTAATTTTGTATTAGATTTTCGGATTATAACTTTTATGGTATTGGGCAAAAGTAAGTTTATTCTACATGTTTTTTAGCAAATTATTATACTTAGATATTTAGTTGACCGTGCTTTAGAGTTATTTTAATAAATTACAAATTAAAACTCATTTATTAATGAAAACGCACATGATAATTTCTTTGGGTTACACAAACTTAAGTTTGCAATCCTTATTTTTTTATGCATTGCTATATATCGGGGTTCATTTGATTGCTTTAGACTTATACGAGTAACACATAAAAATATAATTGTTAAAAAAGTAAAAACGCATCATGCAAAACAAAATTTGCATTAATTTTTTTTTTTTTTTGATTGCAATGTTTGCACAAAATATAATTTTCTTCAAACATCTCATTTTAAAATTTTGCAATTGATAAATAGTGATCCTACATTGACACATACTAAAAAACAAGTCCTTATTTCAAAAAAAATACTATTTTCTAAATTTTTTCTCAAAAAAATATTCTTAGTTTTTTACTCATTTCCAGAATTTATAAAATAAGGGCCTTTTCTTTTCTCTACTTTATTTTTTTTTGTAAAAAGATTATTTAATTGTCATCATGGTCACATATAGCTACCTCGCGGTGGACTACTGCCTTTCACGGGTGGTCCTGTCGGAACTAAAGCGGTGGACGATAATGGTAGTCGACAACTGCTAAATGCAGTCGGTGAAATCTAATGATCGTAATAAAAAAAAAGTGTCCGGTAGTTAAAAGTAAATTGTGTAACTGTAAATTTTACTTGGATACACACAGATAAATGAATTGTAAAATTTCTCCTAATTCCAAGAAATATTGATTCGTACAGTAAAATAAAATAAAATTCGGAAGGGGAGATGAATATAAAATATAAAATAAAAAATAAAAAAATTATTTCACCTGACGTGCACAATTATCCAAGTAGGAAGAAAAAAAAAAACTTACTTTAGCAGTTGTGCTCATCCCTTAATTGATGTGCGTAGTATATTGTTGTTTGATTAATCCTAGATAACATCCACGTAACAAAAGCTATCAAATCACTCTTATATCTTATATTAGCATCAATAATGTGAAGAAAGATTAGAAAAATACCTTGGTGAAGAAGGTTTGTTATGAAGGTCGCCTTCAAGCTAGTAAAATTTCTTAGTATGTAGGGAGATTTTTCAATGGGATTAATATTTATACTAAGCCCTTGTTTGGTTTTTGTTTTTTTTTTTTTTCAAATTTTAAAAAACTCAACTCAAAATCAACTCTACTTTTACACTTCACAAAAAAACCTTAACTTTACTTTCTCTCTCTAAAAAAACTTTTAAAACACCATAACTTTAAATTCAAAAATCAAAATTAAATAAAAATTTTATATTTAAAACATACTCATTGAGATCTATAAAATAAGATTCATTTTGACTATTTTTTGAAATTTTTTTATGAGATTTTTAGTTGGTTGAAAAAAACTCAAAAAAAAACCAAATCCATTTTTCAACATACTTCTAAATGGGTGATTCGGCCAAAAATCCCTCAAGCCTACAATAATCCAAGAAAAGTCCCAGCTGAAATGTTTTGGCGTTGAAAGGACATCAAAGATACCTGTATATTTTTTGTGACCTTATTACCCTTGATTTTGCCAAATTCAAC
This sequence comes from Lonicera japonica, assembly GCA_021464415.1. Classification (NCBI taxonomy): domain Eukaryota; kingdom Viridiplantae; phylum Streptophyta; class Magnoliopsida; order Dipsacales; family Caprifoliaceae; genus Lonicera; species Lonicera japonica. The sequence goes on from CM038463.1 coordinate 25,175,452, forward strand.
ACTTAAAAGGAGAGAAAATCTCGGGCACAGCATATAAGGAAGTAAACAATCAATCACCCAAATTGCAGCTAAAAATTGAGGAATTATTTCTAAATTTTATTATGATTTTTCAAGATCTTAAACTCAAAATATTTATCATTTGTTTAGGCTGTTGCAGTAAAATTTCGTTAATACATATATATATATATATATATATATATATGAAATTTCACTAGAACTTTATCATTTTACTTCAAAAGTTATCTTTCATTACACTTTCTCAAATTATTGTATAAATATACATTAGTCAATTAAAGTTTTTAAATATTCATAAAACTATTCCTTTTTTTTTTTTTAATTTTTACTGCAAAAATTTATAACATTCACTGCAAATTTGTAGGAAGTTACATAATATTTTCCTGCAATTTTGTAGAGGAGTTTGCAAAAATTTCACTAAATTTTCTGTATGAGAAATTTCAACGAGTGAAATTTTACACTCCGATATGCATGAAATTCTTGCACGAGAAATTTCACAAAAGTTAGGTTTATTAACATGTTCATCAAAGCAAAAGGAATGTAATTTAGAGCAGCAAAGTTTTTCTATAGGTATGTGAAGTTCATCAACATATTCACAAGTTAGGTTATTAACATGTTAGATTAAATTAACACAGTGAAAGTTTAATTATAATTAAAATTAACACAGTGAAAGTTTAATTATAATTAAAATTCACATAGTGAAATTTTCATTAATGTTTCATATACTCCTAATGCTTCTTTCATTGAAATTAACTGAGTTTTATGTAGCCCTAGAATTTATTCGATTTAGTTTTTACCAATCCAATATCAAAAGTTCACTGTAGTTTAAATGTTTTTTCATATTAACAAACTAATCAATTGGAATGCTTTTGGTTATACTAATTTGACAATCTACTTACAAAACCTAAACAATTCAGAACACATTTCTGACAAGGAAATCCATATACAAAAAGAAAAGGTCTAGATGTAATGGAATGAATTGAAAAAACTAATACATACCTATCGTTCAGCACATTCAATTCTATGGAGTCACTAAGTTGAAGAAACCTTCTTAACCTTGCAATTGACTTTTGATCTTCATCAATGAAGATGTAAGTTATATAATGGAGAATCTAAATCTTATTCATGATTCAGAAATGAGATTTGAATTCATATATATTTAGAATGCAAGAAAGTCGATCACGATTAGTTACCTTTTGCGTTTTCACTCGCAATCGCTTAATTCATGTAATTAGGTATATAATATATATATATGTGTGTGTGTGTGTATGTAATATGTATTATATTGTATATATGTATATGTATAGATTTATGTTGACGGGTATATTTGTAAAGTTTCATTTTAATTAATATTGATTTTGTCCTTATTATTAGTTTGGAAATAAAAAAAGTGTCCTAATGGGGTTAAAAGATCATATGCTGGACTTTTTGTAAAAATATCATCTCATTAGGGATTTTACTCCCATTATCCCCTTCTAAATTCTACGAAACACTATATTTTAAAAACTCAACTCAAAATATCTACCAAACACGCCCTAAGAGCCCAAAAATCTACCAAAATCCATAAATAAGTAAATCCTTCTAAAGTTGTCAGATTTTTGAATACCGTAAGATTTAGACAAACTTTTTAAAATCCTAATTGAATACAACAAAATTTTAAAAGATTTTTTAAAATCTCAATTGATTACCCATGAACTTTCAAAATCTAAAAAAATCCTATAGAATATAAATTGAATACACCCTCCTAAATTGTGAAATTAAGAAGCTTTTCTTGTATTTAAAAAGTGAAGTGTCAAGCAAAGCACTTAATCGATATTTTAAATGAACATGCTGTGGTTTATTATTACATTATTTTTCATATTTTCATGCAAGCTAATTATACATTAAAAAATAATACATTTAATTTTTATACCTTTTAAACATACACAAATCTCATTTTTATAAAATACTTTTTTTATATTAAAGACAATTTCTACCATATTGGGTTTATATATATATATACAACTAATGATTCCATGATGCAATTTTTTATAAGGTTATTTGAGCTTTGGGGTCCATAATTTTATTATTTTTGAGTTAAGAGTTCATAATTTACATTTTTTTACTTTGGGGTCCAAAATGGATAGTTATGTTAGTCAATGGACAAAATTTGACCCAAAATTCTTAAAATGCCTTTAATTCTTTCATCTTCTTCATTTGCTAGGCAAAAAGAAAAAAACTGACCACAACGACACCACCACCCTCTCCACCAGCAACTACGTACACCTAGTTCGGCATCACGTGCGATGCACACCGTTATGTTACCTCCTTATACATCTTCTCCCTTAACCTCTCAGGCACTCTCTCACCGGACATTGGCCACCTCTGTTATCTCCTTAACCTCACTATCGCCGCCAACCAGATCTCCGGCCACATTCTGCAGGAGATCTCTCAAATCTCCGGTCTCTGACTCATTAATCTCTCTAACAACATCTTCAATGAAACATTTCCTCCGCAACTCTTAGGCCTCGTTTCGTTCACGGAAAGGAAATCAATTCCCTTTTCTTTCCCATGGAGGTGGGAAAGTAAATTTCCTGTCAAATTTCCTTTATTGTGTTTGGTAAACCATGGAAAGTATTTAGGTAAGAGTATTATTGTCTAAATTTTGTGTAATAAATGCTTGGAAATCACATGGGAAAATCAATCCCATGTGTTTTGGGAGGAATGGTTTTACCCCCTACTTTCTCCTCTCTTAGGAAAGTGTTTCCGGAATTTGTGCTTACCAAACAAAGGAAAGGAACGACTTTCCTTTCCCGAGTACTAAAATCCGTGAACCAAACGAGGCCTTAAGTCTCAAGTACCTCGAAGTACTCGACATCTGTAACAATAACATGACCGATGACCTCCCCACCGGTGTCCATCAAATGCCCGAACCTCCGTCACCTTCACCTCAGCGGCAACTTTTTTGGCGGCATTATTCCTCCGGATTATAGTCGGTTCCCTCTGCTTAAATATTATATTTATATTATGTATTTTGCATTTTTTTAGGGTTCTTGAATTAGGGATTTTTGGTTTTAGGGTTTATTTTGTTAAAATTGGGTTGTCTGTGCGTTATTCAATGATAAAGATGAAGTGGAGGAGGGAGATGGCAATGAACAAGAAGTTTTGCACAACTAGATCACAAGTGGTGGTGGTGGAAGATGATAAAGCACATATTTTTGAGGTGAAGGATTTGGTGGAGGAGATGAATGAGTGCAACGCTTGCTTTGACTTAATCGATAACCCTTAACCAGGACCATAGTGACCAAAATGGTTTTAATTATAGTAATATAACCATCAAAAGCTATCATAACAAAAAAAAATTAGGTGACCTTTGCATGTTTCATTGAAGCATTTCCTCTAAATTTTTGTTTTTTTTATCAAATTTAGGAATGAACAATTTTATTCAAGTAATGAGAAAAATTTATCCATAAAAATGGACAAACAAAAGCAAAGAAAAAGAAAGAAAAACAAAAATAGGATTCACCAACGTCAATACTAAATTTACATCTTAATTTACAAGGCAAAATAATCAAAATGGAAGCAGCATTCCCTTGTCTAGATGACCCAGTCATCCAGAAGTACTTAATAGTGTTCCAGAACTCTAGCACATACTCCCCATCCAAGAGTGAAAAAAGAAAAGGAATAATTCAATTCTAATCCAAGTAGTGTTTGAAAAACTTAAACAAGAAATTTCGATTGTTAAAATAAAAACCCTTATGAAACGAATAAGGGGCAATTTCAAGTTTTACTGGAAATGACTTAATTTAAGTTTGTGTGAATCAACTTGAATTATCGGTCAAATTTTGTGTTGACTAATAGTTTTTATCCATTGATTAATAGAACCATCCACTTTGGACCTCAAAGCACAACAAATGAAAATTGTAAACCCGTAATTCAAGAGAGACAAAATTACAAACCCAAAACCCAAATGACCACTTCTTATACAATATTAATAGTCATGAGTCTACAACCTACACAATAAAATGTAGACACGCTGTTACCACGCGTGCATCGAATCCACAACCTTCTTGTTATAAGAACAAGAAGTTTATGGATCATAACTCAAGGTTATTGAATCTATTATATAACATGTATTAAATTTTCAACAAACTAAATACATTGAAAATGGTAGAATATCTCAAATTTTAAGTCGTGAAAAACTTTAAATCATATTTTCAAGACACCTTTTTTCTTCTAACCACACTAACGAAGATGAGATGTGAATTATTAATTATTCTCCTTCGGTCATCATACTAGTCACTATATGGTGTTTGCAAATTGTTTTGATCCAAGTGAAATCTCATAAATATATCCATTATTCTATCTTATAGAAAAATGGCGCTCCAAGATTTATTTATTAATTTTTTTTACTTAAACTGATATATACATGAATATTAAAAAAGAGTTATAGCTAGCTGTAAAAAAATTTGGTGACCAACTACATGCTCTCTTATAAGTAGAGATTAATCGAAATGCGCAAAAATTAGGCCAGAGACTCTGTAACTTAGAAAAAAAAAAAATTATTGCACGTACACAATTGTTTAGTGGTAATGAAGTCAATCAAAACAGACTTTAGGACCTATATCTCTTTTATTATATGCTTTTCAAACGGGAAAATGCAAATCAAATAATAATCATACTTCAAAAGTTCCAACGATCAATTAATTAAAGTGAGCCAACGGTAAGAAGGGTCCCATGCACCACTAATCTATTATGCATATGGAGTTATGAAATTATTTTAGGAAAAAGTCGGAAAGATTTAGATCATTGGTTTATAAAATGACGTTTTAAATATTGATATTATTTTTTATTTTTTTTAATGAGTTCGTGATAATGATAAAAATTATTTGTTAAATCTGAGCCACATATATTTTTCTAATCAATGATTCAAATTACTACTCTTATCTAGAATCATTGCCATACTCTAAAGTACAGATACTTCACTTAGGGTGATATCGGATACGTATCCTGCATGGATATGCGCCATGCAACAAATATAGAAGGATACATACAAGATATGTATTCTAGTATCCAGCATTTTATATTTTTTTTTAAATTTCAGATACGGGAGTGATATGGCAAGGATACGGGATGATATTTGCGGGATACGACGGAGTAAGTTTTGTAATTTTTTTTTATTGGAGGCACTTTAAAAATAACAAATAATTTATTTAATATAAAAACCTCTAAAAGAGATTTAGGTTTTTCATTTACATCTCACTGAATAAGTCAACCCTTTTATCCGGAACAATCGACTAAAACACTCCATCCTTCGTTTACGATCATCGTTGTTATGTATTTATCTTTCTTCTGGTATTCAAGTCAGAATATTATATCTACTTTTAAGTTATTATGCAATTAAATTGCTCAATGGTTTGCTTTAATTTTATGAATATTCATGATATTGTTCATAAATTTATAAAATTCCTATAACTGAATAATTAAATATATAATTATAATTATTTTTTATTATCCGTATCTAAGACGTATAGTATCCTATATTTTTCTAATTTTGCAAATCACTGTATCGGTGCAGTGTCGTATCCGATACCCGTATTTGTATTTGTACTTCATAGTTGCCATATCACTATGTAGGCCACGGGGGATGAAGGCCAATTTTAAATTTCTTGTGTTTTGGCTTAATTTATTTTTAAAATATTTTAATTAAAAAGAAATAATATTTGATATAAATTTTATCCTTTTTAGATAAAAAAAAAATAGTTCCAAAATTTTCCTTTTTGACAAAATCATCGAGTCATCTACCCCGCCCATATAAACATAAAATAGATGCATGGTAGCTAGCCCTGGAAATAGATTGGATCAATCGCGTTCATGTTATTTTTTTTTAGTGTTTTGGAGATTATCGATTTGGATCTAAGTAAATATATGACTTTTTATTAGTTGGAAAACTTGTTATTAACCGTTAGATAGACGGATTATTTCAAGTTGAATATAGATCAATACATTAATCCAATAAGAGCATTCGTAGTAGCTATAGTAAATTGACAAATTTATCATACCCACTATTAAAGTGGAGAGAACTTAAAAGACAAACTTAATGCCATATGGTAATAAAAAAGCAAACTTACCATATGCCTAAAGTTTACTCATATCGTTGTACCTTATTCATATAAGCTATACGATTGTCCTTTACTTGTATAATATTTTTTTTTAATGCTTTATACGATTCAGCTGCAACCATATAGGACTTCTTTTTTTTTTTTAACTCGTATGGTTGAGCCCAGGGACAGAGCCAAGATTTTAGGTTTGGGGAGACGATAATATAAATGAATCTACAGTAAGAAATAATTATTATAAAAATTATTCAACCTAAATTTTACCATCAAATAATAAAACAAGTTAATGCAAAAATATAACATATATAATATGCCAATATATATACAATTACAAAAAATACACACACACATATATATACATATGATTACTCATGTGAGCAAGTTACATTAAACACATTGACTTAAAAATAATAATAAGTACAATTACCCTCTTACAATTATTTATTAAATTTATGCATTTGAAGTTGTACTCGCCTTTCTTTGATGATATAAAATGCATCTATAATATTATTAACATCGAAATCACGAGCAATATCTTTCTCAATATATGTGATCAAATAGCTTGTTAAAAAATCATCTTCCATCCTATTACGAAGTGCGGTCTTAACAATATTCTTAGCTGAAAATTCACATTCAAATGTAACTGATGAAACCGGCAACGTCAAAACAAGGTGAATTAACCTATCGATAAGAGAATAAATGATCGACTTTCTAGTTTTTACCAACACTTGGCATAACTCTGAAATTGTTGATAAATTTTGAAACTCTGGATGGATCAAAATATCAAGCTTATAATTTTCTAATGAAAATTCCAAGTTTTCTTTTTCTTGCTCGGTGAAATCCACATGATAAAATTTATAAGCAAGATTGCAAATATTATCTATTTATAAGCAAGATTGTAAATTTTGATGTATAAAAGGATATACAATTTTTATTTATTTTGTTGCAAAAATGTAAATCTTATATATTAGTCCGGGTGTTTAACTTTTCTAAAAAATAAATAATTAAGGAGGCCATACTTAATCTTTTCAAAATAATTTGAGAGGGCGAGCTTTTATATTTTTTTTATAAATACAAAATTACTACTATATCTAATATATTTTTAAAAAAATTTGGGGTGGCGAGCGGGGCCGCTCGCCCCCCTAGATCCATCACTAGCTGAGCCACATCTGTATAAAGATTCTCTATTTTTCTTATGCCAAAAAATAACATGAACTTTTAGCTTAAAAAATAAAAAAATTAGAAAAGTCTCATACAAGTGAGGCACACTTGTACGAGAGTGAGGTACCCTCATACATACCAGTGTGGCTCAATTGAATGAGCTTTTTTTTTTTTTTTATATCGGGGCTGTTCCCTCACTCTCATACAAATGTGCCTCACTTGTATGAGACTTTTCTAATTTTATTTTTTAAGCTAAAAATTCATACGTGTGTGGAACAACTGTTTGGCTATTTGTTATGTTATCCCCAGTGTAGCTGCTCAAAAAATTTAGTGCCAAATTTACAAATTTGTGAGTGCGTTAAATATATATATATATATATATACATATAATAGTATTATTATATGTTATATGCTCACGTATGATTAGCAAATATATGTGTGTAAGATTATACAAATTTTACCTACAAGATGCATATTAAAAAGTTATACTCGTATACATGCACAATATATATATATATTGGTTTTTCAGAGTATCTCCGCTCGACTGCAGAGACTAATTCCTCGAGATATTGTTGAGTGTGTTAGTGGGAGATCTCTTCCAAAAGAGTTTGCTCTATTCATAAGCTATAAATGTACACATATAATATTACATGTATATATAAAATTAATTAGTTTTAATTGTTTAACGAATATTAACTAATACTAATTTGTTAACTATCGTATCTTCTTAAATTAAAAGTATTTTTAAATGCACCTGCCGATTCTATCTTTTCACCCCATTTTTTTTTCTCACCCCACGGTTTTTTGCTAAATACATACTTGCAATTGAACCACAAGGTAATGGTTCACTTTATATAGCAATGTAGAGGACATTTTTTAAAATCCATGATATTTTTATAATCTTCAAGTCTTACTTCAATAGTAATTATATATCAACAATTGGTATTTACTAAATCAGTCCAAAATTAAATCAAATAAGTAGAGGTCATCCCCATTTTTTATTTTATTTTTATTTTGTTGACAGAGGAAATCATCAACAATTAACAAAATTTATAAATAAAACACAACAAAAACACATCTCCCACGTAAATGAGACCCGGATTATAGTAATGTCAATCAAAACATCTATTAATAGAAAAGCCATAAAGTGAATCATCCAAAAGTTAAATTGAAAGAAAACCCACAACTATGCCAGATATATTAATAAAATGGTACCGGAAAAAAAGTATAGAAACTGGAAAGTAAATTAACAATTAGCTTTCAATATGTCATGGAACTCTTAAATCTCGATCATCCATTAACTTGTAACTTTTGTATAAATTTATGTTGTGTTAACATGTGGTATGTTATTTACTTTTTCAAATTAAAAGATATAATAAATACTCAAAAAAAAAAAAAAAAAACTCCGAAAAAATTACTCCACAAATATACTTAACATTGATGGTAGAATCAATTCAAAAAAAGATCTTTAATGGCAGCAAACAACATAACAAGAGTGTTTTTTTTGTGAGTTTGGCAGTAAGTTTTGTTTGTAGAGTAAACAGCTAAAGCCGAAAATGACCATTCAACATATGGGCACACATCCATGTGCCATGTGAATCTGGGCCACACCGCCACTACAACAAACAGTATCACTATTCCTGTTATTTCCTGCTGGTGGATTTTTTGTTGATCAATGTCTTAATCCACAGAAAATTAAAGTGTTGTATCGGAATATATATATGGTTTTAATTATATTATATATAGTATACAAAAAAAATTAAGTGCGAATCAGTCCTTATAGACTCGACTTTTTTGCAACGATTTTTTGTCATCAAAACATTAGGGAAAAAATCAGATCTGTACAAACCAGTTCGTACCACACATACACTTAAGGCGCATTTGATTGCAAGTATAGAATTTGCTTGTAAAAAAAATAAGTTCTAAGCAATTGAATTGCCTAAAATTGAGTTACATGAAAAATGTCAATTAAATGAGTTTGATTGCCTTAATTTTTTACTCGAAAAATATTAATTGTATTATGGCATTTTTAATGTAGAAAAAATTATTGTATTTTTTTTTTACATAATTCTATAGTCATGATGGATCTTGATTAGTAGATTTTAAATATTAAATATTTATTTTTTTATTTTAAGTTATAGCATTTTTTAATGTAAAAAAATAAGCAAAACTTTGTCTTGAAATTTGTGCAAGTAGCCTAGAAGCCCCCCCCCCCCCCACACACACACACACAGAGAGAAAATATTTTCAAGATTTTGGTAGAAAAAAGCTCATGATTGCCAAAAGGATGGAATTTGACCACCTAAAAATTTTTAGCAATTAAACACACCAAAAGTGGCAACTTGGGTGAAAAATCCCTATTTTTTATGAAAAATTATGGCAATCAAACACACCCTTGTAAAATATATATGCATTATTAACTAATTATGGGTAAAAAGTTTCAACTTTAACATGTGATATTGTAAAGTGCTATTTCACTAACCATTTTTTAGGTCTAATGGTTACACAAATTTCAGACATTGATTAATGTTATCATTAAGCATTCGTGCATAAGATGTTTGTTAACACCATAAATCTCAATGCCCTTGTAAAACACTAAAACAATATTTATGATTTTGGACTATATTATAAATTAAGTTGTTTGTCAATAAAGATTGGTTGAACCGGTAAAGATTCAAATATTTAACTTGTAAAACTTATGTTAGAATATCTCAATATTAACAATCGATTTTGGTGAGTGATCTATAGGTACTTGTTAAGCCTGGTGGCATGCTTTGATCCTGGAGAACTCTCTCATCACCTAAACTTTTAGTCACCAACAAAAAAAAAAAAATTAAGTTTGTTTGGTTGTATAAATTATTTCATTTATAATTGTTTTGCTATAAATTAATAAATTGTAAATTTTTTTATTTCAACAAAAAAAATTGTAGTGTGATTTTTTCTGCATAAACTTATATGATAATTATAAATTATGTAATTTTAACTATGATTATACACTTTTTTATTTAATATCTTCGATATTAACTTAAATTTATAACTTTATATATTAATTTATTTTTATAATCAAACAGTTAGATTAAATAATTTACAAATTAAAAGATAATCAAACGAGTTGAAATGATTTTATGATGGATGTCTGAACTTTAATTAATAAAGTATGTTTAACTTTTTATTGATATATAATGCTGTCGTCAAATCGTACAGGTGTCACTATATATTTATGCAACCATTCACCTCCAAACCACCATTTCTTCTGGCAAGAGAAATCACTAGAACACTTCACTATAAAATATATGTAGAATTAATGTTGTTACTTCTTTTTTTGACAAGCAAATGTTGATACTCTTAATTAGTAGATTTATATTGCAATTATGGGTTCATTGGACCTTTTGGTTGGGATATAAAGTGTAACTTTAGTCTCATGAACAAGGATTTAGGCATTTAATTCCCATCCATTACTCTTTTGGTCCAATTTCGTTTAAATGGGTATAATTCAAGGGTTAAATTGATGAATTTTTTCATTAAACGTGGTAGAGATTATAACTAAAATGAGTATATCATTTCCACAAAATTTCTTCAAAAAATTCAAAGAGGAAATGGTCGTGATAAAAATTTGATGTGTTTGTTCACTTTCGACCATTCAAATTTTAGATTATCGTCTCACTTATTTATAGATTGATTCTTCTGATAACATTTTGTCGAAATGATTTACTCATCAAAATCATCTCTACCAAGTTTCATGGAAAAATTCATCAAGTTAATCTTCAAACTAAACCCCATTAGACAGAATTGGAGCGAAAGGTAATGAAGAGGAGCAAAGTCCCATAAACAATGGATTAACCAACATGGCAACAACAATGTGATAGATTTAGGAGGCGAGAGAGATATGGTCGCCTATTTAAAGATTTGATAATTTATACTACTATATTAATATTTAATTGTAAATATTTTAATATTATTAAGATTAGCACTCCTAATTTTTTTGAAAAATAATAATTATCACTCTCCATATATAAGAATTATCTTAGGTATGGCCTAATATATGATATTAATATTAATTAGAATAAGAAAAATAGTGTAATTAATCACTATAAATCACATTCAATAGTGAATCTTTAGAAACAAATAAATATGTGAATGCAATAATATTATAAATTAATAGAAATTGATGTTTTTGAATGTCAAATGCAAAATTGTACAAAAAGAATATATAATTAGGGTGGTATTATTTACACCCCGTAAATCTGCCACAAACACCCATTTTCAAAATTTAACTAAAAATATATTTTAACACCACCTTATTTGTCACAAACATTCTCGTCTATTGCATAATGTTAGGTGAGTGCTTAGCTACTCATTCTCCTTATGTAAATCGAGTTTATGTAAATACACTCGCTTCTCATTAAGTGGGTCTTATTTGGAAAACGCTCCCGTAATCTATTGCCCGATGTTAGGCAAGTTATTATAAACAAACTCTCCCCTAGTGAGGTGAGTGTGTGTATATGCACTCACCTCTCATTAGGCGAGTTTTAGGGGGTGTTAGTAATTAAAAATTTACATTTTGAAGTGTTTATGACAAATGTGATGTTTGTGATAGAAATAGGGGATACAAATAACACTATCCTTTAACTATGCAATGTGCGGGACGAGTACCTTCAAGATTTTACAAATTTACAAATAAAAGAGATGCGATATAATAATAATAATAATAATAATAATAATAATAATAATAATAATCCAACAAACGAGTTATTGTTAAGTTTAAATATTAAAAAGGCATATCACATCCTACCAAAAAAAAAGGGCATCTCACAATTTTAAGAGTTATTTTTTTTTTAAACTTGATGGTTCATTTTTACGGGGTGTTTGAATTTATTTTCACACATTTTAACTAAATTTTGTTAGCGGAAGTTGACAACTATTAGCCCCTGTTTGGTACCTATCTATTTTTTTTTCTTCCAAATTTTAGAAACTCAACTCAAAATCAACTCTACTTTTATACTTTTCATAAAAACCTTAACTTTACTTTCTCACTCTAATTTTTTTTTTAAAACACCATAACTTTAAATTCAAAAATCAAAATTAAATAAAATATATATATTTAAAACATACTCATCGAGATCTATAAAATAAGATCAATTTTGACTAATTTTTAGTTGGTTGAAAAAAACTCAAAAAAAAAATCAAATCCATTTTTCAACGCACTTTTAAATTCTATTAAACACCATATTTTAAAAACTCAACTCAAAACATTTACCAAACAGGCTTTTAGCTACCAAAAATTTAACAACTAGTGGCAACCAAAAATTTTACGGTTACCAAAATTCGACTGAATATATCAAAATCTTGCGAGATTCAAACATTCCCCGTTTCCTTATAATAGTATAAAATTTGACAGTAGACCCCTTATAATAGTATAAGATTTGACAATACACCATACTCTTGCAATAACAATTCAACTTATGTCATAGCAAACAAAACTATTTCATCTACGTTGTTTTTAAACTAAAATAAATCGTTCCGGACAAGAATCTATTATTTTAAGAATAGCATTATTTAAAATGAGAAATGATATTAGCACTCCACTTTTGTCCTAAGGCACTCCACTTTCATTTTTAGTGACACTTATATATGCCTTTTGGGACACTTTTTATGTCACTAAAAATAAAAATGGAGTGCCTTAGTAGTAAAGTGGAGTGCTAATAGCATTTTCCTTTAAAATTTTATTCATTAATTGCATAAGCGTGACAAAGTATTATCAAAGGTGGAGATGAAGTTTACTTCGGTCATTAATTTCGTAGGCAAACGCTCACCCACATGCAAATACAGCTGTTGAGTAACGCCACTCTACTCACTTTAAGCTTCTAAAGTGTGATAAAAATTTATCATCATCACTTCTAACCAAACTTAGCTCACTTTATCTCCCAAACACCATGGCTACACTCCTCTACTTTCTCTCTCTAGTTCTACTCTCTCTTCTCTTCCCCTTCACTTCCTCCACCGTCACCATTCCTCTTTCACAGTTCCACACAAAAAACCCACATTCGAACCCTTACCAAAAGTTCACCCAATTAGCCACATCATCCATATCAAGAGCGCACCACCTCAAAAATCCCCAAAATGCACCCATCTCCACCACCCCACTCTCCTCTCACAGCTATGGTGGATACTCCATTTCCCTCAAATTTGGCACTCCACCACAAACCCTCTCTTTTATAATGGACACCGGCAGCGGCTTCGTTTGGTTCCCTTGTACCGGCCGCTACCAATGCAAGAATTGTACGACTCCGTCGATTTCCACGTTTATCCCCAAGAAGTCCTCGTCCGTCAAGATTCTCGGCTGCGTGAACCCGAAATGTTCGTGGGTTCACCAAAACACTGACGCTAAAACTCGGTGTCTGGATTGCGAAAAAAATTTGACAAAATGCAATCAGATCTGTCCACCGTATGTTTTGATATACGGTTCGGGTTCGACCGGAGGAATTACGCTATTGGAGACGCTAGATTTGCCGGGCAAGAAAGTGCCGGAGTTCCTTGTTGGGTGCTCCTTGTTCTCGTCCCGTCAACCGGCTGGTATTGCCGGGTTCGGCCGTGGCCAGTTGTCGCTCCCGAGTCAACTCGGTTTGAAAAAATTCTCTTACTGTCTTCTTTCTCATAAATTTGACGATGCACCGGAGACCAGCTCGATGGTGTTAGACGGCGGGTATTCTTCTATTCATAATAAAAAGATTTTTGGAACACTTTTTACTTATTAAATATGTAATTTTAAAGCTTAACATTTTACTTTTACAAATCTTTAGCATTTTACGTGGGTCGAAAACAGGATATATTTATTTTAAGTGGGCTGAAAACTGGACATATTTGTTTCACGTGGGTCGAAAACAGGACATACTTGTTAAGGGGTACAAAATAGTTGGCATAAGTGTAATATTTTTTTATTAGGGTGGCTAATATTATTATTAATATAACCGACACTTTTATCTTAGAGGAAATTTTGTATTCAGTAGCATCGACCAATAAGTGTTCCGTCTTGTTTTTAATTTTTCAGTAGAATATTAAACAAATTTTTCCAACAGCTATGACTCTGGCAAGAAAACCGGCAATGTGAGCTACACCCCACTCCTAAAAAATCCGGTGGTAGCCGGAAAAGACGCGTTCGGAGTCTACTACTACGTCGCCCTACGGAAAATCACAATCGGCGGCAAACGCGTCAAAATCCCCTACAATTACCTCTCGCCGGGACTGGACGGTGCCGGTGGGACCATCGTGGACTCCGGCACGACATTCACTTACTTGAACCACGATGTCTTCGAGCTTCTTGCTAGTGAAATTGTTCAACAGGTATGCATAATTGATATCTTTTAAATTTAGAAAAAAATAAATAGCAGGTTAAATTATAAAAATAAAAAATGAACCTCAAACATAATTTTTTTAAGGAAAAGTTATGATTGAGAAAAGATGCAATTACATTTGTTATTGGATTATATTTTTTTTTTGAAATAATGGATGCATTGGTGATTTTTTCATTATTTTCGTTGGATAATTTAGTTATTAGTGTGACTTTGGCAAGTACATTATTCAACGGACCCACTAACTAAATTTTGTGTCTACGATAATAATTACAGGTAAAGAAGTACAAGAGAGCAGAAGAAGTCGAGGCCCTCACCGGACTACGGCCGTGTTTCAATATCGGCGGCCAGAAAACAGTGTCCATGCCAGCAATTCGGTTTCACTTCAAGGGCGGGGCGGAGATGGCATTGCCGTTGGAGAATTATTTCTCTGTTGTCGTCGATGAGGCAGTGTGTTTGACGATGGTGAGTGACCAGCAATTGGGGCCGGGACTCTCCTCCGGGCCGGCCATCGTGCTGGGGAATTACCAGATGCAAAATTATTATGTGGAATTTGATTCGAGGAATGAGAGATTTGGGTTCCGGCAACAGTCCTGCAATTAAGTCACCAAGATATTGCAGGGATCAGACAAATCAATAATTATTATCTTTAGTTTTTTTTTTTCTTTCTTTTTAACCTTTTTTTTAAATCATTAAATTGACCTTTCCCAATTGAAGTCAAGTGCTAATTATTGTTCTTCATTTTATTTTTATTTTTTTTTCCATTTTATAATAAATAATGTAAGAATGAAATTGGGTAACTGGTTGAGGCGATGAGTAAATTCTCCAACTAAATAAGAGTTTGGCACTTTGGCGGATCACGTTCTCATGGTCCATTGCTAACCTTTTAGTAAATGTCGTCTGATTTGAATTTGGTTACATATAATTTGAAAAATGTAAGCCATAATAATAGTTAAGTGGTTTAGTACTATCCTTTGTCGGAACTTGATTTATAATTATATGTGGAATTTGATTTGAGAAATGTCTCCCTGTTTTATTTAATAGTAAATGTTTTGGAGATAATTTTGGGTAACGATATTAATATTTCAAAAAGAGTGTTAGTACAAGCACCCTAAAAATTTTATATAAACATCAATTATTTAAGCACCTATACTAAATTTTTAAATTTGTAAAAGTACCCTTAGTAATTAGAGCACCCAAAAAATGCATATTTTCTTTTCTTTCTTTCTTTAACAAGAAACCATCAAAAGTTATATACTTAAATTGCAGCATATATAATACTATTGTAATCAATTAACTTAAGTGAAGCTCGGCTCCTAAGTCAATTTCTATGTAAAAAACACTAAAGTTGGATTTTATAAGTTTGTGGGCAGGATATTGTTAGAACTATTTGTGTTTTTGTTGGATCTTTAATGGGGATGCAGTTTGTGTTTTTGGGTCATGTTTTGTCTAACTAAACTGGACATGACTAGAAAACCAAAAACTTGATCACGATATGATACAACAACATGACACAACCCAACATACACAATTACAAAATTTCGGGCCAATTTCGTTTCGTTTCATGATATATTTATGTGTTGTTTTTAAAAATGCCGCCCGTTATTCTTTATGTATGTAGGGCTACATCTTGCAAAAAACTTATAAATGGTTGGGGTTGAATCTGGGTGCTTGCAAATTAATATATGTTTCGATTATCAAGAACATAAATAAGGAGGCCGGCATATAGAAAACAAAAAAGCCAAAAACAAAAATTCTAAATCTGAACATAATTTGCAACTTTTGGCTTGAAAACAATTAACACAATTGCCTATTTTTAAATAAAAAAGACTGATTTTAAAAATAAATTTTCGTTCCCTTTCAAGAAAACTCTAATCGAGGATTATAATTAAATTTTTAATATATAGGAAATAACATGTAACAATGGACTAAACAAACAACATAACTCCCTCAACATTAAAATTAATTATTTTCAATATGTCTCAAATTATATTCAAGTTTGTTATTAAAAGAAAAAAAAAACCATATGGGTGGCTTTAAGAGGTATGATATAACTAGTGACTTTTTTTTAAAAGGGGGTTAAAACTGATTCTTAAGGGTGCTTTAACTAGCACCCTTTCAAAAAACACCTTACTTGGTTACTAAAGATCAAGTATAAGTCTATATATTCGATTATTGACAAGCGAGTAAAATATTATCAAGTTTATACTTTGTCCTTCATAATTGAGTAACGTACACTTTACTCAATCGTCAAATACCGAATAAAAAGTGTACTCGGTTGTCAAGGATCGAATGAAAAGTGAGAGTGTTTTCAAAAGATATTAATCATATTATGGATGCTAATATCTCCACCCATACTTTTTATACATTTTTATTGAATTTTAATATTACATAAATATATCTCGCATTGTAATGTATTTTAGAATTTATACATGGCTAGAAAGAAAAGGTTTTTTTTTTTTGGATAAATATTCATATAAGGTATAGATTTTAAGAATAAAGTAAGCATATCAATCAAATTTTAGTCGAGCAATAATAGTGTTCCTTAAATTTAAGTTATATTTATATATAGTTTATTTTGTACTTTTTTGAAAATGTAAAAATAATTTTATAATCTTACAAACTTATCAAAAATCTTGTTTGCGCCTTATGCATAATATATGGGCGGTGTATTTACATTCTCATATTTATCATAAATACCCCTTTGTCACAAACATACTTTTATGGTAAATTTATTATCATTAACACTTCCCTAAGGCCCGCCTAATGAAATGTGAGTGTAGTTACATACAAATGGACGCATGGAGAGATTTTGTTGGTAAGAACTCAGTTATCCTCAGGCAATAAAGTGTTTAGACTTTAGAGTGTTTTCCAAATGAGATTTGCCTAATGATATGTGAGTGCATTTACGTAAACTCGGTTCAAATAGAGAAAGTGTGTTACTAAATATTTACCTAATATCAGACAAATAATAAATAAGAGAAATATTAAAATATATTTTTAATTAAATTTTAAAAAAAAATATTTGTAACACATTTAACTGACCTAAATAACAATGCCTTAATATATTGATACCTATATTGAGCTTCAATACTTCATAAATGCTGCCGGTGCACGCATTATATTCTCAAAAGGAATAGTGAGGGCATTTTTGGGGGGACAAATAAAGTGGAGGATTGAGGAAAAAGGCTGGCAGAGGGAAGCTTCCCTACAACTTTGTGGCACCCCTCGTATTTGTCTTTTGACCTTTTAATATTCTTATCGCTGGAAGGATTTGATTGGAGCCTTTGTGCAATGCGCACTCACTGCTAAATTTTGGAGGTTGTCTTCTATATCAATAAGATATCCTTATTACCAAATTAATTATATTTATCATTAAAATAATATATAAATTTTAAAATATATAATATAAAATTTTAAAATAATAATATAATCTAACAAAAAAAATAATTATTTTGACAATATGTACAATTTATATCAATAATGTTATGTTCATGAAGAATATGTAAAAGGTAATACTATTGTTAAATCAATTATAATTATGTCAAAGTAATGTACAATATTAAAAATGTATAATATAATTTTTCAAAGCATTTCTATTTTCTGACAAATGAATAATTGCTTTAAGAATATGGGTACCCAATACCATTTTTAACTACACCTAGTTCTTAACTAATTAAGTAATAATTGTGTTATTAACTTTTTAAATTATTATTTACGTGACATTATTCATTTTATATAACAAATTAATAAATAGCTGAGAAGTTTATTTGAACAAAACTCAATTGCTTCTGGAAATTAGTGATTTGTCCAACCTTTTGCCCCATTCTTTTTGTGTTTATCCTATTTGAAAATATATTTTTTTAAAAAAAGAAATGTAAATATATGTCTAATACCAATATTAAATAACAAACAGTTCGGAAACATTGGATTTAAAGCAAAACGCCCTAACAAATTAGACTTCTCCTTTATAAAGGGTAAAGATGATTGCGTAAATTGGTTTAAGTTTTTTTTAAATGCTATCCATATTGTGAAAATAATTATTTTTTTTATCAAATTTTTGTAATACTTTAAGAGATTGTACTTCATATTTTTAAAATTATATATTACTCTGACAATAAGCATATTTACTTTAATAATAATACCACCGGCAATGCGGATATGTGAGAGATTGAAACTCGGTGATTTAAATTTCATAAATTGTTTATTATGTTCTAAATGATAAGTGGATCAACACCCTGGGTAAAGATTTTTTTTAAAATAATACAAATATTATTGTAAGAGTGATTATATTTTTTAAGAGAACAAATATTTGCAATTTTTGATAGACAAAAGTATGAAAGAAACAATTTTTTTTCCTTATTAGTCCATCAGTTATAAACATTTTATTCGTTGTAGTACTCGTAGTAATGATGAAAGGGTTCAAAGATTTTAAAAGAAGGATGGTACTCCATTTTTTTGTGGAAGGATCTTTGGTACTTCTTATCAATATCCTACTGGAGATATTTTCAAACAGACCAAATGTTGACATTGTATTACAATGATTCTTTTTTTTCATAATAGTCCATGAAAAAACCAATCTTTCGATCATATTAGTACTCTTAATATTGGATTTTACACTGGGATCAGCGCTCCCGGTCAAATCCCGCCAGTTATCGGCAAAAAATATTGGATGTTTTTGCTGCCAGTGACAATTAGCGCTGTTTTGTTTTGTGCCTTTAAACCACCGTAATTTGTTTTGTGTATGTCTCACCTTTGAGTTTGTTTTTCAATTAAAAAAAGAAGTTAGGATTGCAAGATTAGAAATTTAATGTTGATAGCAGGTAACCATTTAAGTGTTCAAGTTAAGTTCATTGCACATTTGACAATTGACAAAGTGTTACAAAAAAAAAATATTGACATCATTTGATAGAGGAAAGTGTCAAAAAGCGCTTAATTGATACATGTTTGAAATAGATCCACAAAATAATTTGTTTGCCTTTTCACGCTATTGATATTTTTTTTTAAAAAAAAAAAAACCCACAATGACTTAAAGCGCAAGTTTCTTTTTTCTAGCCAGGTTGTCCGCTTGTGATTGGTACATCATTATTCTAAATTTCTAGTCATGTTGTCCACTTGTCCTCTACATGTTTCGTTAATCTCACATTTAATTTCATCATTTGTACAAATTAATAAACTCTTGTATATGCACTTGGTGCGCGCAAATCACAGAAAAAATTATGATCTCATTTAAATAAAGAGCTATACTTTCCTCTCCGCAACAACTCAAAATTAAGATTTTCATTTCATTTTTTAAGATATAATTATCAAAGCATATCTCGTGAACTAATTAATCCTGCTTCCGATATTTTTTTAATAACAATATGTTAGAGTCTTCTTCTCCACGGAATCAATTTGAATTGCGCAACTTGTTTTAACCTATTATTTCATTTAATCTTGGTATATAATATTTTCATAAAATTCAATTATTTCCATTCACATTATCAAAAACACCCTTAAATAAAACAATGCATCATAGGTGAATGCGTTATACTTGAGCTATATATATATATATATATATATAATTTGGCCACAAATTCAAGAACTCAAAACAACCAGTCTACCATTCAATTCATATTCTTACCAAAAAAAAAAAAAAACCAACAACAACAAAAAACAAACAAACAAACCCCTCCAAAGAAACAAATCCCAAAATGAAGTACGCACGGTTGCCGGCAAATCCAAAGTCCAACACTGACCCAACAACCTGCGACCAAAAAGGAAAAAAACAAATTTCTCCCACATTCATTCTTTCAAAATCCCAAATGAGGCAAAAATACACGACATTGTATAGTTAGTACTTGGTAACGATGACCATCCCTTTCAACGCCAGAGTTTACATTATAGTTTCTCGGATTCCAATTCGTACTACTAGCATTATCATTAGTAGTTACATATTGGCCTCTCCCATGGGTTTCCAATTCGTACCACTAGCATTACCATTATATTGGCCTCTCCCACGGCCTTGAGTTGAGGCGGGGGCAGAAAAATGTCCATTATCATTATACTTTCTCGGGTTCCAATTTGTACCACTAGCATTACCATTAGTTACATATTGGGGGGCAGAAAAATGTCCATTATCATTATACTTTCTCGGGTTCCAATTCGTACCACTAGCGTTACCATTAGTTACATGATGGCCTCTCCCACGGCCCTGGGTTGAGGCAGGGGCAGAAAAATGCTCACTATCATTATACTTTCTCTGGTTCCAATTAGTACCACTAGTATTACCATTAGTTACATATTGGCCTCTTCCACGGCCTTGGGTTGAGGCGGGGGCAAAAACTTGTCCGTTATCATTATAGTTTCTCGGGCTCCAATTCGTACTACTAGCATTACCATTAGTTACATATTGGCCTCTTCCACGGCCTTGGGTTGAGGCGGGGGCAAAAACTTGTCCATTATCATTATAGTTTCTCGGGCTCCAATTCGTACCACTAGCATTACCATTAGTTATATATTGGCCTCTCCCATGGCCCTGAGTTGAGGCGGGGGCAAAAAACTGTCCATTATCACGCGCATTTGATTGTAAACTTCGTCCCCACACATCACCCCCCCGGCCCTGTACTGACGTGGGGGCCCCAAAATATCTACTCTCGCCCACATTTGTTTGTAAACTTGGACCCCACTCACCACTCCAACGGCCCTGTGCTGCTGATGTGGCAGCACCATTATATCCATTATCTTGCGTATTTGATTGTACATTTTGTCCCTCTTCATGACTTCTATTAGAAACAGAGGTACTGAAGCTTTTTCTTGGTGTCCATACATAATTGTCGGCAAGTTGACGTGATCTCCCATAGCCATAAGAGTCAAAGCCCCGACCTGTGTCTGATATATTTAGCTCTTGTATGCGTTCAGTACAAACACCTATGCTGCTCATAATCGGTTTTCCTCTTCCACCCGTGAACCCTCTACCCGCTGGTTTGCATAGAACTGGGGAAGATTTATGTGAAATGGATTTTGAGCTATCGCACGGTTGTCTCGGCCTTTGTTGATATTGTGTTCTGAAATTACTTGTATACCAGATAAATCAAAAAAAGGCACTAGTTAGGTGTAGTCCATATCAGGGCCGGCTCTAGGAATTTTGAGACACCAATCGAAACTTAATATCGACGAAAATTGGGGCCCCATATGATGCGACTCTTCAAATCCTTTTCCATGTAAGATTCGAAAAACATTTTAGAAAGTTTTGGAGATGCTGTAATATTTGAATTTTCATATAGGGTATTTACATTCGAATTTCATTAGTTTCATCCGATCCCCCTCCCTCCTGTTGTATTTATGCATTGTTGGTATAAAAGAAATTCGAAATTCCAGTGCAGATTTGTGGTTCACATTCATTAGAACTAATTCGAACATATTTTGGACTACGTCGCATTTCCTTCGATAAATGTCAAGATCATTTTATCACATGGCATAAAATCCTTGTGATTGTGAGGTCCATAAAATGCTGGTAAACCGCATCCAAACCAGGAAAAACAAAAGGACGATCGTTCGCTATAATTATAATACAAGCGATGCCGTACCTGTTGCTTGGCCAGTTTCTTTGATATTCGTGCCAAAGCTGCGTCTCCTCAATGTCTGATTCGCTTATTGTCTGTTTCAAATTTGTAGATTCAGATGTACTAAATTTACAAGGCAACTGATATACTTATATTAACCTGCTTGTAATTTTGATTATAAAAGCGATATACTGAATTAATTTTTATTGCAATGCAACAGTCATGCTAACAACTATTTTGAGACAGAGGGAGTATACCTTCTCAGGGACATTAACGCCCTCAAGAAGGCGAGGAATAAATTTGCTTTGAGGAGGCAGCTCATAAAATACGCGTCTGATGAACAAAACACATTAAAATGAATCGTTGTAAAATAATTTATATAACCCATACTTTCAATTGAGATTCTTAGTGAACTTACAAAACATTGTCTCGAATGTCGCCCTCAAAATCAGCAGCATTTGAGTTATCCAACTTGAGGCCCATAAAACCATCCAACTCCCTATTTGACAATTTGACATTGTGTAATTTGTTTCTTTTAAGAGTAATAAAAGCTAAAAAAATTACATACATTACATTTTCGAAATCCCAAGTTGGCTTACCTCAAAATGGTATCAGTTTGGTTCATTGATGCTGTTTGTTTTTTGCTTAATAGCAAAATTTGTGAGCCCAATTGGCTTGAACTTCTCACAAACAATTGATCAATGTTTCTTGCATTCCTCATTGCTTCCTCCTCCTATAACAAAAGTATAAACATAAAGAATATTTCATATATATATACATACAAAAGTATGAATTTTTAATTCATTTATTTAGAAACAAACAAGCAAAAGAGTTAATTTATCAAAAATGTACGCCTTACAGTCAGTTCTTTCTCCAGCTTTCGAGTCACAGCTAAAAGTCTTTCTTCATCTATAAAAGAAAGCTTGGTAATACCCTTAAGAAAAGATCAAAACAATAGATAACAAGTTACAAATCAACTAAGCTCACAAACCAATTGTGCCCAAAGTGGCGCATATATATAATTATATGTACAAACAACAGAAAGTGGATAAAATTATATGTACGAAATGTTAGCAAATTAACCTGCCACATAAAACGTTTTCCATCCATGTCAACTTCAAAATCTACACAACAAAGAAGAACAGAAGTTAACTTTCTAAATTTTGATAATTTCACCAATGCAAGAATTATCTCTAAAGAGACCTTACCTGTAGGATAGAAATCAATGATTTCAGAATTCTCATCAGACATTAGAGGCTGGTAGGCCAGAGGCAGTGCATGAGCGCTACGTATACACGAGCAAGTATATTCTGTTAGTTTATTATCATTGGGTATTAAAATATTAAACCAAGTGTCGAAATTAAAAAAGAGAGATTTTATGTCACCTTCTAGGGGGAAGAACACCGAGGAGTTGATCAAAAGGCTTAAATGGTGAACCTTTTTGGAACATAACTCTTGTTTGCGCGAGCCCTTTCAAGTCCGAAACAAATGGACCATAGTGGAAAGGATAAAACCTAATGAGAACATTTTAATTAAAATTAGAATGTTCATTGGTTTGGTACACATATATAGCATGAAATTTAAGTTCAGTCAAGAGAAACCGTCTTACCAAGTCCAAGATGGGACTCCTGAAAAATAATATTGAAGTACCCAACACAACCCTTCAGTATATTTCTCAACCTACAAAGAATGATAGTAAAGTTAATGACACCAAAAAATAAAATAAACAACGAAAAAGGATTTGTGTAAAAGGGATTGTTTAATCAATAAGGCTCCATTTGATAACAAGATGGAAAATTATGAAAAACAATTGATTTGTGCGAGAAGTTGGTAAATAAGTTGAGGGTTGTGGTGAGGTGAGGTGTTCTCTTATTTTTTAGCTTTTTCCACAGGAATTTTTTGTTTGAGTGGTGAGGAAGAAAAAAAATCCACAAAAAATAAAGAAGGATGGAGGACATGTACACGTAAAAATGAGAATTACAAGGAGAGCATCTCAACACTTCCTCAATTTATTTTCCAAATTCTTAAACAAATCAATTATTTTTTCAATCATTTTCCATTTTGTTATCAAACAGAGCCTAAATTAAGGAAGAGGGCACTTGATAATTCCTTTATTTTAAAAAAAAAAAAAAGCACATTTTTTCTTAAACAAAACATGCACAATTCCACTGGCGACTACATTTCCATCAGAATTGATCACAGATCGATCATTAAAAGTTGCTAAAAACTTAAATATAGTGCCTAGTGTCCTTATTGAGAATGGTTTCTCGAAACATTGATCCCACATTGGAAAATTGTAGAATTCAACATAGGTTTATAAGATGGGGAGTGTCACCGCATAGTAATGAGGCCTTTCCCACATTTATGGCCACACCCTAAACTAAAGTTTTAAGCAAACTCCGGTAAAGTTTGGGACAGCGATTCAATGCACTAAGGGGTTGCTTGATTATGCTCACATGGCATCTAGGGTCCTTTAAAGAGAAAGTCCTTAGGTGAGAATCATTATTTCGTTACCTTTGTAGATGATTACTTGATGCGGACATGGGTTTATCCCATGAGGCATAAATACCAAGTATTCGGGGCATTCTTAAGGTGGAAGGTTATGGTGGAGAGCCAGATTGGTGGAAAAATCAAAGTGCTCGAGTCCAATAATGGAGGCAACTACACTAGCGATCATTTTAAAGATTATTGCTAAAAGGACAAGATTGTACGTCATTTCATGGTTAAGGGAACGCAGCAACAAAATGGGATAGCGGAGAGGATGAACATGACCTTGTTGGAAAAGGTGAGGTATATGTTGTCCGGTGCTAATATGCGTTGTCCTATGCTACTTTTATTGTAAACCGATTCCCATGTTCAAGTGTTGAATACAAGACTCCAATGGAGAATTAGTCGAGATCCCATGCTAGTTATAACAGTATCCACATATTTCGTTGTCCTGCTTATTATTACGTTCATGATAAGAAACTTGATCCGAGGGCCCGAAAAGCATTATTGTAGGGTACGAGTGATGGGGTCAAGGAGTTCAAATTCTGGTGCTTTTAGGATAAGAAGATAGTGATTAACAAGGATACTTATGATGAGGCGTCTGTGCTCCAAAGGCCTGTGGTAAAGAAAGTTAGTTTTTCTGGTGAATGGGAGACACATGAGAAGGTGGTGGTGTAAACGGAGGTGACTCTCATTGGGTCCTTCAAGTACAGATTTGGGTTTAGATTTTGAGGACAAGGAGACATTCACAGAGGAGTTTGGTTAACAACATGTTCAACAATAACAGCAGGTATCATATGTACCTTCATCTTTCGCCCATGATACATAACTTGGGGCTTACAGGGCACCACAATGTTATCGCTATAAAGAGTGTGTGGCTTACACGTTAGTGTGTTTCAAGATAAGCCGTCTTCATATCGTGAGGTAATGGGTGAGGTGCAATCTCTTCATATAGAATGAAACATGAGAACTTTGCAAGCTACCAAAGGAAAAGAAGCCAATTGGGTGCAAGTGGGTGTTCACAAAAAAATATGGGTCTTTAAGGTCCAGGATCAAATATAAAGGAAGGTTGGTAGCTAATGGTTATACACAAAAAGGAGTGGATTACAATAAAGTCTTTTCTCCGATGGTTAAGCATACTTCTATCCGGCTGCTATTGGTTATGATGGCGCAATTTGACTTGGAGCTAGATCAAATCGACATCAAGACTGCATTTTTGCATCGACACTTAGAGGAAGCGATTTATATATCAACCAGAGGGATTTAAAGTTGTTGGCAAGGAAGATCAAGTATGCAAACTTAGAAGTCCTTGTACAGTTTGAGGGAGTTGCCTTGCCAGTGGTATAAGAAGTTTGACACGTTCATTCTAACTTAGGGATTTACAATGACTAAATACAATCATTGAATTTATCTACTTACTCTTGTATGTTGACGATATTTCTGGAGCAAGGTGGAGATCAACAAAATTAAGGCTCGGTTGAGCAAAGACTTTGAGATGAAGGATTTGGGTGGAGCTAAAAATGTTCTGGATATGGAGAACATGAGAGACTGAAAGAAGGGTAGAATATGTCTAGGTTCAACATGGTCGACAACGATGGCTCCGAATTCAAAGGAAGAAATGAAGTATATGGCGCAAGTTCTGTATGCAAGTATGGTAAGAAGCTTGAAGTATTTTATGGTTTGTATTTAGCCTAACATTGCTCAAGCAGTGAACATGGCTAGTAGATACAAGGATCAAATGATAAGGGGCTAGTGTACCAAAGTTTAGATGGGTCGAATATGGTTGGGTATGTTGATTCGGACTACGCCGATGACTTAGACAAGCAAAGATCCTCTACAGGTTATGTGTTTACATTGGGTAATGGTCTAGTAAGCTGGAGATCTATGTTACAAGGAGCGGTGGTATTGTCTACTATAGAGGCGGGTATATTACGGTGATCGAAGAAGGAGGCCTTATGGCTTCGGGGTCTGGTTGGTGACTTGGGATTAGTTCACAAGCATGTGGAGGTGCATTACAACAGTCAAAGCACAATTCATTTAGCCATGAATCAAGTTCATCATAGGATGACCAACGATATAGATGTCCAGTTTCACTTCATGTGAGAGATTATTGAGAAAGGTGTAATAATTTTGAAGAAGATTGGCAGCAAGGATAATCTGGCTAATATGCTAACCAAGGTGGTACCATTGGCCAAGTTTAAGTATTGCTCAACTTTGATCAATATCCTTCAATGTTAATGCCTTTTAGGGTGGTGGTTCTAAGGGGCCGGAGATCGAGTTCTTCGGGACCAAGGGTAAGATATGCAGGATTGATGCTTTGTCGATCAAGGGTTAAAGTACAAGTAGTATGATCGAAGTTCACTAAGGT
Source organism: Lonicera japonica (assembly GCA_021464415.1). Classification (NCBI taxonomy): domain Eukaryota; kingdom Viridiplantae; phylum Streptophyta; class Magnoliopsida; order Dipsacales; family Caprifoliaceae; genus Lonicera; species Lonicera japonica. The sequence goes on from CM038463.1 coordinate 25,202,474, forward strand.
GGAGAGCTGTGAGTTTTGGCTCACTGGTGTTGGGCGTACTAGTATAAAGCATGTGTGTGCTCTACTAGTACGCAAAGTTGAAGCTGCTAAGAAATTGCATTGGACTTGGGTGTACCCGTGTGCACCTAATTAGTGCAATACCCGTACACAACATCATTCTCTTAGGGTTCACTATTGAACAAGGTTATACCAGTATGCACCTTTAAAGGGCTAAACCAATACGTGTGGCGGTAGAAACCAATTAGGGTTAGGTCATGGGATTACTTGTATAAATACATGTGTTGTTTATTCTTTGTAATCAAGCAGTAGATCATACTAGTTTTCAAGTAGATCTACAAGGGAAATTCTAGAGAGACAAAACTAAGTTTTACTTGTATTAATACAATCTATCACCCGGTGGAGTGCGGCACTGAGGATACCACCTTATCTCTTGTGTTTGTTAAAGAGTGTTTCTTCTTTATTCTCCATTAATCGTTTTTATTATTCTGGAGCTTTAAATGGATTGGTTTGATCGAAGGTGGAAAATTGAGAATAGTTGTTTCAAACCATTGATCCCACATCGAAAAATTGCAGAACTCAACAATGGTTTATAAGTAAGGTAGTGTCATTTTATAGTAACGGGGTCTTTTAAGATAAAACCCCACCCTTGTGGCCAAATGTGTTTAAGTTGGGGATAATATTGGTACTAGGTGCATAGACCTGAGGGCCTAGCCCGTTTGGGTGGTCCGGGAAGGGGCCCAGAGTTAGTTGGATTTTAGAAAGTCATGACAAAAATCATCCTGGAACCTAAATTCGGGTGGAAGCCTATGGCGGTTGCTACAAAACCTACATACACCGGAGTACTAAAAGTGGTTGTGCAAGGAACCTCGAGTACCTCGAGATGTGCATTGACCACACGAACGGTGTCGAGTGATATTCGGATTCAAGGTGAAATAAGGTGTAGGTCCATGGCAGAGCCAAGGTGGAATGTTGATCGCAGTCCAAGGTAAAGCCAAGGTAGACTAGTGTCACCACATAGTAGCGACGCCTTTTAAGAGAACCCCATAACTGTGGCCAAAGCTATTTAAGTTGGGGACAACATTGTTACTGTGTGCAGACCAGTGGGCCTGGCCCGTTTGGCTGGTCTAGGAAGGGGCCCAGCTTGAGTGCAACAAGCACAAGATGTCAAGCCCGGCCCGTTTGGCTAATCTGGGAAGGGGCCCAACCCGAGTGCAGTGAGCACTGTTATAATATATCACACAGCTGCATCTATCTGTATCGCACAGCTGTATTTTTCTATGTGAATAGCTGTATATTTTCCTTAGCTGTGTACTTAACCTAGTATAGTGCACAGCTGTATTTTTTGTATCACACAACTGTATTTTTCTATATGAATAGAGAGATTTCAGAGTGATTTTAAGTAGGCATGTACAGAAATTTTTGATTTGATTTATGCTGTAATTACGGTAATGTTTTGCTAGACATTCAGACCAAAATTGACATGGTATCAGAAGGATTCTATTAATTTTTTTTTCCTCGTGTTTCTTCTCGGTTGATCTCGTTCCGTCAGGTTTTCTCGTTTCTGGGGTATTTTGTCTTCGATTTTTGGTTTCTTGTTGATCTCTTTCGCTGTGGGATTATCTCGGTTTTCTTTTGTAATTTTTTCTGGTATTCTTGGTTTCAAGTGGGTCTTCCTACTAAATTTTTTTTTTTGGGGGGGGGGGGGGGGGGGGGGGGGGGGGGGTTGAGGTGTGTTTCTTGACTTATTCGTCTCTTATTATCATGTCGGAAGAAAATTCTATTTTTCGATTTAATGGCAAGAACTTCTCCACCTGGGAATTTCAATTTAAGATGTTTGTAAAGGGAAAAGAATTATGGGGTCATTTAGATGGCTCATCTACTGGTCCCACTGATAAAAAGGAGTTTATTCAATGGGACAGTAAGGATGCTCGCATTATGTCTTGGTTACTAGGCTCTATTGAGCCTTATATGGTGAATAATCTTCGATCATTTACAACAGCTAAGGAGATGTAGGATTATCTCATACGAGTTTATCATCAAGAGAACACTGCCCGGAAGTTTCAATTAGAGTTAAAAATTGCCAACTACAAGCAACGTAATCTAACTATTGACCAATTTTATGCTGGATTTCTTAATTTGTGGAATGAATATCCTAGGATCGTTTATGCTAAAGTTCCAAAGGGAAGTACTAGCGTCCTCACAAACTATCCATGCTGAAAGTCAAAGAGATCAATTTTTAATGAAGCTTTGACCAGAATTTAAAACTACACGGGCTGAATTAGTAAACAGTAATCCTGTTCCATCATTGGATGAGTACTTGGGGGAATTATTACGTGAAGAACAGCGTCTGGCTACTCAACTTAGTCTTACTCAAGACTCTATCACTACTGCGATGGTTAATGTGGCATATGCTGCTCAAGCGGAAGGTAAACTCAACCCACAGATACAATGCTATAGTTGCAAGGAGTTTGGGCATATTGCAAAGCATTGCACCAAGAAATTCTGTAATTACTGCAAAAAAGAGGGGCATATCATTAAAGAATATCGCATACGGCCTCAAAACAAACAAATTCCAGCTGCCCAGTCTAATTTAGTTGCCGTCCATCCTGCACCTATTCAAAGCCAGCCACCTACTACCAGATCTTCATCTACTCTTACTCTAGAGATGGTCTAACAAATGATCGTTTCTGCTTTCTCTGCCTTCGAGCTTCAAGGTAAGAGACAACTACTCACCTCTCCTTGGTTGATTGACTCTGCGGCCTCAAATCATATGATAGGAAGTACAGATGCTCTTTATGATGTTCTCATATATAAAGGTAACCAACATATTCAAATAGCCAATGGCAGTTCACTTCCTATTACTGCCATTAGATCTTTGGGGTCCATTTTTAACAATGTCTTTGTGTCACCAAAATTATCTACAAATTTAATTTGTGTTGGACAATTGGTGGATAATAATTGTGAAGTTCATTTTGATTATACTGGTTGTTGTGTGCATGATCAAACGTCGAGGAAGGTGATTGCGAAAGGGCCTAAAGTGGGACATTTATTTCTTCTTCAGTTTTCTATTCCTAGTTTTGATTCATTTGCTAGTACTGCAGTTGCTTTTGATCGTAATGTTTAGCATAAGAAATTGGGACATCCCAATACTCTTGTTTTGACTCATCTTATGAAACATGGTTGTTTGGGAAATAAAGATTTGTCTTTTAATATGTCTTTTGATTGTAATTCGTGTACATTGGGTAAAAGCAAATCTTTACCTTTTCCTCACAAGGCAGTCTTGCATCCACCTATTTTGAGATTATTCATACTAATGTGTGGGGTGTAAGCCCTATTCTTTCTCATGCTCAATATAAGTATTGTGACTTTTATTGACGACTACAGTCATTTCACTTGGGTATATTTCTTTCTTTCTAAAACTGAAGTGTTTTCTACTTTTCAATTTTTTGTTGCTCTTGTTAAGACTCAATTTTCGACTGATATTAAAATCTTACGATTGGACTCTGGGGGGGGGGGGATACATGTCCAATGTCCTTACACTCCATAACAAAATGAGGTTGCCGAGCGTAAGAATCGACATCTTTTGGATATTGTTCGAACTTTATTGATTGAATCTTTTGTGCCTTTCTCGTTTTTGGGTAGAAGTTTTGTCTATTGCTGTGCATTTGATTAATCGTTTGCCCTCTCAGACTTTAAACTTTGATTCTTCGTATTCTCGTTTGTTTGGTGTTGCCCCTAAGTATAATTATCTTCATATATTTGGTTGTGTTTGTTTTGTTCACTTGCCCTCCACTGAACGTCACAAACTTTCTGCTCAAGCTATTCGATGTGCTTTTCTTGGGTATAGTAATTCTCATAAAAGGTTTGTGTGTTATGATTCGGCTGCTAACAAACTTCGTATTTCTCGAAATGTGGTTTTATATGAAAATCAATATTTCTTCCAGTATTGTGTTTATAGTAATTCTGATTCAATTTCACTTCCTGCTTTTGATAATAATGCTCGCCCTATTGAACGTTTTAAGCCAGGGATTGTGCATCAAAGACGTCGTCCTCAGTCTCCACAGCCCCTTCCAGACCCTGCACCGATGTCTGATCTTCTCCCGCCTGTACCTCGATGGACTTCTCGAGTTTCTCGCTGTCCGAATAGGTATGGATTCTCTCATACTGCTAATCAGGCTATTCTTGATGTTACCACGATCCCTAAGTCTTATTCTCAGGCTACTACTCAAGCATGTTGGCTACAAACTATGAAAGAAGAAATTCAGGCTATTATGGACAATCATACCTGGGACATCGTTCCATGTCCTAATGGTGTGAAACTCAATGGATGAAAATGGGTATATACCGTCAAGCTTCAGCCTGATGGAACTATAGAATGGTATAAAGCTTGTTTGGTAGCTCTTGGAAATCGTCAGGAGTATGGATTTAATTATAAGGAGACTTTTGCTCTCGTTGCCAAGATGACTACTGTTCGTACCGTTATCGCTATAACTGTTTCGAAATGTTGGTCCCTCCGGCAGATGGATGTAAAGAACACTTTTTTACATGGGGATCTGAAGCAAGAAATTTATATGCTTCCTCCTAGTCTATTCACCAACTCTTCCAATGAGGTTTGTCGGTTGAAGGGATCTCTCTATGGGCTAAAACAGGCATCACGTGCATGGTTTGAGAAATTTCGTGCCTCTTCTTAATTTTCAATTTACTCAAAGCCAGTATGATTCGTCTCTTTTCCTTAAAAACGGACCGCTACTGGTATTGTTGTTCTCTTAGTATATGTGGATGATAATGTCATCACAGGGTCCGATTCTCGATCGATTGGGGAGCTACAGCAACATCTCAAATCTATCTTCCATATGAAAGATCTTGGCCTGCTTCATTATTTTCTTGGTCTTCAAGTGCACTCTTGTTCCATTGGTATGCTTTTGCATCAACACAAATATATACAAGAGATTCTTACCTTGGCCGGTCTACAGTATGGGAACTCGATTCTTACACCTCTAGAGGTTAATTTAAAACTTCGCCAGACAGAGGGAGACCTATTACCTAATCCGTCTTTATATCGGCAACTTGTAGGGAGTTTGAATTATTTAACAATTACCCGACCCGATATCTCTTTTGTTGTTCAGCAGGTAAGTCAATTTATGCAAGCACCTCGCCACTCTCATTTAACAGCAGTTCGACAAATTCTTCCTTATCTCAAGGGGACCTCTGATCGAGGGTTATACTTTCCCAATGAGAATTCTTTACAATTGATGGGTTATAGTGATGCTAATTGGGCCAATTGTGCGGATACACGCTGGTCTGTTATAGGTTGGTGCATGTTTCTTGGTGATGCTCTTACTTTTTGGAAGAGTAAGAAGCAAGATAGATTTTCAAAATCATCTACTGAATCTGAGTATCGTGCCATGTCCTCAGCTTGTTCAGAGATTGTGTGGCTTCGGGGTTTATGGGCTAACTTGTTATTCCTCAGCTTACTCTTACTCCGCTTCATGCTGATAACACAAGTGCTGTTCAAATTGCTACCAACCCGGTCTTTCACGAGCGCACCAAGCATATTGAAATCGATTGTCATTCTATTCGTGAAGCTCTTGATTAGCGTGTGATTACTCTTCCTCATATTTCCTCTGAATTGCAGGCAATTGATGTATTTACCAAGGCCTTGTCTAGTCAACGGCATCAGTTCATGGTAAACAAATTGATGCTTTCTGATAGAAAAGCATCAATTTGAGGGGTGATGTTATAATATATCGCACAGCTGTATCTTTCTGTATCGCACAGCTGTATTTTTCTGTATGAATAGCTGTATATTTTCCTTAGCTGTGTACTTACCTAGTATAGTGCACAGCTATATTTTTCTGTATCACACAGCTGTATTTTTCTGTATGAATAGAGAGATTTCAGAGTGATTTTAGGTAGGCATGTACAGAAAGTTTTGATTTGATTTCTGCTGTAATTACGGTGAGATGAGAGATGTTTTGCTATTTAATGAGAAGAAACTCTCCTATATATACAAGAGAAAAGCAATAAATTAGGGTTAGGGTTACATCCCTTTTGTGACAATTACCTATCTAGCCCTTAGCCTACACATTATATACAATACATAGATATATAACTTAACACTCCCCCTCAAGCTGGAGCATACAAGTCATATGTTCCAAGCTTGTTACAAATATAATTGACTCGAGGTCCACTGAGAGACTTAGTGAAGATATCAGCTAGTTGATCATTTGATTTCACATAGCTAGTAGTGATCTCTCCTGAAAGGATCTTTTCTCTAATAAAGTGACAGTCGATCTCGATGTGCTTGGTCCTTTCGTGAAAGACAGGATTAGATGCAATGTGGAGAGCCGCTTGATTATCACATATCAACTGCATTTGTTGAATCTTTGTAAACTTTAGTTCCTGGAGTAACTGTTTCATCCAAACAAGCTCACACGTTGCTTTTGCCATGGCCCGATATTCTGCCTCGGCAGTGGATAATGAAACAACTGATTGTTTCTTGCTCTTCCATGAGACCAAATTTCCTCCAATGAAGATACAATACCCACTTGTTGAATGTCTATCATAGGGGCACCCTGCCCAATCAGCATCAGAATAGCCAACAATTTCAGTGTGGCCTCTACTTTCATACAACAGGCCTTTGCCCGGCGCCTTCTTTATGTATTTCAGAACACGAATAGCTGCCTCCCAATGACTATCATACGGAGCACTTAAGAATTGGCTAAGTACACTCATCGTGAACGCAATGTCAGGCCGTGTTACGGTGAGGTAGTTGAGTCTCCCAACAAGTCTCCGATATTTACTAGGGTCTGATAATGGCTCCCCTGATTAGGTAGGAGTTTGACGTTTGGATCCATCGGAGTTTCTACTGGTTTGCAATTTATCATGCCCGTTTCTTCCAAGATATCTAGGGCATATTTCCGCTGCGAGATACTGATACCCTGTTGAGATTGAGCAACTTCTATTCCCAGAAAGTACTTAAGTTTCCCTAAGTCTTTTGTCTGAAAGTGGTGAAATAGATGTTGCTTAAGTCTCTGTATGCCCTTCTGATCATTTCCCGTAATCACAATATCGTCCACATAGACGACTAAGTAGATGTATTGGTTAGGAGACGAATGAGAATAAAATACTGAGTGATCAGCCTCACTACGAGTCATACCGAACTGATGAATAACCGAAGTAAAGCGTCCAAACCAAGCTCGTGGGGATTGTTTTAGGCCATAAAGAGAGCGACGAAGGTGACACACCAGATTAGACTCCCCCTGAGCAACAAATCCAGGAGGTTGCTCCATATATACCTCTTCTTGTAATTCTCCATGAAGAAACGCATTCTTGATGTCCAACTGATAAAGTGGCCATTGACGAACAGCCGCCATTGAAATAAATAAGCGAACAGAAGACATTTTAGCCACTGGAGAAAACGTATCACCATAATCAAGCCCATAGATCTGGGTATATCCTTTTGCAACTAACCGTGCTTTCAGACGATCAACCTTTCCATCGGGCCCAACTTTGACGGTATAAAGCCAACGACACCCAACTGTGGATTTACCAGGAGGGAGAGGCACGAGATCCCATGTGCCACTAGAGTGTAAGGCAGACATTTCCTCAACCATAGCCTGCCGCCAACCTGGATCAGAAAGAGCATCTCCTAGATTTCTTGGAGTAGAAATAGGAGATAAAGATGATACAAAGGCAGTATATTGTGGAGATAAGCGATGATAGCTCACAAAATTATAGATGGGATGAGGGTTGCGTGTAGAACGAATACCTTTGCGTTCGGCAATGGAAAGATCTAAGTCAGACGCTGGAGCCGGGACCGGAGGCATAATAGGAGTAGGAGATGAAGCCGTGGGATTCGTTGAAGACTCTGATATAGGGTCAGCGGGAGAGTCAGTCTCAGTGATCTCAACAGATACAGGTCGAGGCCGACGATGGTAGGTGAGTAGTGGTGGTGGGTGGAGTTGAGGACTGGAGTTATCATAGGATATGGAAGGCTCATTAATAGGAGAAGGAGGACATGTAGCGGGTTCTAAAAGGAAGAAAGATGTTGTCTCAAAGAAGGTGACATCGGCAGACACGAGGTATCGTTTAAGGACTGGCGAAAAACAACGATAACCTTTTTGCAAGCGAGAATACCCTAAAAAAATACACTTGAGAGACTTTGGATGTAACTTATCTTTTCCAGGAGTGAGGTCGTGAACGAAACAAGTGCAGCCAAAGATACGAGGTTGGACTAAATAAAGAGGTTGGTCGGGAAACAACAAAGAATGGGGCACTTTATTTTCCAAAACAGATGACGGCATTCTATTAATTAAGTAACAAGCGGTTAGAACAGCGTCTCCCCAGAAACGTTGTGGAACATGATTGTGGATAAGGAGAGTACGAGCAGTTTCAATCAGGTGTCTATTTTTCCGCTCAGCCACTCCATTTTGTTGAGGAGTATGAGCACATGAAGATTGATGGAGTATACCTTGAGAATTCATAAAGGATTGAAATGGGGCAGAAAAATATTCCCGTGCATTGTCACTGCGGAGAGTACGAATAGTGACACCAAATTGGGTTTTAATTTCGGAACAAAAAGTGTGAAATATGGAAAAAATTTCAGAACGACTTTTCATTAGAAATAACCAAGTACACCGAGAAAAATCATCAACAAATGTAACAAAATATTGATAACCCAAAGTAGTTTGAACACGACTAGGACCCCAAACATCGGAATGAACTAAAGAAAAAGCAAACTCAGCTTGTTTATTCACACGACTCGGAAAAGAACTTCGAACATGCTTTCCTAACTGACACGACTCACATTCTAAATTTGATAGACTCGCTAGACTTGGCACCATCTTTTGTAATTTCTGGAGATTAGGATGTCCCAAGCGTTGATGAAGAATGATGGGGGGGTCAATAGCAACACAGGCAATAGGGGTTGGTGGTGGGGTGAGATAGTATAATCCACGGTACTCACGTCCTACTCCAATCGTCCTCCCAGTTTCCCGGTCCTGCAAAAGAACTGAATTAGCGCTAAAGATAACAGAACAGGGCAATGTTTGGGTTAATTTGCTGATGGAAATTAGATTAAAGGGACAATTTGGTATAAAGAGAACCGAATTTAGAGATAAAGAAGGCAAAGGTGTAGCTTGTCCAATTCCTCTAACTTTAGTTTGTGAGCCGTCAGCTAAAGTAACATTAGATAATGTATTAGAGTAATGAATACGGGAAAACAGATCTTTGTTACCAGACATATGATCGGAAGCCCCAGAATCAAGAACCCATGGCCCAATTGAGGATGACTGAGAGATGCATGCAGTATAAGTACCAGTTTGACTGGTTGATGCTACGGCGGATGTCCGGTTATTCGCTTGAAATCTCTGAAACTTAGCATACTCAGAAGCGGAGACAGTCATAGTTCCAGAGGGATCCCCAGAGAAAGAATCATACTGTGAAACGTTAGCCACTTTAGGCGGATAACCATGGAGCTTATAACAGCGATTTACAGTGTGACCCAAAGTATCGCAATGAGTACATTTGGGACGAGAGCGATTACGACTTCTCTGCCCGCCATTGCCATCTCTCCGATGAGTAACGTGGGAGGCCAAGATGGCAGAATCAGTGTGAGCAGTAGGGTCCCGAGGGACGCTTAGAGGTGCAGAGATACGAATTAACTGTTCAAATATTGTATCCATGGTAGGAACCTCAGGATTGGCCAGAATTTGATTACGAACAGAGTCGAGTTCGCTAGGTAAGCCGGCAAGAGCAAGAACCATAAAGAATTTGCCACGATCAGCTTCTTGTTGCACAATATTAGTTGAGAGAGGCATCATTTCATTAAACTCTTGCTGAAGAGTTTCAATTTGGCCCAAGTACTCTTGCATATCATGATCCTGCTTGTTGATTGTCTTCATACGAGAGACAACAGTATAGAGACGATTAATATCATTTGAATAGAGTCTCTTAGCCTTTTGCCAAACTTCAGAACACGTACGATACGGTCGATATTGATTCACGATAGTACGATCAATAGACTGCCAAAGGATATTGCATAAGAAGGCATCTATCTGTTTCCATTGTGGGCGGTCTTTTTCCGTGATATCAATAACGCGTTTGAGCAAATGTTCTTCGAACCCCTGACCAACAAACCATAATTCTACCGAGGCAGACCATGACATATAATTTCCCGAACCCGTTAATTTTTCCGAGCAAATAATGGGTGTATTTGTAAAATTAATGAGAGATTTGTTGGGTAACACAGTATTTTGAGTAGCCATTAGAAATAAGCACGAGTAAGGGTAGAAGAATTACCAAAACAATGTGTATCTGTAAGAAATGGCCCCAAAGCAAGGAGTTAAAGCGTTGAACAGTTCCAAACAAACACAAACTCTTCACAATCCCGAAACAAGACACACAAACGAGTGATTCTGGACTGAGAAGTAGCAAACTGAGCTTGGAAATGTGTGCGGAATAGTGAGGCGAGTTGGAGTGTAAAATCTGGGCAGAAACGGGCCACACACGCGCAGTCACGCGCGTGAACAGTGACGGCGCGTGGATCTCACGCGCGTGGAGGCGGTGGCGCGTGGAGGCGCGTGGGAGATCGTCCGGCGGAGCGCTTGCACAGTGGGCTTCGTCTCGGGATTCCGAGCAGATCTGTGTAGGTAGTTCCGGGAATGGATAAGTATTTGAGGTGTTTTTGGAAGAAAGTGGGGCGGCCGCTAGGGTTTTGTGTAGAATAAGAGGGTGACGGCTAGGTTAAGGAAGGCTAGGGTTTCTCTGCTGGAATGGAGGCGCAGCAGGATGATTTCTCACAACAAAACCTCCCTCTGATACCATGTGAGATTGAGAGATGTGAGAGTGAATTTATCATATTATTGAAGAGAGAACCTCTCTATATATACAAGAGAAAAGCAATAAATTAGGGTTAGGGTTACATCCCTTTTGTGACAATTACCTATCTAGCCCTTAGCCTACACATTATATACAATACATAGATATATAACTTAACAACGGTAATATTTTGCTATTTAATGAGAAGAAACTCTCCATTGAGAGACATTCAGACCAAAATTGACAAGCACAACATTCCGGGCCTGGCCCGTTTGGCTGGTCCAGGAAGGGGCTCAACCAGAGTGCAGCGAGCACAACACTTCTAACTGAATACAGTGTCTCAAATAACAAGGAAAGGTTCAGTGTAATTGTAACTATCGCGGAGTTGGTTTGTGAGCACACATCCATTGTAATTATCGGGACAAAAGCAGCCCACTAAATACACCTATATGTATGTATCCATATCATTCATGGTTCCAAAGGAAAACAATTACCTCCACAATACGAAAAGAGTCAACTGTGTTTTCTTGATCAATCTCTTTTTTCTTTATGTTTATTGAAAAGTTTGAACCATAAATTAGCATTAATATTTAAGTATAAGCCAAAAATAATTTCATTAGAACATACCACTGATTTTCTTGTGGATTCAATTTGCTCAGGGCTCTCTGCAGAGAATTTATTCTTGTAATATCTTTCTTTCCAACCTGGTGAACCCAGTCTTACCTACACAAAAAATTGTATAATATATATATATATGTGCACGCTGAAACATACAAGGTTGATGCATAATTTGGAAGTAATTTTCACCTTGTCTGTCCCGAGACTGCCATCTTTAAACATGTCGGATTCTTTGCTAATGTAATTTTTCAACTTTTCCTTCAACTCCTTTGTGTTTTGCAGAATCTGCAACACCAACAAAATGAATTAGTATATTTGGCTCAATTTTTCGCCTTGTTCGTCCCGAGATTGCCTATACTCTTTTTTCGGACTGAATTTCAACTTCCACAAGTTAATAAGCAGCACATTTGGCATTCTTTATATATTACTAATTAGGCAATATATTTACAGTTTTATACTATTAATGAACTCATGGATTCTCAGCATAAGAAATAATAATAATAATAATGACTTGCCTGACTTCTACGATTTTCATCAGATATAGCACTTGAATCTACCAAATTCGTGCCATTAACATTCGACGTTGGGCAGCCACTAGAGTGTGAATTTGTCTCAAATGTGGGGCCTACTTCGTCTTCGTTGTCCTTTCTCTGGAAAAAGGAGTGGAGGATTTTGTATTAGTTCCACTAATGAAGCAATAAATCGGTCCGATATGACTTTAAAAGTGTTGATTGAGAAACCTTAAACACAAATCTACACTCACATTTTCTTCAAACTGGGCTTGAATTCGCCTAAGTTTCCCATCTCGCAGTGCTAATCTTTTCTTGAATATCTTCTCTTCATAGGAACCAACCTTAAGTGCGAATTTCTCAACTCTTGAGAGTTTGATGTATGCATTTTTTTTATCTTCGGCCTGCTCAATCATGATTAAATTAAACTTACAACATTCAATGTAATTGTAACAACAAAAAATTCAATGCTAGTCAATGTAATTGCTTTTAGCACGACATTCAGTAATTGCCTTAAGTTTATAGTCTCTGCTTGTTTTTTTTTTTGAAATAGATCGAGACTTCCATTAAAGCAAATCAGCATACAAAAGATCTGAAATAAACGAGGGAGGGGTCAAATCCCACGACTCCCGACCAGACATAGAAAGAGCAGCTCTAGCTAACTCGTGAGCTACTACATTCGCTGATCTACGCTCAAAAATAACGCTACAATAAGGGATATCCCTCATATATGCCTTACAGTCTTCGAGGATTAAACCAGTGACCGAAGCATCGGATTCGTTATTATTCAGTGTTAACACGAGATGTTTCGAGTCTGATTCAATCACCACCCGCTCCAACTCTTGGCCTTTTATCCAACTTAATGCTTCTCTAACCGCAATCGCTTCCGCAAATAAAGGCGAGCCATGACTCACACTACTACCATTCATTGCAGCAAGAAAAATACCATCTGCATTGCGAAGAACACAACCAAAGCTTATACGCCCCTCTAGCCGAGACACCCCTGCATCTACGTTACATTTGAAATAACTTGGAGGAGGTTTTTGCCATTTAACTTGCACCTGATTTTTTTCAATTACAGTAGTTAAATTACTGTCATTGGAGGCTATAAACCAGTCTTTTCGAATATTTTCCGCTTGCCTCCATACTTGCTCCGCTGTCCGACTCGAGTTGCGCCAGACCAAAGAGTTACGATTACGCCAGATGCACCATATAACGCAAGCTGTCTCTTCAAGGCCGTTGATTGTCAGAGACCGAGCCAAATTATTCCACCATTGCAGTAAACTTTGACACCTGCCTGATTGGTCTCCTGCCCGAGATTTTGCCCATACTGATCGCGCAAAAAAACACTTGACTAATTTCGCGCAGAAACAATCAGGCATGAAGGTAAAATTTAGTTCATATACGTGCAGTCTCTGCTTGTTAATATGTTTATTTCATACGACAGTGATAAGTGTTTTATATTTTTACCCCCTAATTCTGTAAAGTGCGTGTATACTCATCAATGAGCAATTCATTGAAAAATGAGGACTAAAGCATGAATTTCTTGTGCACTTCAATATGTTGTCGCCAAAGGGATGGGGTATTACTATAATTTTGGCTCAATTGTGTACAATAATTATGCAAGTAAACACAATAATTGATAACAAAAAAGAGTGATTAAAAGCATAACAAAATTGTTGCCTTTCCATTTATAGAATTAAGTGTATTATTTTGTCATTTATTCACATTCACCTTGAAATAATCTGTACTGAGGAAATAATGTAAAATTTATTACTCGGAAAGGTAAAATTTAGATACAATGTGTTACTGAGTAAAAGAAAGTTGAAGTTTTGTTCTCTTCCTACCCTTTGCATATCAACCAGATAATCACCAAGAATATTAAACTCCGTCTTGTAAACATACATCAACAAATCAATAGCACCCTGCAAATACATTAACCGAAAGAGAAATTAGCAAATCATATTTGAATAATTTAAGATTTCAAAAGCATTCTTATAAAATTATATATACATATATATATATAACCTCATGAATTTCCAAGGTTGGCATGTGTGGGAGAAAATCATTTCCCACGAAGAAACAAATGAAGATAAAATCATCGATAACTCGCTCTAGATCAAATTTCTCGGGAGGAATGGCGATTTGCATATCAAGCTCCAAATATTCTCTCAAAATCCAAATATGGAGAAACTGCACGTATATGAACTTAACCGATTATGGGAAACTATAAATTTTAGATATAGTTGATTACCATTAAAAGGTAATTAATTAAGATACCTGGTAAGGCTTTTTGACTAATGTTGATCTTCTTTTAACGGCCTCAACAGGTCCGAAAATTGCTGATGCAGTGTCTTGCTCTTGCTTGAACAGATTATAAAATGTAACATAGAATGAGTAAGAGTGAGTATGTTCATGTAAGGTGGTTTTGATTGTTTTACGTGAAAAATAATTAAATTCCTTGAAATTATTGATTTACACCAAGAAAATTTCATCAAAAAATATTAGTCTAGACCAGGTTGTACCATGGAAATTAAGCACTCGAAATGGTAAGATGATCGAACACCCTTAACATTAACACTATAAAATCTGAAATCTCTGTCGTCTTATGCGGAATATAAATGCAACAAAAAACACCCCAACATTAGCTCACCGTGAGATGTTTGTTGCAGAAGTTCAATTGAAGAGATGCATAATCGTAAGAGTCAATTACTCCTTTATGGGATATGATGTAGCAAATTAAGAATCTAGATTCCTTTTTGGGTGATAATCAATGTACTAGATCTCACCATAGTATACAAGCCATTGATCAAAAAGTATCTAGTGCATAAAAACGTGTGGAAGTCACACTGGGCACTTATTTGGGATGGAAGGAGTACTATTTTCAGAGAAAATCTGTCAATCCAACGTGACTAGGTACTATTCAAGCACGTTTAGTGCTCATTTGGTTCGAGTTTTTACTCATTCCTGTAACCAAATTACTGTGGAAAGTTTTGAGTCTCGTCAACTTATGATTCAGCGTTTGACATGAACCATTAAGGGACTCAATGAATTAATTTACCAATTTAGGATTCTGGGGAACAAACAAAAACCTGAACCAAACAAGAAACTGATGCTTGTTATCCTAAAAATAGAACACAAAGCAACCGTACATCTTAAGATACTCTTATAGACAAATTAAAAATATCTGTCAACTACAAAATATAAATGATGAAACCACCAAGAATTTGGCAACAAATTATAATGGAATCATTAATCCAAACCTGCTTAAGCCATCCTGTTAATTTGGAAGAACATTTTTCTTGATCAGCTTCTTGAAGGCTAATTTCGAGAGCTGTTTCACAACTTGGTTTCTCCTCTTGCACTTGTACATTCTGTACAAAAACATATTAAAAGGGTTACAAATTATTGTCATTACATATAATATTATGAACTACATGAATCCTTGCACAAAAAACCCAAACTCTTTACATTTTAGATTTTCAAAATTATTTTTTGTACACCAGTAAAGCAAGTGAAATTAGTTCAGTTTTCGTAAGTAAAATTACATCAGTTTTCGTAAATGAAAATTCCTTCCCTAATCTTTGTGCACCGGTTACAGCCTCTTTATAAAGCCCTTAGACTGTAGTAAGTACACCTTAGATGGTTTTTTCTTTGGGTAGTCATATTTAGGTCTCCTTACCTTACTTTTATTAGCCACTGGATTCGAGCTTGTCAAATTCAATCCATTTTTCATAATAAAGTAACAATCTTGGAGTTCTAGTCTGGAGATTTCTTTCGGAAAAAATGGAAAAAGGAATGATCCTATCAAAATAACATGAATAAGCATATAGATTATTTGGAACTCACCTCTCTCAAAATAGAGAAATGAACTTCATGGCTTGCTAAAGCTAGCATTATCAAATCCGCGTCCTGTCATTCCCATACCAGTCAATAAACCATAATTTAACCATGTAAATGTAATACATGGGTCGTTAATTGTTAAAAAAATAAAACATTCCAAAAAGTAAAGCTTGAACTCTTGATTTGAAACAAAGTAATAGTTTTAACATACAACTAAAACTTCATAAATTGTATTAATCTCATACCAGACCATACAAGCAATGACGCGCATTCGGATTATATTCAGGGGAAGTACGCTGAAGCCTTATAAAAGACATGATCTTGTGTTCCCCTTCACCCGGTACATTAGCATCCGACAGAATCACCTAAACAAATATATTAGAGGTTGATTATATCATTATATATTATTCATTGAATGTCTGGATCCTACACGTAAATAATAGATTAGACCTTAATATCTTTCCAACCAGGATCGTTGTTTATGCGTAAGCGAATGTAGCTTTGCATTTCCTTTGACAATCTGTACATGAATTCTGTCCCTGGTGTAATTACATTTGAATCCGATACTTCAGTTACTGTTTTCGGTAGAACTTCTTTGCCTTCATTTTGGAACTGAATTCTTAATCTTTCTTCCTCTTTCTCCTGTTATATAATCAACAAAAGGTTGAAAGTGAATTTGACATTAATAAGAAAGGTTTGTGACGAATTTGAATCAGTAAAAATTACCATAGAATAAACTAACGAGCAATGCTACATCAACCAGTGTAAACGACATTGATGAAGCCAGTAAAAATATCTTCTTTTGAAACTAAGTTGTCCGAATTTGGTGATTTTCACTATCAACAAAGATTAAATAATTTTGTTGTTGACATTTGAATAGGAAATAAAACATTAGTTTGAGCGAATTAAGCTCACAAGAACTTGAACAAGGACTGATACAAAAGTTTATTTATTTTTCTGAGAAATTAATCATACGTCTTAATTAGTATTGATAAAAATTAAATTTATTAGCATGTTGTAATTTATTGAATATACTTGAAAAATTAAGACATGGTTAAATAGAAAGAAACCCACGGCAATTTCGTATTGTTTGGAGGTTTGAAATCTCCTTGCCCTTTGTTGATTCATCTTTGCTCTTGGTGCGACTCCATCTGATTACATGACTCATGAACATTAACATATATTTATTAACAAAATAAAAAATTAAATCATTTATAAAGTATTCCCTCCATCTCAAATAGGAGTCCATTTATTTTTTGACGTCCCAAATTATAAGTCTAAGAATAAGTCTAGTTCCCATTTACGGACTAAGAGCATCCAAATCAGTTGAGGTCGGTATTATAATTAGTGTAAATTTATCCTACAAGAATACGCAAGGGTTGAAAAAGGTAGTGTAAAACAATGTTACTTAGAACAGGGAAATGGTAAAATTAAATTCAGCTAAGTTTAACATCAAACGCCACACATTATAACTTTTGGCATGTAACTTGGTGTTTGAAAGCCTCATGCGAAATTACAAAATCTGAAAGCAAACACGTGAATTTATGTTGAGGGAAGAAAATGCGATGAATACTGAGTTACTGACTGACCAATGGCCATGTATAGAAGCTTGCGCGGCCTGACTATGTTGAAGAGCCTATCAATGTATTCAAACATGTTTTCGAATACCTCTTCGAATGTCACAGGTGGAAAAGGCTGCAATTCAACACCACCAAAATAATTACTATACTTTAGTATATATTAAACAAGATTAATTAAAAACATAATAATCACACTAACAAAAAAATAAATATATATAGAAAACTAGAATTTAGCCCCTAAAATTTAAGCATATAAGAACGATTACTTAAAATGGGAAATTAATAATATTTACAAGATCCATCTATACGGACTGATCTGTTTAGTGAGGATTGTTTATTGCTAAAAAAATATTTCTAGTATTTTAGCGACGAAATCGGCACTTCTAAACACGAACCCATTGGACACAACAATAAAAATAAATAATTTAAATACACAATCAATATGTTAAATTAGTTTAATTTGGTGTTTCATTAGAACAAAAAAAAATGTGTCCAAATTTTGGAGGAAAAAAAAAAGAAAAGGCAAAAATTATTGACATCTCAGATGATTTTTATACAAACACGTGTCACAAATTCACACACACAAACAAAAGCAAGTGCAAAGATTAAACAACAACAGAGTAAATAATAATGGAAAATATAATAAGTAAGAAAAAGATTTAAGATCAGAGGAATAGGAAGAAACGTGATTATCTGGATGGAAACAGGGGTGGATAATTCCGTTCATATCCAGATAAAGGTTATCGAATTCCATCCCATTTGGATTTGGTAGGAAACTAGAATTCTTCTCCTCCATAGCATTAACCACCGTGTTTGGATACTTGTTTATCAACCATTTGTAGAAAGCTGGCACTCCCATCTCCACTTTTCTTGTGAACTTCAATTTGTTTCTGCTTTGCTTGTTAACTTCAATTTGATTTTGCTTGGACCAAAAAAAATTTGTTTCTGCCTTTCTTCTGTTTTTCTGAGGAGATAAGTAAATTAATTAATTTAATTAAAAGAAGAGATACAATATATAATTAATTAAACTACAGAGAGAGAGAGAGAGAGAGAGAGTAGTGGAGTAGAGAGTAGGCAAAGCATGTGTTGTAGGCCGTATCCCAAACGACAGAGAGCCACGTGTAAGTCATCGAGTGTACATCGTCTCCCAGGAATAATTGCTCTTTTTCTTTAGTAGTTGTCTTGTCCGATTTTAAAATAGTATTATATTTAGATTGGTATTATTTACATTTTTAAATTTATTATAAATGTACTTTTTTAAAAATTTAATTAAAAATATATGTTAAAATTATTTTATGTTTTACAAACACTCTTGTTCATTACCTGATATTAGATGAATACTTAATAATACATTCTCTCCATGTAAATCAAATTTATATAAGTACATTCACCTCTCATTAGATAAACCTTATTTGAAAAATACTTTACTAATTTCATTACATGATATTATGCGAGTTATTATAAACAAACTCTTCTCAAGTAGGGCGAGTATGTTCATCTACACTCACCATTTTATTAGGCGAGTCTTATGAAGTGTCAGTAATTAGAAATTTACCTTTAGGGGTGTTTGTGACAGAAGTATAGGGTGTAAATAACACCGCCCTTATATTTATTAGATATTATTACTGTATATTTTTATTAGTAAATTAGGGTTTCTTTATTCAACTCAATTGCATTTAATAAATTGGTAAATGGTTCAATTTTTAAGATTTAACTCAATTATTTTTGTTTTAGCCCAAAATTGAATTTTTTTAATAATATTTTAGTTTTTTTTTTGGAGTAAATACCACCAATAGTTACTGAACTATTAGCAAATTCGATCAATGGCTACTGAACTATTGACAAATCCTACCAATGGCCACTGAACTTCATTTAGTTCCAATCGAATTATTAAATTTTTAAAAAGTACTGCCAGTGACCACTCCGTCAAATTCTACAGTTAAAAACTAACGGAATCCATGTAATGTACAAAATGTTAGGGGCATTAAAGTCATTTTCTTTTTCTTTTTTTTCTTTTCTCTTTTCTCATTTCTCATTTCTCATTTCTCATTTCTCATTTCTTTTTTCTTTTTTCTTTTTCTTTTTCTTTTTCTTTTTCTTTTCTTTGCTTTCTTCTTCTTCCTCCAAACTTTTTCTTCTTTTTCCGCTCCTGCCATTCTTCTTCTTCTTCTTTCGCCATATTCTTTTTACCAATGGCCACTGAACTTTATTTAGTTACAATCGAATCATTAAATTTTTAAAAAGTACTACCAGTGGCCACTCCGTCAAATTCTACCGTTCAAAACTATCGGAATCCTGTAATGTACAAAATGTTAAGGGCATTAAAGTCATTTTCTTTTTCTTTTCCTTTTTTTCTTTTCTCTTTTCTCATTTCTTTTTTCTCTTTTTCTTTTTCTTTTCTTAGCTTTCTTCTTCTTCCTCCAAACTTTTTCTTCTTTTTCCACTCCGCCATTCTTCTTCTTCTTCTGCCATATTCTTTTTCTTCTTCTTATGCCATTTCTACCCCATTAATTCTCTATCTCTCTACAAAATCTCACTTTTTCTTTCAATTCTAGTCATTCTCTTTTTACAGGTAATTTTTTTTTTTACTTTGTAAATCTAACCAATTACTTTTGTTCCTTCTCTGAAAAGCATTCAAAATATGCTTGATTGTAAATTGTAATTGCTGTTGGGTTTAATTTTAGGTATGAGAAATGAACAAATTCATTCCATGGAATCAAGTCCTAATTCCCCTGATGCAGAGCTCGAATTGTTTCAAAAGCAAGAATAAGAAGAATGAGAGGTGGGAGGGATTGGTTAAAAGGAGGAATGAGGAAGAGGAGAGAGATTGTGGAAAGTGAAGACGGGATTGATGTATTTGGAG
Organism: Lonicera japonica; assembly: GCA_021464415.1. Lineage (NCBI taxonomy): Eukaryota > Viridiplantae > Streptophyta > Magnoliopsida > Dipsacales > Caprifoliaceae > Lonicera > Lonicera japonica. Next base: position 25,222,708 of record CM038463.1, read on the forward strand.
TCGATGACGCAAAAATATTTAAGAATATGTTGGAGTTGGAGGAGGACTTGGATGAGGGATTCTTCGGAGTGGAGGAAGGAGAGGCGGGAGGGATCGGGGCTGGCAACGGAGGAGACTGCGCCGGAGACGAAGTTAGTGTGGGTGAATC